>JAEIFT010000238.1:0-406215 GCA_018904225.1 Lordiphosa mommai
TAAGTGAATAATAGCAGAGATTTGACTTACCTTGGCATTGCCCATTTGTTCCTTCCAGATTTTCATTGATAGCACAAATTCCATATGCTTCATGCGCCACAAGGGTTTAAACAAAGCCTTATATGTGGGCATAGCAGGCTCCAGCATGGTGGCCAAAGGACCATGCACCGTGTATTGCAAAGAAATAATATCCCAACCACAATCGCCCGGATAGGGAGCTTGTACGGCAACATCCAAATGGTTTAATATCTCAGGATCATCATATTGGGCATTTGTGCAACGTAAGGCGGCATCCAGCATGGCGGATAAATCATGGGCATAAATTTCGGTGCCCTTGCGCTCCAGTTCGTCTCTGTAAATAGAAGAAAGAAAGTGTGTAAGGATTGGGGCATGGTATATGCCACAACAACTTACTTCATGTGCTCAATCAAAATGCTAACAAAATCGCCCTGACCCAAAAGTAAATAGCGACGCATGCCATGTAAATGATCCAATAGCTTGTGTGGTCCCACCATGATGTCCAAAACATGTTTGGAAGTCTGTTGATAGCAGGTCTCAATGGCCGCATGCCAATTGGAGTCTTGGACATAGGAAAAGCATTCGCGAGCTGTGAAAAAGAGGGAGATGATATAATTGAATAAAGACAGAGAGTTAGCTAAAGTAAACCCACCATTATTTTCAATGACCCTCTTGAGCTGCTCTCTGCCCTTGACCAATTCCTGCATTTCACATATTTCACGTAGGAAATTAATACTTTTGCCTGTCTTTAGGATTTTATCCGCCATCTCTAGATTAATAAATTTGGGCAACATGGCCAAACGTAAACGAAATTTATCATGCCACAAACGATCCGGTCCCACTTCACTCAAAGATTCCACAAAGAATTCACTGAAACTGTCCACAATGCCGCCTTCGAGCATCCATTTGGAAATCATGCGCACGAGCGGTGTACAAATGGCGGTTAACAAATCCTTGGCCACTTTATTCACCAAGGCATGGCCATGCTCCAGGAAGTCATACACCACCGAGGCCAATTCTCCGCCCTTTTTCATTTGACAGGCATCGGCTATTTTGGTTAGCCATTGCAAACGTCGTAAAGGCTCCTGATACCAGCACATTAATTTGAGCAGAGTCACTTCTTCGCGCTCCCGTTGATGCTTAAGCCAATTGCTGTCACGTGTGGCAAAGGCCTTTAATTGGGCGTGTCTATAGTTATTCAGCTGATCATGCAATAGCGCCACCTGACCATGATATTCCAATAACTGCTGCTTCAATTTCGAAATCAAAGCCTGACCCATACAGCCCATGGCATTGTAGCCGGTGGATATGTTGGAGAATTTAACCAAACGATCATGATAGTAGCCCAGCTCCGAAAGACGCAACAGCATGGCCTCCTCTATGGAGGTCAGTAAATGTATATTCGTTTGATCCAATTTAAAGCGTCCTGTAATAATGTCACGTTTCAAATATTTGCCCTGGATGCCCGTGAAAGAGTAAATGGCATTTTGTACCACATCATGAACTGCTTCTATGTTCTTCTCCCTTTTCAATTGATCCACATAGCTGTCTGGTACTCCATTGGGTTGACGTCTTAAACCCACACTCTTTTGTGTGGCATCATAGCTATAGGTAGGCTTGTGGTGACCATTCGATTGTAAGGCTTGACTCAAATTATCTGCACGTAGCTGGCGCTTGGTTTGGTAATGTGGTGGTTGTTTGTCGGGACCCTGGCACAGAGCCAAATAAAAGTTCAATAGCTTTTGCCTCAAATTGGGATCTATGGGCAGGTCAAGAAGTTTCTTGTACAATCCATAGAATAAATCACCGGGTAAGTCTCTATCGTGTGCCTTGCTGTTGCAGTTGAGCATATTCATTATCCTTTGTACACATTGTTTGTCCGTAAAGGGACCATTGGACCAGGCATCGGGACACATTAAAAGGTACTGCACCGCATCCCTGACCAAGAGATCTAAAAAAAAACCACAATCAGGCAAAATGTATACCTATACTCCTTGTACTCACCCTGGTAAGCCTGTCCCTTGCTTTTGCCCTGATCCTTGTGTATGGACGCGCACAGCTCATGCATCAGGCCCGCTATTTGGGGATTATCCATTTTGTTTGGCTGCAAATTAGAACGATAATCATTAGCAACTGGCATCGTTAATATCGCACAATGACAACTGCTGCAAAAACCCTTCAGTTCCATAGCCAAGCCGTATGCTAGCCCAGCGGCTTGTTTGGTATACTTTGTAATAATGTATAAATAATTTATATTGCTTGATACCTGAACAATGTGAACTCGTTGTTTAAATTTTATGCTTTGTTTGTATTTGTATATATAGACAGAAAAGGCGCTCGTTTGTTGTTAAAAAATTTGAGAAACAATTGCATAGTGTGACCCTATTCGTAGAAGTTGAGAACGCAGTAGGCCGTCTATCGATAACAAAAAAAATATCGATGGCTTAGCGTCTTTTTGAATTGCAGAGGGAAAATCTTCAAGCTAGAAATTGACCTTATATTTATGCATATTATTTCGTCAATACTACGTTGTATCTATTAAGGTGCGGCAAAGAAAAAAATTTGTAAATTCGAAACTTTTTGCTTAATGCGCCAGAGTGAGACAGACAACGTTTGCATGAATAGGAAACCGACAATATGTAAACTATGAAATGAAAGCTTTTGAATAAGCGCCGCACCAGAATATATACACTTTGGTCGATACCAGCTGGTCACAAAAAATATTCGAAAGTAAGGCTATTTTACAAAGCTTAGAACCAGCTTCTACCCAATAATCCAATTCCATGTGTTCTACAAATCGCTTTTATAATCCAATATAACGCGACACCAAAAACGACCCTATTCCCATACGATTTCGGTCGTTTTTGAGGTCGCACTATATTGGATTTTAAAAGTCCACATTTAAGAGTCATTTTTAGACTTAAATAGCCGAAGGTTATCGTAGCCAGTGCTATTTAAAATGAGCCTGGTTCATAGTTTATAACTTTAACCACGTTGTACATAAAAAAAAAAAATGATTACGCTTCAAATTACAGTTATAAAGGTACACACATGTCACCCTCTCACCCGAGGCGCTTTGCCACGAGTTTTAAATTTGAATTTTCTAATCTGTAAGGACCGATTTCTCAACTTTTAGATAACAAAATCAATCGGGGGCATACCGTGTATATGTGCACAATATCGGAAAAAGATAATCCCGACTTAATACACAAAAATATTTCATCTGTACGCTGGTATACCGTGCAATAGGGCACAACATCAAAAAGCGAAGATGTTTAAGAAAATGTGACAACATAACTTTTTTGAGTTTAGACCACTGTAAAGCGATTTTCTCAAAAACAGACTAGAGAATTTTTCTAAGTTTTATTAAAAACACACCAGAATATGTCATCTTAACGTTGGTATACCGTGCAATGAGGCACAACATCAGAAATGGGATATATTTAAAAACAAAAAGTGAAAACATTTTTTTTTTCAAAATTTGCATGAAGAAATTCTGAGGTTGGACCACTGTTAGGCGATTATCTCAAAAACTGAGGGGGAATTTTCATAATTTTTTTCTTAAAAATACAGCTGAATATGTCATCTTTACTTTGGTATACCGTGCAATGCGGCACAGCAACGGAAAGAGGAGATATTAAAAAAAAATTGGCAACAAAATTTGTTGACAAAGTTTTTTTTAAAAAAATTCTGAGGTTGGACCACTGTTAGGCGATTTTCTCAAAAACTAAGGGGAAAATTAAATTAATTTTTTTCTTTAAAATTCAACTGAATATATCATCTTTACGCTGGTATACCGTGCAATGTGGCAAAACATAAAAAATGTGGCAATTTGTTAGCAAAATTTGGATAAAAAAATTTAGAGGTTGTATCACTGTTAGGCGATTTTCTCAAAAACTGAGTGGAGAATTTACTTAAATTTTTTTTTTAAACACACCTGAATATATCTACTTTACTTTGGTATACCATGCCATGCGACACAACATCAGAAAGTGGAGATATTTAAAAAAAAAGTGGGAACCAAATTTTTTTAACAAATTTGTATGATGCAATTTTGAGGCTGGACCACTGTTTCTCAAAAACTGAGGGAAGAATTTTCTAAAGTTTTTGTTTTAAATACACCTGAATAGGTAATTTTTACGTTGGTATACCGTGCAATGTTTAAATCGGTATATCGTTCAAATCTGCCAAAGCTTGAATGAAAATAATAGTTTATGCTTTTTTTTAACAATTTCCCATTTAGTTTGGTTCAACTAGTTGAGTTATGAAAAATAAAATAAAAAATTTTTATTGCTTTATCTTGAAGAACAACTTGAGAACATTTTCCCAAATTTTCATAAAGATTTGAGCAGTAGAAAAAAGTTACAGCGCTTCTTGCCGCGCGCTCCGTCCCGGCCCCAAGCCTAAACTTTAAACTTTAAACGCAAATATCTCGAAATGGTGTTTTTTGCAAAACGACTTCGCGGTGACGTGTATTGGCGGAAAACTACTGTACCGATTTTCTTCAAATTTTTTTTTAAATGATCGTAATGAATTTTATGTATACTTGAACGATCGATTTTTCATGCACAAATTTTTGTTTCGCTGAAATGAATTTTTTAGTAAAATTTCTAGCGTCTGAAACATTCATTTTTTGCATAAAACGTTCCCGTATGCACAAAAAATTTTTTTTTATGAAAACGATCGTTCAGATACACGGAATTACTCTAAACTAATGAAATTTTTTTATTTTTATGGTTTCAGTTGACCTGTTCAACCTGGGGAACGGTCACCGCAAGGCTCTTCCAAAAAAAAGGCGTTTCAGGGAAACAGCTGCCCCTTAAAAACTATTCATTATTTTTTTCACAAATTTTTTGCACAAACATTGGCAAAAAACTGTACCATCAGAAAATAAAATCATTCATGTAATAAAAGAATTGCTACATACCTCGACAAAAAAAAGTATATAACCCCACCCGCATCGCAGACCCCGCCCCCCCCCCCGCGCCGCCCCGCGCCGTGTGCCCCTTTCCCCTTATGTTTTTGCATTCTATCCGCCCGCTTCTGTGGCCCGCCTTGGCGCCGCGCCGGCTAAGCCGTTAAGCAAACTCTTAAATCATTTCTGGAAAATCACAGTTTTTATCTATTCATTCTTTGAAATTAACCCACCGTTGACCTATCGATAAGTGACATACTCGTGTCATCGCTTTGAGACCACATCGATAACTTTTGTCTTACGCCAAACGGTCACACTGCGGCAAATATTTATTAAATACAAACAAAATTTAAGTAAAAACAAAACAAAACTCCTCCAAAAATGGGCGTTACTGTGCTCCAGCCATATCCACTGCCCGAGGGCAAATCTGGTGCTCACATTATTGATCATCTGGGCAAGCGTCTGTTATCGCTGGGCGCCACACATGCCGGTCAATTTCTGGTTGACTGCGAGACTTTCATTTCGACACCGCAACAACAACACGGAGCACCGGCTCGAGCCGTGCATGTTTTGCACAATTCCGAATATCCAGCCTCCACATTTTCCATTATTGACAATGGCACCGGGAAGCAGGTGTCCCTGGTGGCTGATAGCATCTTTGATCTCTTAATGCTGAAAATGACGGCCACTTTTACATCGAAGAAACAGACGAAAATTGAATCACGCGGCGCACGCTTTGAGTATGGCGATTTTGTGATCAAATTGGGTTCGGTTACCATGATGGAGCATTTCAAGGGCATTTTGATTGAAATCGAATACAAATCCTGTGTAATACTTTCGTATTGTTGGGAAATGATACGCGAAATGTTGCAAGGCTTTTTGGGCATCAATGTGTCCAAGGAGTATCCCACATATTTCACCACCCAGACCATAATGAATCCCATGGGTCAGCAGCAATTGCATGCCAAGCATAATGATATTTATGAGCCCATGGATACGGTTAAGCAGTATTTGGAGCATTTTACCAATTATCGTAAACATGTGAATGTGCATGTGGGGGGCGGCGGTGGTGGCGGCGGCGGCTCTATGGTGGGTCAGCAGCAGCAGCCGGTGCATATGCCAGCTTCGGTGGTGGGCAATATGCGTCCCTGATGTGAAGTGAAGCTGGAGCCACCCGAAGCGCCAGTAACTACGGAATAGGATTTTTTTGTTCGTTTATTTAACACAATAGGTATATATATATATATTTATATATTATATATTTGTAGATATCTCTCATAATCTGGTGTAAAAAAAAAAAAAACTTAGATATTTGTTTTGTTTATTCAAAAAGTAAGCGAGAAAAAAATATATATATATATTTATAAGTATAAGTGTAATTAATTAAACATAATTATTATGTAGTCTGCACAAAAAAAAAAAAAAAATTTAAAATAAAATTTTGCTCTTATCAATTAATAACAATTTATGCATTTCTTTTGTTAATTTTGAAAAGTGGTTTTAGTTTGGAATATTAATTGATAATTTTCAACTTAAATACAGTTTTTCTTTTCTCTTTTCAATAATAACAGTGTCGTATGTAAGAGTGTGTGTGTGTGTGTGTGAGTGTATAGGCGTGCGAGTGTATAACAGTTTCTCTTTGCGTGCTAAGTACGCGCTGTGTGTGTGTGTGTGTGTTGTTGTTCTTTTTTGTTTTTACAAATATTTAAAATATATTTTTAATGTTTATATGTAGGTAAGAGATATATATATATATATATGTGTGTATATATATATATTTTCTTTTTTTTAATGAATATAGGTTTAAACGGAGATCAATTTCCGATTGATTGTGGTTGTTGTTGTTGTTCTTCTTCTCCAATGTTAATGTTGTTTTTTTTTTTTTTTGCGACTCATTCCATTTTGCTTCCTGTATCTTGTTGTGGTGTTGTTATCAGTTTGTGGTTTGGTGTTTGTTAATATGTTGGTAAGTCCCGTTTTTCTTAATCGCGTAGGGTCAATGCAGCCGGCTTAATATGTCCGCCATCGCCCTCAGAGACAAAACGCTTGCGGCCGCTAGAAAGAAAACAAAATGGAAATATTATTAGCAGAGCTTTAACAGCAGACTGAGAAGAGAAATGCAGTAGGACAATAAGAGAACAGTTCGGCTGTGAATAAGCGGCTGTTAAGACAAACGCTTTGAGAGAAATTCGCTGTAATGTTACTGTTATGTTAAGCTACTTTTTAAATAAAAAAACAGTTTTTAGATAAAAAAACCAAAAGTTGATGTGATTCTACACACACGCACCTTAATTATGCAATGCCTCTTGCCCATGCAACACACACACAATAAAAGAGCTTAAAAATGTTACAAAATTTGGCAAGCAACAACAATCATCAGCAAAACCTCAACGCGTTTTACGAATTTGCACAAAAAGTTCATTCAACTGTTGACCCTTTTTTTTCGCTCTCGCGCACTCTCTCATCAGAGGAGAGCGCGCGCCTGCAGCAACAAAAACAGCTGTGTGCTGCTGACAACAAGGAGCGTGGGGGGAGGAGGAGGGGGAGCAAGTTTGCACCGGAATATGAAACTAGTTTCTAATGTGAGAAAACCCACCAAGCTATCGAATTCTAAGCGTTGCACATCAACCCGAGCCCAGAAGAACCAGAGCCTTAATTGTGCATATAAATAGCCAAAGTGTCAGACAGCATAAACTATGTACATATATACTTTTATACAAACAAAAAAAAACAAGTAAAATAAAACTGCATAAAGATAGCGCGCGCGACACCCGGGCCACAAAATGAAAACAAAACAAAATACAAGCCAAGGCAATGCAGGCGGCCGGCGGGCAGCAGTGCTGACAAAAGGCTAGCCGTTTTTTGGCTAAAAAAAAAAAAATTAAGCTTTTTTTTGTAGTTGAAAATGAATACATATTTCTCAATCAAACCAAGTTGTATCTATCATGGTGTGGCGCTCATTCAAAAGCTTTCGTTTCATCTATTACAGGTGTGGCGAACAATTCAATTTGTAAACTCGAAGCTTTTTGCTAAATGCTCGAGAGGGAGACAGACAACGTTTGCTTGAATAGCAAACTCAAGGTGTATCTAACAAGGTGTGGCGCTTAATAAAATTTGTAAACTTAAAAGCTTTAGGTAACTGCGCAAGAGTGAGACAGACAACGTTTGCATGAAGGTGTGTATCAAGGTGTATCTAACAAGGTGTGGCGCTTAGTAAAATTTGTAAACTTAAAAGCTTTAGACAGACAACGTTTGCATGAAGGTGTGTGTGTGTGCGCTACACGAACCCACTCACTCGCTCAAGCGTGGAGTGACCGTAAGCGTCGAGTGTCATGGGCACACTAAAAAATAGCAGGTGTCATGTTTTTGTATGTATGTGTGTGTAAGTCGTACGCGCATACATGTGCTCCTGGAAAACGGCCGCACACTGACAATATGTAAGCTATGAAACTTGAGCTTTTGACTAACCGCCACACCTTGTAGATACATCTTGAAACTGACAATATGTAAGCTATTTAATGACCGCCGCACCTGCAATAGATACACCCCTTGGCTTACATATTGTACATATTCAAGGTGTATCTATTATGGTGCGACTTAGAAAATTTGGTATACTCGAAGCTTTTGCTGAGTGCGCAAGAGTGAGATAGACAATTTTTGCGTGACGATCAGGCGTCAATTGAGAAGCACACACATGTGTTGTGTGTGTTAAGCTAAGGTCCCACAGTTTGAACAAAATTAGTCTAAATCGAGATTATCTTAGATTACGCAGGACTTAACCCTAAACCTATGGATCTATACTCAATTCTTAAAGTTTTCATCAAAATTTGGGCAAATTATTTGCCTGTGGGACCTTGGCTTTAAGCTAAGTTCACACAGGCAAATTATTTGCCCAAATTTTTATAATAATTTGTCCAAATAGCATAACTTTAGGTTCTGCAGGACTTAAAACGAAAGCTATGGATTAAAACGCAAATAAAATGCTCAAATAGTGCCGAAAAATTCTTTATTGAAGCATTTTTAGCCAAATTTTCAATAAAAGTCGGTCAAAAAATCGTTCCACTTCGACCAACCTACTCGAACTTACGTCTCTTGTAATTCACATCGTACCTCGGTATACTTTTCGTGCCCGCGCTTTACATACCATCGCAAGTAATAAAGCTATGGGCGTTTAATGGGCTTTATTAAACGATGGCCGAAGGAAATTTAATGACCCTTACCTTACGCGAACTCTCTATGTCTCATTAGTGAGACCGTTACTCAAATACTGCTCATGTGTTTGATCGCCGCAGTACCAAATCTACCAAAATCAGATAGAATCTGTGCAGGCTTAAATTGGGATCCTTTTCTGAGTCTCCCATCTTAGGAAAATCATCTACGCTTGTCAGACCCTTCCACAACTTTAAAAAGTCGTAGAGTTTGCCATACAGCCATGCTCCCATTTTCACTTTCGCAAAAATTTTGCGATTTCAAACCGGTTTTAGGAGCAAATTAGGTCTCTAAATCGCAAAATGTTTCGAAAGTGAATATGGGAGCCCGGCTGATAGTGTTATTTTCCTTCAAAAACTCTTTTCTGGTTTAATTGGCCTTATTTCTACCGACAATTTCTAGGATATCGTTTACAAAACGGTTGACGTAACGATTAAACGAAGATTTTGCCATAGTGTTATTTTTTTTTCAAAAACTCTTCTCTGAATTAATTGACTCCAGATCCCTCCTAGGCATGTTCAATTTCTAGGTATATCGATTACGAAACGGTTGACGTAACGGTAACGATAACGATAAGAAACCCAATGATTTAAAATTCGCAATGAAAAAACTTCGAAGCAGCTTATCTATATTCTCCATTATCAGTAAATATATGCTAGGAGATAATATTTCACAAGGCCACTTTTTTTTTTGGTGCAAAATTGAAATTACAGATTACAAGTACATAATAAAAATATATTATTTCGATCGTTTAAGACGATATCTTTGGGTTTTGTGAATAATTTGTGGAGTACTTAACTTAAGTACGCAGCAATTTAAAAACTGTGTTATCAGCTTTAAGAGAATATCAAAGATAAGGCGTGAAACTACGTTTTGATTTCAAAACTAAAGTATATAGCGGGAAAATAGCTAAATTGGCAGCACTGGTAAAAACTGGCAGTTTCTTCTAGACTCAATCTAGTTTTTTTTTTTTCATAAAGACCCCCTACCCCTGCCCACACAATCTAGCCTTTTTTGAAGTTGGCCAACACTATTAACCGCTGCAGCAGCAGTTGCGTTGGTGTCGGACGTCAAGCATAGTTTGTCTCCACTCAAGTCTGTCTATCTATGTGTGTGTGTGAGTATGAGAGAGTGTGTAAAGTAAATGCAGTTGTTGTTGTAGTTGTTGTCGCTGCTAAAGTGCCAAAGAGCAATAGCCGCAACCAAGGCAAACGCAAATGCAGTTACAGCAACAACAACAAAAACAACAAAGGCAAATGCAACAACTACAACTGCATAAGTGGGAGTGGCAAGCAGGTCGATAGCAACTCGACCGCCATGTTTACCTTCACACAAACACACACACACACACATGCCCAATACGATCTTGAGCCACATGCAGGTTGTTGCACCAACAAACAAACAAACAAACAAACATCAAGTTCGATAAGCCCCCCCACCACCACCACGTTATCGATATTTGAATTGAAAGCTTTGAGCAGTAAAAGTCAACAATTAAGAAAAACAAAAAAAAAACTATAAATAAATAACTAACCAGCCAGCCGGCACACCACCTGATAAACCGGCAACAAGCTGCGGCGACTGCCCCAATGGAAAAAAATAAAAAACAACAAAAAAAAAAAAAAAAAAAACTAAACTGCGCAATAGAAATTTCATAAACAAACAAACAAACACATACAGAAATGCGTATGTATGTATGTGTGTGTGTGTATAAATAAGAAAATGAGTCAAAAGCACAAACCAAAAACAAAAAAGAAGAAAAAAAAAAAACCAGCCACGAGAAATAATAAACAACTCATAAAGCTAAATGCCGGCAAAAAACAAAATGTATTTTTGTATTAACCAAGGACACCTTGGGAATACCCTTTAAACTTAATGGATATTCCAAGAAATATTTTCATAGCCTGCTTAAGGGGTTCTACCATCTCTGTACAATTCTAACCTGGCTCAAGTCAAACTGTTATACAAGTATTATAACAGTTGGGGGTACTGTTAAATTTATAGTTATTAAAAGAATTGTTCTTGTATATTCCCCTTTGTAAATTTATTTTAAACAGTGTTGGAAAACAAATTTTGAAAACAGTTTTTGTAAATAGTGTTTGAAAAAAAACGTTTAGAAAAACAAACAAAACAAAAGAGTGTTGAAAAACAGCGTTGGAAAACAATGTTGAAAACAGTATTGGATAACATAGTTGGAAAACAATGTTTAAAATAGTGTTTGAAATCAGTTTTCGTAAATAGTGTTTGAAAAACTTTTAGAAAACAATGTTGGAAAAGATTGCTGTAAAACAGCGTTGGAAAACATTGTTAAAAAATAGTGTTGAAAAATAGTCAAGGAAAGCAATGTTGAAAACACGATTGGATAACATAGTTGGAAAACAATGTTTAAAATAGTGTTTGAAATAACGTTTAGAAAACAATGTTGGAAAAGAGCGTTGAAAAACAGTGTTGGAGAACAATGTTGAAAAACAGCGTTGGAAAACATTGTTGATAAATAGTAATGGAAAACAATGTTGAAGACAGTATATTGGATAGCAGAGTTGAAAAACCATGTTTATAAAAATAGTGTTTGAAAAAAACAATGTTGAAAAATAGTGTTGAAAAACAATGTTTTGAATAGTGTTGAAGCAGTGTTGGAAAACTGTATTGAAAAAAAAATTGTTGAAAACAGCGTTGAAAACTATGTGGAAAAGCAGCATTAAAAAAACATTGTTGAAAAATAGTCTTGAAAACTAGTAATGGAAAACAATGTTGAAGACAGTATTGGATAACATAAAGTTGGAAAACAGTGTTGAAAAATAGTGTTTGAAAAAAGTTTCAAAGCCAATGTTGAAAATAGTGTTAGAAACCAGTGTTAGAAAATAGTCTAGGAACACAATGTTAATGAACAGTGTTGAAACAGATTGTTCGAAAACAATGAGGATAAATAGTGTTAAAAAGCAGAGTTGGAAAATAGTCTTGGAAAACAAAGTTGGAAATCAATGTTGAAAAATAGTGTTTGAAAACAAGGTTGAAAAATTCTGATGATAAACAGTGTTGGAAAATAGTCTTGAAAAACAGTGTTGGAAAAACAGTGTTGAATTGAAAAGTTTGAATTAAACAGTGTTGGAATGTTGAAATGTTGAAAAAAGTGTTTGAAAACAATGTTGAAAAATACTGATGATAAACAGTGCTGGAAAATAGTCTTAAAAAACAGTGTTGGAAATCAATGTTGAAAAACAGTGTTGGAAAACAGCGTTGGAAATCAATGTTGAAAAAAAGTGTTTGAAAACAATGTTGAAAAATACTGATAATAAACAGTGTTGGGAACAGTGTTTGAAAACAATGTTGGAAAATAGTGTTGGAAACAGTGTTTGAAAACAATGTTGGAAAATACTGATGATAAACAGTGTTGGAAACAGTGTTTGAAAACAAGTTTGGAAAATACTGATGATAAACAGTGTTGGAAAATAGTCTTAAAAAACAGTGTTGGAAATCAATGTTGAAAAACAGTGTTGGAAAACAGCGTTGGAAATCAATGTTGAAAAAAAGTGTTTGAAAACAATCTGGAAAAATACTGATAATAAACAGTGTTGGGAACAGTGTTTGAAAACAATGTTGGAAAATAGTGTTGGAAACAGTGTTTGAAAACAATGTTGGAAAATACTGATGATAAACAGTGTTGGAAAATACTGATAAACAGTGTTGGAAAATAGTGTTGGAAACAGTGTTTGAAAACAAGTTTGGAAAATACTGATGATAAACAGTGTTGGAAAATAGTCTTAAAAAACAGTGTTGGAAATCAATGTTGAAAATCAGTGTTGGAAAACAGCGTTGGAAATCAATGTTGAAAAAAGTGTTTGAAAACAATGTTGAAAAATACTGATAATAAACAGTGTTGGAAAATAGTCTTAAAAACAGTGTTGGAAAACAGTGTTGGAAAATAGTGTTGGACACAGTTTTTGAAAACAATTTTGGAAAATAGTATTGGAAACAGTGTTCGAAAACAATGTTGGAAACAGTGTTGGAAAACAATGTTGGAAAATACTGATGATAAACAGTGTTGAAAAACAATGTTGAAAAACAGTGTTCCTTAGTAGTGTTGGGAAAAGGATTGAAAAAAACAGCGTTGGAAAACAATTTTTAAAATAGCGTTGGATAAGAAAATGTTGAAAAATAGGGTTAACAGTGTTGGAAACCACCTCAAAGGGTTAAGTCAAGGTCTATAACAAACGTAGTACCAAGTATAATTGAAATGTCCGTGTGAAAGCGTTATTCGAAAGAGGATTTCGGAATTTAGTTTTATCCGCGTACCGAAATTAAAGATATTTCACATGTACAAGTTATTTGAGTTTTATTTTAAGTAGCAATATTCATTAGCCACCCTGTAAGTAGGTAGAGAGATAAGCAAGTTGAGCACGGTAGTTCCCCAATGGTTCGGATTCGCTCTCCAGAATCGTCGTCAAATTTTGAACTAGTAAAACTTTGTCAAATAAATTTTATACTATAAAACGTTATGTAGGGAAGAGTGTTGATCAAATAGCCTCATACCCCAAAATTCAATTCACTTTTTATAGAGTATTTTTTCTTTCTGATAAACAACAACCCATAAAGTGCGAGGGGGCCTATATGTATATATGTATAGTGTACACATACACATACATATACGTATGTAGGCAGCAGGCGGATTTGTTGTTTGTGTCTGCCAAGATTACGTAAACATGATTTGCTCTCTTATTGTTGTTGCTTCTGTTTTTCGTTCACAGGTGGGCCTGTCTATATATATATATATATATATATATATGTACCCTACATATCTCTGTTCTTCTTATCACAATTACATCATCCCTTATTTAACTTACCGTGATGGCACATTATTGATGATCTTGTCGGTAAGAAATCCGGCACGATTACAGCGTTCCACAAAACGATTCAGTATTATATAGGCCAAGGGTACATCCAAAACAATATCGGCCATATCATCATACACACGCATAAAGCCCTATATAAAAATTGCCATTTGTATAACAGATTTTTATAACACAGTTTTGAGCTCATTTACCTGCTCCATGCCCGCGGGCAACACCAGACAGGTGAGATCCAGTGACTTAAGTAGCTCGCACATGGCCTCTTCGGTGGTTTGGCTCAACGATTCGAGTGTCATCACAATGGCCTCATAGACCAATTCATGATGATAGTGTGGCACCTCCAAGGCGCGCAGACAACGATGCGCCTCGGCCACATCACGCGATGACAGATACTCCTTGAGCAGCAGCGTCATTTGCTTTGTAATGGTCTTCACCGGACGCAAGGGGCCACCCATGCCCCAGACATTATCAAGATGTGCCCAACCCTGCTTGTGCAGCAACAAATCGGCACGACGCAATGCCTGCTCGGCATGCTCACTCAATTCCCACAGCTCCTCGGGTTTGGTCACAAATTTCGGTGGGATACAATCATCGGCTATGGCGCGTGCCATAAAATTGCCCAGCATAACGGGTGCCTCTGGGGTGTCCAGTATGAGATCGGGCAGATTGGACAAGAGCATGTGGAAGCCCTTCTCGATATCCTTGCCGGTAATGACACGTCCATATAGATCCGAAATGAGCACCGATGTCATCTCACGCTGCGAATCCTTGTGATCCATGGCTATCTCAACGAGAATACTTGTGATATGCTCACGCAACGGTCCCTGCAGTATCTCATCGAAACTGACGGCCACCTCATGGGTATCGCCATGCTCGTAGTACTCCAGGACAATCGGTTCGGCCAGCTTGAAAAACTCCTCGGGCGTTATTTCGGTAATAACCTCACGCAATTCCACATTCCGATCCATGCACTCGCTGCTATCATAATTGGGATCATTCTCATCCTCATAGACCTCGGCCAGAGCCTCGGAGCCGGGTAAACCCCACACACCTTTGCCGCCGGCTCCACCCTTTTTGGGCAAGCCACGACCACGGGTCAAATTGCGTGATCGTCGACTATTCTTCCAGCGGCGATGGGGGACCACATAACCAGCCGCTGCAGCTGCCGTCGATGGGGGAATGCCATTTGTGCCCAGAAGGGAGGGCGAGCCATTATTGGTGGTCTCGCTGCCGCTATTTTGTCGCTGAATCAAACGTTTGGCCTTGCGCTTAATGCGTCCATCCAAATGGCCATCGCCCACGGGCAAAGGCTTTTTGATCAAACCGTGTCCGTTGGAGCCACCATTTAGCTCTACGGCCTGAATCTCACCATTTAGTTCGCGTTCCACCGAACTCTCCTTGGAATCGGAACCAGTACCGCCGCCGCCGACGCCATTAACGGCATGTTTGTGGTTAGTCTCAAACTCCATGGTGAATGGATGGATGAATGAATGGATCACTCTCTCTTTCTCTCTCTCTCTCTCTCTCGCAGTCGCTGCTGTCTTTGTGTGGAATGCAACTTGGGTGGAAGGAGTGAGAGTTAATGCTATGGGATTGTACTTTGGCACCAGGTGCTAATTATGCTACAGCTGATCTTGCTTCTGCTGATATTTGAACTGGAAAGGAAAGAAGGAAATAAATGAGATTACTTGGGAGATCTATATTTTACGATGATAACTTTTTCCCAACACTGTTTTCTAATACTGTTTTTTAATACTGTTTTCCAAACACTTTTCCAACATTGTTTTCTAACACTGTTTTCCAACACTGTTTTCTAACACTGTTTTCCCAACACTGTTTTTCAACACTGTTTTCCCAACACTGTTTTCAACATTTTTCAAACACTGTTTTCCAACACTGTTTTCCAACACTGTTTTCTAACACTGTTTTCCTAACACTGTTTTCTAACACTGTTTTCCAAACACTGTTTTCCCAACATTGTTTTCCTAACACTGTTTTCTAACACTGTTTTCTAATACTGTTTTTAACACTGTTTTCTAACACTGTTTTCTAATACTGTTTTCCAACACTGTTTATCATCAGTATTTTACAAAATTGTTTTCAAACACTGTTTTCCAACATTCTTTTCTAACACTGTTTTCCCAACACTGTTTTCCAACACTGTTTTCCAAACACTGTTTTCCCAACACTGTTTTCCTAACACTGTTTTCCAAACACTGTTTTCTAACACTGTTTTCTAACACTGTTTTCCAAACACTGTTTTCCAACACTGTTTTCCAACACTGTTTTCCAACACTGTTTTCTAACATTGTTTTCCAACACTGTTTTCCAACACTGTTTTCCAACATCTTCTAACACTGTTTTCTAACACTGTTTTCCAAACACTGTTTTCCCAACACTGTTTTCCAAACACTGTTTTCCCAACACTGTTTTCCTAACACTGTTTTCTAATACTGTTTTTAACACTGTTTTCTAACACTGTTTTCTAATACTGTTTTCCAACACTGTTTATCATCAGTATTTTCCAACACTGTTTATCATCAGTATTTTTCAACACTGTTTTCAAACACTGTTTTCCAACATTGTTTTCCAACACTGTTTTCCAACACTGTTTTCCAACACTGTTTTCCAACATTGTCTTCCAAACATGTTTTCCCAACACTGTTTATCAAACATGTTTTTCCAAACACTGTTTTTCAACACTGTTTTCCAAACACTGTTTTCCAAACACTGTTTTCCAAACACTGTCTCCCATCACGGTTTTCCAAACACTGTTTTCCCAAAACTGTCCCAACACTCTCTTCCAACACTGTTTTCCAACACTGTCTTCCAACACTGTCTTCTAACAGTGTCTTCTAACACTGTTTTCCCAACACTGTTTCCAAACACTGTTTTCCAACACTGTTTTCTAATACAGTTTTTAACACTGTTTTCTAATAATGTTTTCCAACACTGTTTATCATCAGTATTTTCCAACACTGTTTATCATCAGTATTTTCCAACACTGTTTATCAAGCATTTTCCAACACTGTTTATCAGCAGTATTTTCCAACACTGTTTATCATCAGTATTTTCCAACACTGTTTTTAATACTGTTTAAACTATTTTCTAACACTGTTTTCAAGTAGTTTTCCAACACTGTTTGTCATCAGTATTTTCCAATACTGTTTTCAAACACTGTTTTCCAACACTGTTTTCCAACACTGTTTTCCAAACACTATTTCCCAACACTGTTTTTCAATACCAATTCATGGCTAAAATCGGTGGTCAAGGCCTAATTCCAGATAACCTTAAAATTTATTTCGGCACTATGCTTCATATAAATAAGACAGCTTTTCAAAGGCATTCAGTTTTCAGAGCTTTTCAAAGGTATTTCTATTCAGATGAAGTATTGTGCCGAAATAAATTTTTATTCTGGACTTCAACCTCAGGGAATATCCCACTTTATTCGAAAAATATATTAGTTCCACTTCCACAAGGCTGAAAATGTACAAAAAAGGCTATAGAACGTCTCTGTATAGAACTTCTCTGTATAGAACTTCTCTATATAGAACTTCTCTGTATAGAACTTCTCTGTATAACAGTTAAAGTTTTAACAGATAGAACAGTTTCATATTAACTTTGCTGTCCACAAAATGCCCAAAGTGACCATATTGAAGGAAAATATTACGTTCACAATGCCCTTAAGTCATTATTTAAGTGCCCACCGCTGATTTAGATAAATAAGAAAACAAAATTGTTTTGATAAATTGTTTAAAAAGGAATTTACAAAATATTATTGCCAAGAATTTCTTTAATTTAATTAAAAAATTTGAAATGGTACAAAATGGATTAACATGCTTTAAATTAACTGTCTAGCCAAGTGCTGCCTTGTACGTACACACACACACCCACACACATACACACATATGTACACATGTTTGTCTGGCACGTCGCCGCTCTCGTTCATGCTGTTGTTGTTGTTTGTTATTGTTATGCTTATTTAGAGATTGTCTTTTGCCTGTCGAACTATAAATAACCAAGTTTTTGATTGTTAGTTGTTGTTGTTGAATGAAAAAAAAAGAAAAAAACATAATTAGTGAGCCAGCGAGCGAGCGAGCGAGCCTGCACTCAAATAACGGTTATTGCGTCTTATTAAATTCTCAATAGATATGTACATACATATATGTATGTATGTGGGTACATAAAAACTCCCTTTCTGGTTTTGCCTTCATTCAATTCAAGGTCACAAACACATACGCAACATAATTTATACAGTTAGAGAGAAAGAAAAGAGAGAGAGCTTTGGGCGGCAGCAACAACAACCCCCAAACAGCAGGCGCAAGTATATGCTATCTCTTTTACACTCGGTTTAAATGAAGTTTAAGTACAGGCAAATGTGTGTTTGACCAGCTGCCGCCCCACCCTCCCCACCCCCCTCATTCCACCCTTGTTTAACATAATACGAAAGCCGCATTGAAATTTGATGTTCTTGTTGTTCTGTTTTGTTTTGGTGTGCTTTTCGTTTTATATTGCGTCTTATGTATTTTGCCCAGTGAACGTACATAAATTTGTATGTGTGTGCGTGTATGTATGTATGTATGCTGTAACCGGTTTTATGTTTGTTTTGCCCGGTTTAACCTTGAAAATTTTGTGCGCCTTACGAATTTTCTATGTTATTATTACCGCATTGCGTTTCGCTCCTTGTTGTTGTTTTGCTTTCGCACTTTGTTGTGTCGCGTCCCCCCTCCCCTCCCCCCCTGAACCACCGTTGTTATTTTGGGTGCGTGTTAAAAAAAAAAAAAAAAGAGAGGTAGCAGAGGGAAGAGAAAGGAAAGAAAATCAGAAACAAGCATGAAAGTGACGCCGCCGAAATTGCGTCGCAAAAATTTTTTGCAAAGACAACAACAAGAAGAAGAAGCAGAAACAGAGCCACACACACCAGAGCCAGCAACATTGTATGCTGAGCAACACAGTGCGGGCTAAAATATTGAACCAGCCAATAAGGAAACCTTATTTGACTATTGATTTGGATAATAGGAAATTATTTTTAATTGGAGTTAAATTACTAAAGCTCTAAGAAATCTATATACAATCCAAAATTTTCCACTTTTTTTTATAGATATATATTTAATTTTCAAGGAAATCTTACCAAAATGTGAACTCATAGCCGAGCCTAATCAATGGAAATACCATATCGAAGCTATAAAAAATATTATACCTAATCTTTGATAGGTATTTTGGCAATTTTACCTTTTCAAATCAGCAAAAAATGACTGAAAGGCGCTGCAACAACAAAATTTACTTTACTTTCGCTTTAAACGGAATAATGGGACGGTCTGTGAGGGCGCATTGAGCCACTATGTGCCCATTCTTGATTTAAATCATGCTTACTAATAAATTTATTCAAGAATTTACAATAGTTAGCATGTTTTAGTGCATGTTAATGAAAATTCGGCAAGTGTTTATTTGTAGCTAACATTTCTTTCACAAAAAAAAATCATTTTAAAGTCACTTGTGAACTTTTAGAGAAACTTTTTTTAAAGTTTCGTATTTTCTAACACTTCCTGGAGCATAAATACTTAAGCAGTTTGTACTCCTGCGCCCATCGTTATATATATAAATCAAAAAAAACCTGAATAAATTAGGCTAAAAACCTTTTAAAGCTTTTTATAAAAAATATAAACAAATAATTTAAAACCTTACTGTAAATACAAACACATTTCCACAGCAGGCCTACTTTTTAGCCACCACTGTAGCAATGTTTTTCTTTTCCTCTCTCTAAGTGGGGGCGAGTTCTATAAGAATTTGAAAAAAAACCAAAATAAACAAATATGTATAAAGAAAAACAAGTTATCCCCCCACCCCTGTGAGCCCTGCGTTTGTCTGTCTGTTGTGCAGCTGTTTTGCTGTGCGTGTGCGTGCGTGCGTGCGTGCCGGTTGAATTTATCACGTAGACCAAAAAAATATGCCCGAAATTTCTAAATCCAATTGGGAGACATCGCATACACATGTATATGTATGTATGTAACATGTGCCCAATATTTGTGGAGCTCAGTGTCTTTTATTTTTTTTTGCATTTATATATTTCCACACATTTGCCGGTTTTTTTTTTTTTTTTTGCACTTACCTTTTGTGCTGATTTTTTTTTTTTATGGTGTTTTGTGTGCTTTTCGCTTTTGCTCTCTTGTACCACACCACACACAAAATGCAGCCGACTGCAAAAAGTTGAAGTTGGCGCGCTGCGACAGCGTGTGGGCGCACAAAATGCAATTGGAAATGCAATTTCTTCTTTTAATAATTATTTAATCAATTTGATTTATAAACAAATCACTTTTACTTTAATATCATCAAATATTGTGAATATCACACACACGCACACATACATACAACTAGGGTGTATGTATGGAGCAGCGGGGGAGGGAGCTGTTGTTGTTGTTGTGGTTTTTATTTAAGAATTTTTTTTACTGTTTTATGGATTGACATCCAAAGGCAGGAATTGCTTTTGTTATAAATGATTTTTTTTCTTTTATTTTTTTAAATATGCAGCTTGTTTTTTTTTTTTGGTTTAAAGGGTTTTTTTTGTTGTGTAGAACCGTTTTAAGCAGCGTACGCCATGAAAAATCAACTGAGACTGAGCGAGAGAGCAAGTTGATGAACGCTTTTATAGGTTAGAGAGTAGAGCCAAAGAGCGCATCGACCATGTGATACGCTGTAATTGCTTAGGAAATTCAATATTTTTATTTCTGGTGGCAAATAAATCGGAATAAAATAATAATGAACGGTTTTATAGGTTAGAGTGCAGTCAAGGAGTGCATTGACTATGTGATACGCTGTAATTGCTGTAATTACATAGAAAATGCAATTATTTTTCTTGTGGCAAATAAATCGGAATAAAATAAAAAAATTTTATCCGACTATAAATGGTTTTTTCCGTTTGTTAAAGGAAGGATTAGTCTTAAAAAATTTGTCGCCTATATATGTTATATGTTTTCTGTTTGTTAGGAGATCATCTAAAACATTGTAGTCGTTTATCAGCCTTAAAATCAAGACTTTTGGGCTGAACCGACCCTGACCACCTGAAGTTATAGAACGTCACTTAATCAACACTTTAACAGAATAATAACTGACCAATAACCATTATAAAGGTCGCCAAATACATTACTTAGCTAAATAATATTGATTTTATACATACCAATTGTTGAATTCACAAAATTTCAGTTGAACTATTTTAAATGAAACCGATTGAAATCGCCTTGTCGACTTTGAGGTTTGTTTGTTATTTGAATTGATTTATTGAAAATATATGCTTATATCAGCGCCAACTTTTGTAGTCAAATTTTTGTATATATTTCAAAACCTAAGCAACTCTAACATACCCTTTGAATACCGGGGTCTGAAAAAACACCGCTTATGCTCTCAGCAGCTCTTTAACACACTCACACACAGAGCTGAGCTCTGTCCAAGTGTGACCGTTTGTGGACTTAAAAAAAAATCACAAAAAACCGCAAAAGGCAAAATAATTTCAATTTGGGCGTTTATTTGAAAATAAAAGAACAATATGTAGCGTATACCTAATTTCTATTTTCATTTAAGCTGCATTTGCTTGCTGGCATCCTCAACGGCCACCTTCTGCCAACGATAAACTGTTGTTGTTGGCTTTTCATTAGCGCCAGACTCAAGGAAACGCTTACGTTCACGCTTACGAAACTCACTACGTGCTGTCGGCGCAGCATTTTGAGGATTACGTATAATCAGATTTTTTTTGACAATAGTTCAGTCGACTCAACTAACACGTCCAGAGCGGGTCGTGAAAATTTATCGCGATTTTCGTTTATTTTCTTTCTTTTTTTTTGTTGCGAATTAAACAACTTGTTGCCAGGAAAATTGCGACTGCAACGTGTCAAATGTCAGGCCAGGTGGCCGTCATATTTTCCAATTTATCGCGATTTTGGTTTATTTTCTTTCTTTTTTTTTGTTGCGAATTAAACAACTTGTTGCCAGGAAAATTAGGACTGCAACGTGTCAAATGCAAGGCCAGGCGGCCGTCATATTTTCCAATTTTGTCTCTTAAAAATTTACAAAAATTGTGTGGCGCTCTCTTGTCAAATGGCATAAGTGTGACCGCAGCCGACTAAAGTGCACATGCTTCGATAACATATCGATAGTTTTTGTTTACTTCTTTGCACGTGCCAACAGTTTTAATTATATTTTTTTAACCATGCCTCCCTTTGCCCAAGAGGGCAATTGTCTCATCTATCGTGGCAGCAACTTCCTTAAACAGCGTCTGGTTCTCTCCTGTCTAAGTGGCAAACCCGTCAAGATCACCCAAATTCGCGCCGAGGACGAACAGGCACCCGGTTTGCGGGAATATGAAATCAGTTTGATACGTTTACTGGACAAGCTCACGAATGGCACCAAAATCGAACTCAATCCGGCGGGGACAAGTGTCATGTTCAGTCCCGGACTACTACACGGCGGCGCACTGCAGCATGATTGTTGTGCTCAGCGTGGCATTGGCTACTATCTGGATGCACTGTTGGCTTTGGGTCCATTCTGTAAAATGCCTTTAAAGTGTAAGCTACAGGGTGTAACCAATAGCAAGGACTCACCCTCGGTGGATCATGTCAAGGGAGCTGCCCTATCGCTGCTTAAACGTTTTCTCATAGTGGACGAGGGTCTGGAGCTGCGTGTGGTGCGACGAGGTGTGGCTCCCCTGGGTGGCGGCGAGATTGAGTTTAGCTGTCCGGTGCGCAAAAGCTTAAGGGCCATACAGTTCAAGGAGCAGGGCATGATTAAGCGTATACGTGGTACCGTATATGCCTGCAAAGTGTCACCGGCTATGGCCAATCGTACCGTGGAATCGGCTAAAGGTTGTATGCTGAAATTTTTGCCCGATGTTTATATATACACGGATCAGAATCGTGGTAAAATGTCGGGAAATTCACCAGGATTTGGCATTTGTTTGGTAGCCGAGACCACAGATGGCGTGTGCTTTGCCGCCGACAACTGCTCGCATACCCAGGAAGAGGCGGTAAGTGATAGAATAACAAAAGCAATTTTTATTTTTTAATTAATTTTCCTTTTTTATAACTTAGGCTTCACCCTCCATACCCGAGGATTTGGGTCAACAGGCGGCCTTGCGTTTGCTAGATGAAATTTATCGTGGCGGCTGCTGTGATTCATCTTATCAATGGCTGGCTGCTCTGTATATGGCCTTAAGTCAAAAGCATGTGTCCAAATTTGTTACAGGCAAGTCCCACTTTGGATCAGTTTAGTTTGCTTTGATTTAACATTGCCTTTACCCTCTTAATAGGTGCCCTATCCACATATACCATACATTTTCTGCAACATTTGCGTGACTTTTTCTCAATTACCTTTAAACTGGAGAATCCCGAAACGGATGAGCATGACGAGGATGAGGAGGGCAATGCACGTGGTGCCCAAAAGGTGCAAATGACTTGTGTGGGCATTGGCTATACAAATATTAACAAGCGTGTTATGTAAGAGTAGGGAGGATATTAGGCTATAAGATTGCTTGACTTGTTTATATATATATGAATAAACCTGAAGAATAGGGGAATTAAATAACCTATTAATAATGTAACAAGCAGGAAAAAATGTCCATCAAAAACGCCCATCATACCCTTATCACTACATATGCAGATGATATGGCTTTGTTGCCTTCAGCAAGTTAAGTAGGTACACTTACATTGGCTTGACCTGGTAAAGTTGCTTCTGTGTGACTTCTAGGAGCAATAGTTCCCTATTCTGATCCTTAAAACTAACAAACTTCAGGCGATTCATATAGTTATCGGCCTACAAACTTTAATTTTTGCCAAGCTCGCATACAAAAGAGTGAGACAGAAACAGACAAACGTACTAAAGCTACATCAACAAAGCAGCTCAGTAAAGGCTTTCCGATTCGAGAGCTACTGGCCTATCCTATAACACTAGTTTACAAAAAATACCCATTGAAGCTGGTATATTTTTTCTTATGTACTTTGGAATGCTGATTAAGGGTATATTTAAAGCCGATCGCAGTTTTCCGGTTACGTTTACGGTTACGCTTATGGAATAAAGGATACGGTACGGCTTACGGTAACGGTTACAAATTTTAAAGGGTTTAATCTCTTTAATTTAATATCCGAAAGTATTTTCCCCCCTTTCAAAGTCCCACATTATCAATTTCTATTAAATCCTTGTATTTCTAATCAATTTTTACATAGAATACTTAACTAAAACATTTTTTAAAGTATTTACTTTGTCGTTATAATAACGAATAACGAATCTTTGTTCTCCCAATAGACCTTTTAATCTAGTTTATACGTGGGTTGCTATTTAAATTTCTGGCCTAGGTCACTTCTAGCCATTTTAGAACCAATTGGCCTTTTCCCAAAAAAAAGTTTGAACTTTTATCGATAAAAGCTCCATACAACTCTTTCATGTGTGACCACGTTTGATATCGATTAACGATTAATCAAAAACTTACCCCTTAGCAAAATTCGTGAACATTTTCGTGCAATCATTTTTTACAACTTTCGATGTGGATTATCACAACAAGAGTGCAACGATGAACTTAAATCTTTGTATGGCCATGAAGCACCATCCTAGAGCACTGTAAAAAATCGCTCGCTCGAAGACGAAGGTCGTGCAGGTCGTCCAAAACAGTCGTTGTGCCAGAAAACATTGATGCCGTGCGTGAACTGATAATGCAAGATCGTCAAGTGACATACCGTGTGAAAGAGGCATCCTTGGGCATTTCTTCCACCAGCATACATTCGATATTGCATGAAAAAGGTTTGTTTTCGTTGACCATCGCTCAAAAAAAAAGGCTCGTGTGGATTGGTGCAAAGAAATTTTGAAAAAATATAATCGCGGTGTTTCAAAAGACGTTTATAAGATCGTCACACGTGACGTATCATGGATCTATGCTTATGAGCCCGAAACAAAACAGCAATCGACCGTGTGGGTCCAAATCCAACGAAAGTCGTTCGTGGAAGAAGCACTTGGAAGCAAATGGTCGCCTGTTTCTTCGGTAAAACTGGTCATTTGGCGACTGTTCCGCTTGAGCAACGTAGGACGGTCAATTCTGTGTGGTATATCACAATTTGTTTGCCTAAAGTCTTTGGAGAAATTCGAAAAACGAACAAGAGAAGACAGATCATTGTGCACCATGACAATGCGAGCTTTTTGACCGCCCAAAACGTCGAATTGATGGGTCATCCGCCGTACAGCCCTGACTTGGCACCCAATGACTTCTTTTTATTCCCGCACATCAAGGGAAAAATGCGTGGTCAACGATTTTCGTCGCCAGACGATGCTGTTGAAGAGTTCAAAAAAACCATGTTTTGAAGGTGTCTCAATCGGAAAGGAAGTTTTGAGCGCATGCGCAAGTGTTTAAATATTGCTGGGGAATACTTTAAAAAACAATAAAACCATTTTTGATCATAAATATTCGCGTTTTCAGAAATATATATAGCAACCTACGTATTGTGAAATTAAAAAAAAAAACTCGTTTTTCTCGAAACAGCATTTTCCGAATTTGCTGGAGTTATTACTCAAAGACAAATGATCCAATCACTACCGAATTTTTTCCTACATGTTCTTTAGTTCAATAAATCTCCATACCATGACCTATAGATTTTTTGATCTGATCAAAAATCGAATTTTGGCAGGCTAAAAACGACCAAAATTTTGGGTGAAATTCGATTTTTTTTAAGGAGGCCATTTTTTCAAATTTTGATTTTTTTTTGATCGTAGGTCATGGTACGTACAATATCTTCTAGCTTGGCGAGCTTTTGTTTTTATACACTTGAAAAGTGTATATTAATTTTGCCCAGAAGTTTGTAACGCATAGAAATATTCATTTCCGACCACAGAAACTATATATATTCTTGATCAGGACGACGAGCCGAGTTTAATTCTGTTTGTCCGTCCATCCGTCTGTCTGTCCGTCTCTCTGTCCGTCTGTCTGTCTGTTTCTACGCGAACTAGTCCCTCAGTTTTAAGGCTATCGAGCTGAAATTTTGCACAGAGTCTTCTTTTTACTGCACGCAACTAATATGTCGGAATCGGCCGGATCGGATGACTATATCATATAGCTGCCATAGGAACGATCGGTCTAAGAACTAGTTCTAGTGAGAAAAACTTGTTTGTTTTCCATCGGATCGGCACCAATCTTGGTAAATGTTAGTTTTATATGCTTTCACATAATACAGGAAAAATTTATCAAAATCGGATGACTATATTATATAGCTCCCATAGGAACGATTGGTCTAAGAACTAGTTCTAATGAGAAAAACTTTTTTGTTTTCTGTCGTAGCGTCCCCAATCTTGGTATATATTAGTTTTGTATGCTTCCACATAATTCTGGAAAAATTTATCAAAATCGGATGACTATATCATATAGCTGCCATAGGAACGATCGGTCGGAAAATAAGTTTTAGTGAGAAAAACTTTTTTGTTTTCCATCGTATCGTCACTAATCTTGGTATATGATAGTTTTATATGATTTCACATAATTCTGGAAAAATGTATCAAAATCGGATCACTATAGCATATAGCTGCCATAGGAACGATTGGTCAAAAAATAAGTCTTTGTGAGAAAAACTTTTTTGATTTTCATCGTAGCGTCTCCAATCGTAGTATATATTTGTATTATATGTTTTCACACAATTCTGAAAAAATTTATCAAAATCGGATGATTACAGCATATAGCTGCCATATAAAAGGTCGGTCAAAAAACTTCTTCTAGTGAGAAAAACTTTTTGTTTTCTATCGTATCGTCACCAATCTTGGTAGATATTAGTTTTGTATGCTTCCACATAATTCTGGAAAAATTTATCAAAATCGGATGACTATAGCATATAGCTGCCATAGGACCTATCGGTCGGAAAATGTGTTTTACAAAGAAAATTTTTTTTTATGGTATCAAGTTTTTATTATCAATGATTTAAAAATGTTAAATATCTGATATCTATATCCTATATATATTTTACCGGTTAAATCAGTTGGAGTAAAGTTTTTCAAGTGTATTAAAACTCGGCCAGTCGAGTTACTTTGCCTTCTCGTTTTTTTTAATTTTTTAAATTTCTGCTGAAGGACCTTTCTGAGGCCGTGTATAACTTAAAAAATATTGAATATTTTTTTTTCAAAAATTTTTCTGTATATTCTTAAAACATATATAAATATACTCTTAAAATTTTGAAACAATTAATAAACTAGTTTTTTTTATAAAAATTTCCAAAAAATCAAATTTTTTGAGGCCGTTACACTAGGTGTGCACCTTAAGGTTAAGAAGACTCCGGCGCTTTCCATTCCCATTGAAACACAGTTTTCAGTTCGTTTTATTGAATTCAATTATTATTTTTGCATTTTTTTAATATCATTTTTTTTGTTTGTTTATTTTGTTTAAAACATTTTCATTAATTGCATATTGTATTTGGCTTTATTTACTAAGTTAACATGTGGTTTTTTTTCTTTTCTTTTTATTTTCTTTTCTTTTTTTGTGCCGTTGAGTAGTTGTTGGCATTTTGAAATTGTTTAAATTTTTCTTTTTTATATTAATATTTTGCTTGGCTTTAGTTTTTCAGTTTTTTTATATATTTATTTTTTATATGTATGTATATGCCGGTATTTTGTGTGTGTGTTTGTGTGTGCGTGTATAGAAATTCTCTAAGTGTTTTGATATATAATTCATTTTCAAGTTCTGTTGTTGGGCTTTGATTTTCAGTTGTAAAATATTTGTAATTTTGTTTAAAGTTATTAAATGTGTATTTTGTTTATCATACAACCATATGCGTTCTATTTGGCTCTATTATTACATTAATTATTTTTTTTAGTGGTTATGCAACTGATTTTTAGTCAAGTGTTTGAATAAATCATACAATTCGAGGCATTGTTTTTTTTTTTTTTTTTTTGTTAGGTTCGATTTATTGTCCTAGACCAGTGAAGAGTTTGGCTTTGTTATTTGTTATAAGATGAACCCCTATAATGGATTTAGTTTCCTCAGTTTCATATCGGAAAAGCATTTTCGAATGAGTCAAATGGAGGTTCCTGTTTTAAACCACAACGACTTCTGTCGGTGCTGTAGGAATGAGCAAGAGATAGAAAGCATCCAACACCTTTTATGCAACTGCCCCCTGCACTTCTTAGAAAACGCACCCAGTACCTAATTAAACAATTCTACAAAGATCTGGGTTGTCTGGCTCTTTTTATAGACCTCTCAAAATTGGTTTTCATAGACATTGATAGAGATTTTGTGTAGAACCAAAGTTAAGGTAATCACTAGATCTCCAATCTGAAATTTTAAACATAATCTTCTCAGATATATATTTCCCAGCGATTGATAGAAGGAATAAGTTTTTTCGATAATTATTTCTAATTTTTAAAACAATTTTTCTCGAACATTTTGGACGAAAATGTAAAATTCTTAATTTAAATAGGGCGCGTTCAGCACAGACACTTGAACACTGATCAGCTTAATAAAACTGCTCTTATTATTTAGCATACTTTAAGGGGGTCTTGTTAAACTGACATTTGAAAAAGCTTCGTGCAAATATCAGGAAAAGCAGGCTAGGTAAATTTCCTAAATAATATATCATTGATCAGAAAGCTGAAGCAAGGCCATTGAAATCCATCGCAAGATATACTTATTCATCCGCTAAAAGAATCTGATCCATTTTTCGAATTCTGACTAACCAAACCAGATCAAACGTTATCACTGTGACCTTCCGGAGATTGTCTACAGTAGCAGTTTACATTAAGATTTGTACATGATCTAAATTTCATTAGAAACTTAAAAGAAAATACTAATTGAATAATTTTTACTTGTATTTGTTTAATAAAATTCCATTCTATAAAAAAGTATTGGAAAACGTCTTTTTTGGGCCCCTTAAGTCTTTGGGTAACGTCGTGCCAAATTTTAAATTCCATCCTGTTCCGTTCCGATCCCGCATTTCTTTCGGTAAACCGCGTTAAGCATCGAAAATTTTTAAAAATGCTTGTAGATCAACAAATTGGTTTCCGAAATTTTTTCGAAAATTTTTAAATTTGTTTCATTGTTGTGCGAAAAATATCGTTATTCAGAATTAATAAAGTGCTTAAGTCTTTGGGTTACATAGCGGTTAGAGATGGGCGCGCCAAATTTTAAATTGAATCCGCGATCCGGTGATCCACGTTACGCATCGGAAATTTTCGAAAATTTTTGAAGTCCGATAAATCTATTTCCGACTTCATTTATTATTTTATATTAGACTTCAAAAATTTTCGAAAATTTTTGAAGTCCGATAAATTTATTTCCGAAAATTTTTCGAAAATTTTTAAAAATGTTTGAAGTTCAACAAATTTGTTTCCGAAATTTTTTTGAAAAATTTTAAATTTGTTTCATTGTTGTGCGAAAAATATCGTTATTCAGAATTAATAAAGTGCTTAAGTCTTTGGGTTACATATCGGTTAGAGATGGGCGCGCCAAATTTTAAATTGAATCCGCGATCCGGTTTTTGTCGATAATTTATCGATCTTATTTTAAGACTTCATCGAAATTTTTCGAAAATTTTTATCGTTTTATTTCCGAAAATTTTTAAAAATGTTTGACGATCCGGTGATCCACTACATCGGAAATTTTCGAAAATTTTTGAAGTCCGATAAATTTATTTCCGAAAATTTTTCGAAAATTTTTGAAGTCTAATAAATTTGTTTTATTGATGTGTAAAAAATATCGTTTTTCAGAATTAATAATGTCCTAAAATCTTTGGGTTATGCATAGGTTAAAGATGGGAGCGTCAAATTTTTAATTCAATCCTGTTCCGTTTCGATTCCCCATTTCTTTCGGTAATCGGCGTAATCATAGAAAATTTTCTGAAATTTTTGAAGTCCCATAAATTTGTTTTCGAATTTTTTTTTTTTAATTTTTGAAGTCCAACAAATATGTTGTTTTATTGTTGTGCGTATTCAAATATTATAGTCCTTTCCGATTTCACGCGAAATTTTAATTCAATCCCGCATCCTAAGTATTCACCTAGATTTCGATCAATCATAACATTATTCAGAATTTTAAACTTAACGTCCGTTTAAAAGTTGTTAAATTTTAATTACCCTGTCGTCCAATCCCGTATTTTTTTCGATTTTCGTTACGCATCGAAAATTTTTTTTAAATTTTTACCATAATTGTTTATTGTAAAAATACTACAGAATTAACCCTACGCTTAACCCCCACCCCGATTTCACCCTTTGTCATTTTCAAAATTTTATTCCAATTTTTCCAAAAATTTTTGAAGTCCAATAAATTTGTTTTATTGTTGTGCGAAAAATTTTGGTATTCAGAAATAATATCATCCCTTTCCGATTTCGACGCCAAATTTTAAATTCAAACCCGCCCTGATCCCGTAGTATTTTAGGGACCCGTGGGAATACCGTCGCTCATCGTAAATTTAATGGATTTCGATCAAACACAAAAAATATTGGGATCAAGAACTAATACCGTCTCGATCCCGACGTCAAATTTTATAATCAAACCCGTTCCAATAGCGCAGTTTTTTGGGAACCCCCCGGAATCACGTTCCTAAAGTACCAATACGAAACCGAATATCTACATAAACTTACTATGTACCTAAACAGAACCTTTTACCGAAACATAAGTTACGGTACGTAGCAGAACCGATCTAAAATTTATTTGATTCCCTTGTTGAAAATCCATCCGTAAAAAAGTACTGTCCGTTTCTACCTTTAGGAAATACTTGGTTTAGGATAAAGCAACTTTCAGCTACTTAGATTAAGATTCGACGAAGTTAGATGGGGACTTTTTTTTTTTAAATCAAACCGGATTGTACTCGGCTTAAGATGTATTTTCGATATTAAAATATGTCAGAAAGACAGTTCCCTAATTTATAAGAATTAGTTTCCAAAGAAAAATCCATTTGACTCACAGATATGCTGGGGCAAATTGTTTGCTTCGATTGAAGTTCTGAGAAAATGTTCTATAAATATATATTAATTGATATATTGATATCAAGTGTTAAGCATCTCCGTTAAATGAGTTGCGAACATAATCAATTAGTAAGTATTATGTTTTATATGCCTTCTTAGTAGGTGTACGTGTTGTTGTTCTTGTTCTTTAGGGTTTTCCTATAGTTTGTATGCATGTACGTGTACGTGTACGTGTAAGTATGTATTGTAGTTCATTATATGGTTCTACAGTTGAATTTTTTCTTTGTTTTAACTACATTTCAATACGAAATCTTTGATCTTCCTTCGTGCCTTTTTTTTGTATATAAATACTTGTCTTGTTATAGTTTTCAGTTAAATATTTAATTTGGATATTATTGTTCGTTTTTTTTTGTTTTTTGCTTTATACCCAAACATCACTTGCAATGGTTTTGTATGTACATATGTACACATGTTGTAAGTATGTATGCACCTCTTAAATTTAGAAAAAAGATAGGTCAAGCATAAATATAGTATAAACATTAGAGCGTACCTCATAAAGTACAGAAAAGTAGGTCTCAGCACTCCTGAACTCAGAGAAGAAAAAAATTTAGTTCGGCACTATACTTTATTTAAATAAGGAAGCTATTGAGCAGTATTCAGCATTCCAAGCTGCTTGAAAGTGTTTCTATTCATATGAAGCATTGTGAAAAACTATACTTTTATCTCTCTCAAAATCTTAAGGGGGAAAAATTTCTTTAAGCAAACTCGTTGATGAAATGAATCAAATACTATAAAAAAGCTTGTGCTTTTCTACTGACTGACTGACTGATTGACAATCTACGCACAGCCTAAACGGTAAAAGCTAAAAAGCTGAAATTTAGACAGTAGATTGCGCATTTGTGAAGAAATTGAGTCATATGGCGGGGGTTTGTAAAATTTTCTTTGAAATGGGGGGAAATGTGTGGAAAATTGAAGGGGAAAATTTATTTAGAATTATCTAATCTGCTTGAAAACCTTTTTGCGAAATAAGTGGACATGTATTTGAATATTCGCTCACAAAGAAAATTACCGGAAAAATTTGAAAGGAAATCATAGTTTTTTTATTCAAAATAATGAAACATGTGATTTTCCGATGGTGGAAAATCCGCCCACAAGGTCGAGAAATGTCCGGAAAATTTTTTTAAATTACTGGAAAAATTTGAATGGGAAAAATAGTTTTTTTTATGCAAAATAATGAAACATGAGATTTTCCAATGTTGGAAAATCCGCCCGCAAGGTCGGAAAATTGTATATGGAAAGAACCATTTTCATTCGAGTGACTTGAAGATCGGTTTATATGAAAATTTTGGAAAATACTAAGACTCTAAAGCACCAAATATGTGGGAAAATTATACCAAACGTTATTTTCAAGCAGATCTATATGAAACTAAATTTTTCTTATTTCGGTTAACCCTTCACCAGGGTCTTAAAATATAGCGGAGAGCCTTAAATTTAGGGTCAAACGATGTTTTTAAACCGATCCATATAAAACTCGGTTTGTAGGAAGAAAATGTGGTCTCACTCGACTTAAATATCATATTTGCCGTCTTAGAAAGAATTGAAATTAAAATTTTAGCTTAGTTTACAACAAACAGCAACATATAGGAGTCTGAAAATGTGACCCTAATATTCTTATACTAGGAAGGTTCGCTCTAATGTATACAAATTTTCATACTTAGATATAGACAGCGGATTTAGCATATTTTTACAGAAGAATTGAAGCCTAGTAGGCCAGGGTAAACATAAAAAAAGGTTTATCCTGGCCTACTACGATAAATTGTTAAAAATGCATAAACTGACTTAGTTAGAGTTGAAATGAGGTTAGTTCATACATACTGTACATGAGATTAAGTGATAGTCCGTTGAATGTTTAGTTATGAAAGAGATATAGTTAAGAGTACGAAGCATAGCCAGTGGAAGTGGGGGGGGGGGAAGGGAGTTACTTATTAGTTAAATGGCCTTATAGTTAGCATACAACCTATAACATTTGATGTATGCTTGATTGCCATACCTCTATTCTTATATGTATTATCAACTATTCAAGTGTGAGTATGTATGTCTGTGTGTGTGTGTGTGTGTGCTAAAAGAAATTCATTATCTTAGTTTTTATAATTCTTTTTGTTTTTTGGAAACCGAATAAAGTTGAGGTGCTCCTTGGATCTTCAGTAAGCCTTTTACAAATCTTAATCTTAATGGGTTAGAAAATCAATCGTAAAATTATACATATAACACACATTTCCCTTTTTGCCCTATTGTCAAAATGATATATTCGATAGATAGTTCAGGCGATTGTCGGTATATATGATATGAAATAAAAAACTAAAAAACTTAATACACTTGTTGATATACTTTTTTTTTGTTTTTTACTTATTGTTTTGTTATTTGCTTCTTGAATACATTTGCTTTTGTTTGAAACCATTTATATATTTTTTTTTTAGGTTCTAAAATTTATTTCTGGCTAAAAAATAAAATTCGTATCAAAAAATGTTCATTTTACAAAAATTTTCTTGTTTACTCATAACTAATCCCTCAATCTAGCAAAAAAAAAAAAAAACGGAGACAAATGAAAAATGAAAGATATTGGCAAAAGACTACATGATAAAAATGAAAAAATTACCCTTTAGTTGTTGTTGTTGTTATTTAAAAATTGCTTTTAGTAGTAAATTCGCGGCAGCGGCATGCGCTTAGCATTAATTGGCTTTTTAGTATTGAAACGATATAAGTGTGTGTGAGAGAGTGTGTGTGTGTGTGTGTATGTGTCTCTTTTTTTTTTTAGTTTAGTTTACATCTGTATTTAAGCATTTGTTTTGTAAATAGTTATGTAGTTAATTAAATTTTAAGTTAGATTTGTTTTTTTTTTTAGGTTTTTAGTTTATGTTCGTTGCTGATTTAAAGAGCTTGCCAGAAAAAGAGAGAAACTTGAGTTGCACACAAATAAAAAAGTTGGCTTGGACAGCTTGGACATTCCACTTTCATCCCCTTCAAACCATTTTCCAAAATTCGAAATAGTTGAGGAGATATTGCCATTTTAGTGGAGCAAGGTTCTAGCACAGAATATTCCCTTAAGGAGGTCTTTTACCTTTGAAAAATATTTTTTTCCGATTTTTTTTTTTGCATTATTATTATAGCTTGGACATTCCACTTTCATCCCCTTCAAATCCTTTTCAAAAATTCGAAATAGTTTAGGAGATATTGCCATTTTAGTAGAGCAAGGTTCTTGCTTGAGAAATCATTTGAAAAATATTTTTTTTCGATTTTTTTGTTTTGCATTGTTATTATAGCTTGGACATTCTACTTTCATCCACTTCAAACCATTTTCAAAAGTTCGAAATAGTTTAGGAGATATTGCCATTTTAGTGCAGCAAGGTTCTAGCACAGAATATACCCTTACGGAGGTCTATTTAATTTAAAAAATATTTTTTTTCGATTTTTTGTTTGCATTGTTATTGTTGCTTCGACATTCCACTTTCATCCCCTTCAAACCATTTTCAAATCGGAGATATTGCTTTTATAAGTTTTTGCTTGAGAAAACGCCATCCCTTAAGGGTCTTTTTGAAAAAATTTTTTTCGATTTTTTGTTTGCATTGTTATTGTTGCTTCGACATTCCACTTTCATCCCCTTCAAACCATTTTCCAAAATTCGGAATAGTTTAGCAGATATTGCCATTTTAGTGGAGCAAGTTTCTTGCTTGAGGAAGCACTGAATATACCCAATTAAGGAGGGTCTTTTACCTTTGAAAAAATATTTTTTTTCGATTTTTTTGTTTTGCATTGTTATTACAGCTTGGACATTCCACTTTCATCCACTTCAAACCATTTTCAAAAATTCGAAATAGTTTAGGAGATATTGCCATTTTAGTGGAGCAAGTTTCTTGCTTGAGGAAGCAGGAGGAGGTCTTTTACCTTTGAAAAATATTTTTTTTTCGGTTTTTTTGTTTTGCATTATTATTATAGCTTGAGCATTCCACTTTCATCCACTTCAAACCATAGTTTAGGAGATATAGCCATTTAAGTGGAGCAAGGTTCTTGATAAAGTGAGCATCGGAATCACCTTTTTTTTGAGACCTCAATTGGCAGGCCAATAACTTTTTGAACAGCCCTCGAAATCCAAAATTTTTTTTTATATTTTATGATATAGTTAATTAATAACACAAATCCCAAAACCAAACTGAAAAATCTCTTTTGATTTTCTCTCTTTTTTTTTTAAAAACACTCATAAAACACTGTTCAAAGGTAGAAGACCCCTTAAGCATTTCAAACCCATGTTAAAAGGAGCATTTACCTTTTCGTTTTAGATTTATTTTCATTTGTTTGCTGTTGGTTTCAAGGCAGAAGAAGGGTGAAGTAACATTGCTTGCAAACAATATTTCTTCAGCTGTTCAAAGTGAAATCAAATCCACAGGCATAATATTTATGTGCTGTAAAGCGCAACAGTACTTCTGAGCTCCGTATGGACACAATGTAAAGGGTGAAGGCATAACAAAGATTCCAATTTATGTGCTGTTAAGCGCAACAGTACTTCTGAGCTCCGTATGGACACAATGTAAAGGGTGAAGGCATAACAAAGTTTCCAATTTATGTGCTGTTAAGCGCAACAGTACTTCTGAGCTCCGTATGGGCACAAGGAAGGAAGAAATCATTACTTCAAATTTTGTATGAAACTCCACGTTACTTTGCTGGTCCGTATAACGCTTAAACATGGTAGAATTAAGCACCGAAAAGTATGCAATAGCTGGAGTTTTTCTACGCTATCTAAACTAACTAAATTTAACTATTTATATTGAAGATAATTATAATAAAAGTAATATAAATCAAAAATGAAATGTTCGAAAACTGGTTCAATTTAAAAAACAGAACCACTCATAATTCCGTCTTACGAAATTCAAGGACTCATTTAAAATTTTTTTTTTGATGAGGCCTATTTTCAGATGACATACATTTTATTTTCAGCACAATACTTCATATAAAAAAGACAGCTGTGCAAAAGCATTCTGATTTCAAAGCTCTAGAAAAGTGTTTCTATTCATATGAAGCATGGTGACGAAAATTATTTTTATGTCATCTGAGAATAGGCCTTTAGTTAACACAAAAAGTCATTTTACACCAGTAGCTTAAAAGCAATCATTGCTGCAGAGGTCGGCAATGTAAGCAGAGAAGTTGCCACTGGCAACTGAGAGCTTTCAAATGCTAAGGGATGTTGAAGCTGAAACAAGCTTTAGACAACTTAAAAAAAAGCTTGTTGAGCCCACTTAGTATTTATGGCAACTCAAGTTCCCCGCAAGCATTTTATAGTAGAGCTTTATGTGCAGCCGCTAGTCGACGCTAAAAGCTCTGTGTGTGTTGGTTACAGCCGTTACCATTACTGTTATTGGTTTAACATGCCATTGTTTATGGGGGATTCGATTTAAAGGGTTAACAGTTTTTTTAATTTAAGTTCTCATGCATTTTGTTTTTATGCTCTGTCTTATTTAATTTGTTTTTAGATTTTTTTTTTTAGTTTTTTTAAGTTATTTAAGATTAAGGAAGACCTTTGCTTGAAAGTTGCCCGCTTGTGTGTGGATTATGGAGTATACGAGTATATGTGTGTGTGTGGGTAAGTAAGTACTTGTTTTTGTTATGTGGTATGTAAGAGTATTTTGTAATTGTTATAAAATTGTATGTGGGTATGTGTGGCTCTTAAATGGCTAGGCAAAAAAAATACCAAAAAAAAAATATGTTAATATTCACGCTAGTTTTGCTTAACACTAATCGATTACCTTAGCACTGTTTTGTTTTTTTTTTTTTTTGGTAAAAAGAAGCATGTCAATGTGACACAATAAATGATAATTCGTTTACAGCGTAATTTGTGTGTTCGGTTATTGGTTATGCAAAGCAAAATACGCGTACAAATTTGTCTATATGCTCTTTTGTGTCGAGTTTTATTGAATGTTTAACTATTTTTACGTTTGTCCGCCAGCCAATGACAAGTGAATCATTTGGAAAGTATTGTTCTCAAATAAAAACCCAACATGATAAATTGTATATTGAAAAACGCTAATCTAGCTTTTGTTTTATAAAATACACTAAATTCTTTCCGGAATGCTAAAATTAATCGAAATAAACCTAGTGGCCCGGCCCGTTATTTCGCTAAAAACGAAATTCAATGCATTTTGTTGTTGTTTTATATTTTGGTGCCCACCGCTGCTCTAGAGTTTGCTTTACTAAACTTGCTGGCCCGTCTTTAGTCTACAAAAGCATTGTCCTAGGTGAATCAGCTTTGAGAAGAACCTGATCTACCCGATTCTTCAAAAAGAAGAACTATATAGAGGAATCTTCTCTTTGAATTCATTGGTAAAAACATTTACGTCAGAATTTTATGAAAGCCAATCTGGGATTAGGAAAGAATGATCCACAATAGACCGAACCGACAAACGGAAACCCAGAAACCGATTCGGTTGATTTCCGTTTTGCTGGTTCGAACTATAATTAACCAATGATTAAGGTTCGAAAATTTAACCAGGGTTCGGTTCCATGGTTCAGAGAAGTTTATAACCACCGGTTCGGTGGATAATATGGTTTTTATAGCAATCCGTACGACGGTTTTGGTTCGGTTCAGTGGTTCACGGTTAATATATTCACGCTTGATTCCGTTTTCAAATTTTCGTACTTTAACCGAAATATAAACTAAAGCATTTCAAAACCGGTGCGTATTAAAATGAAATATCGGCTGAACTAGCATAAGTAAGCATTAGTCTTTCTATAAACGTTAAATAGAGAACCTGAAGGTAAAGCATAGGCTACATTAAGATTGACGAGGAAACACTTCTCGTACCTTGAAAAAATGTATATATTCTCATTTACAATATAGTAGATTTTACATCAGAGGTGCCCAACGCCTATAATCGGAGGGCTCTTTTGTTGTTGGTTAGCTCACCGCTTTAGTCGCGAGCATACAAAGTTACAGTCAGTAATCAAGGCATAATCGGGAGACATTTCCTGTGATTATTCTCGTTCTCTTCTTGATAACCAAGTCTACGTAGGTTTTTGAAAAAAGAAATGAGATTCCTTATATCAATTGGTGTCTACTCTTATATATGCTTTCAGTGGGCATTCCTGTTTTACATCAAACCGAATCGAACCGTTTTCATTGGCGGTTTTCGGTTTGATTTAGCATTTTCGAAAAAACACCGGATCGATACGGTTTGGTTCGGTTCGGTTAGGTTCAGAACCGGTTCGCATCAGCGTCAGCATTGGAGCTGAGATAACTTTTTATATATTGACAAAGGCAAACCTACGGAACTTCAATACTTTAAACTAGAGGTGGAGAACTATCGATAGTCGGCACCATCGATAGACAACGATAGTTTTTTGAAAACCATCGATAGTCTACGATAGTTTTCGATAGTTTGGTAACTTAAACGCTTATGGTAAAAACTGCATAAATTTTAAATAATTTATTAAAAAAAAACTAACCTAAAAATTGGCTTCCGTCACTTTTGGTTTAAACTTTGGCATTAATATTGGGTTGTGGGTTCCGATTATATATATATGTATCATATCATTTTAAAGAAACTCTGATGCTTGCATTCAAATAATTCTGGAAATCGTATTTTTGGAATCTTCAAGTGGCCTAAGCGTCAGCAAGCCCGAACCCCAGACAAAATAGCAGCCCACCTCCCGCCTAACCGGCCGTGTTGCTCAGCTACAAACGTGTGACATGAAAACGCGTAGGAAAACACTAAATTAAGGCAAACTACGGGCTAAATACAATAAAAAAGAGGTTTTGATTCCAGGAAGAGATTTTTCTAAGCTAATTACTCGTTAGAGTTTATTATAATCAGCACAAAGGACACGAAACGGCTCATGCATGCAAGTTAGTAGTACAAAGGTTATCCCCAAAGAGTCGGTTCAAAAGAAACACTTAGATTAATTTGACTAATTAACTCTGATGAGATTATAACGTTTTTAAGCGAAATTATTTGTATTTTTTTTTAAGAGCTACCTATTTATTGATGGTTAAAGAAAACTATCTAAAACTATCGATAGTGGAGGGCTACTATCGATGGCCACTCGATAGCGCCCAACCATCGATAGAGCCATCGATAGTTCTCTACCTCTAATCCGAACCAAATTTGGTAAGTCGTCTTAGAAGCTTAAAATAAGTGTACGAATCGAGTTTCGGTTTAATAGCTTCAAAAACAACAAAGTTGTTGCAGATCGGTCAGTTTGCTTATATGGCAGCTATGAAATAGTGGTCCACCGAACCAAATTTGGTAGTGGTCATAGGGCTTAAATAATAACACAGAAAAAAATTGGTTTTGTATGGAGTATGTAGGGTTCAATCCGAACCAAATTTGGTAAGTCGTCTTGGAAGCTTAAAATACTTGTACAAATCGAATTCCAGTGCAATAGCTTCAAAAACAACAAAGTTGTTGCAAATCGGTCAGTTTGATTATATGGCAGCTATATGAAATAGTGATCCAATCCAAACCAAATTTGGTAATTGGTCATAGGAGCTTATAATATAAGCACATAATGAATTAAGGTTTAATAGCTTCAAAAACAACAAAGTTGGTTCGGTTATATGTATGGCAGCTATAGGAAATAGTGGTCCAATCCGAACCAAATTTGGTATGTGGTCTTGAGAGCTTAAAGTAAAGGTACTTATTGAATTTAAGTTCAATAGCTTCAAAAACAACAAAGTTGGTTCGGTTATATGTATGGCAGCTATAGGAAATAGTGGTCCAATCCGAACCAAATTTGGTAAGTCGTCCTAGAAGCTTAAAATACTTGTACAAACCGAATTCCAGTGCAATAGCTTCAAAAACAAAAAAGTTGATGCAGATCGGTCAGTTAGCTTATATGGCAGCTTTATGAAATAGTGGTTCAAACCCAGCGAATGTGGGTAAATTATCTTGAGGGCACAAAATATGCGTAAAATATATGAATAACTGGAGTTTACGCCTAAACTTTGAGCATTTTGACCATAGTGCATTATGTTATATAGCTTTGAAATTTGGTGTATCTTTCAATATACTTTGAAATTAAGTAAACTACAAATTCTGAAAATTTTTCTTGCATTTGTGGAAATTTCGAGACTCTGTCAGAGCGAGGCAGTAGATTTTTGTATGTCTATAATTTTGATTGGATTCTGAACAAGTTTAGGTTAAGTTATTTTATTAAGACGTGATATGGTTTAAGTTAAGTACCTCTTCTTCTTCTTCTTACGAAACGTATGAAACGTTGGACTTCCACAGTTCCAAGTTTTCAGTAAACAAAAAGTCGTAGTAACCTGATTAAACCGGTTTGCAGCTTTGATTTGAAGACCGCATTTACACGATGAAGCAAACTTCATGAAGTTTCTCAAAAAGCTTTTGTTTGTGGAAAAAAGAGGTGTGGCTTGCACCTCTTTCCTACAAGCAAAAGCTTTTTCACAAAACATCATGAAGTTGGCTTCATCGTGTAAAGCCGCTCTAAGTCCGCATTTACACGATGAAGTTTCCTTCACGAAGTTCTTCATGAAGTTTTTGTTTGTGGGAAAGAGGTGAAGAGGGGCAGCCGAAACTGGCAAAGCTTCATGACCTACCGTGGCGTGAAGCTTTTCGATACTTCTCCTTTGCTTTGTTCCGATTGAACTGATGCAGGGTTGATTTGTAGGCTATTTGCTTATCGATAACTCGTGTTCTCAGGCGAATTGAAATCGAGCTTCATGAAGCAAACTTCTTCATGTAAATACGCGTGAAGTTTTGAAGATGCTTCAAAACGAAATCGAAGAGAGCTTCATGAAGCAAACTTCATCGTGTAAACACGGACTAAGTCGGGATTTACACGATGAAGCAAACTTCATGATGTTTTTGAAAAAGCTCTTGCTTGTAAGCCACCCCACCACACCTCTTTCTTAAAAGCAAGAGCTTTTTGAGAAAGTTCATGAAGTTGACTTCATCGTGTAAATCCGGTCTAACAATCTAAGTTGGCTGTTATGTTAGCTGAGACCCACTGTTTGTATTTGTAACAGTATCTGTTCTGTACTGTTCTGTTCTGTTTGATGCTTTCAAAGCTTATCAGACTGCTAGTCACAGTAAATTTTGATATTCATTTGCAGTAATAAAAGTCATTTTGTGATTTCTTGTTCAAAAGCTAAACTTTTGTTTTTTTATGTTAAAATTAACAGAGCTGTTAGTATAAAAGACTTGCGTTCCACCCACACATAAATGTGGCTTAACATTTAATGTTAATTCCATTCTTACGTTCCACACATATGTAGCTTAACATTTGCATGTTATTACCACTGTTAAACTTTATCAACGCGGGATATTTAAATTATGATTCAATTGTTATTGGTTGGCGAACCTCCCCTTCATTTTCACCCCCTTTAATAATTGTTGTTTATGTGTTATGTTTTTTTTTTACGCTACTCACGAATTGTCTGTTAACTTTTTGCTGTTTGTTTGAAATTTTTTGTTTTTTTTTTTGTTAAAAATTCGTTAGGTCTACTTGATGTTTTAGAGTGTTTTGTTGTAATATTTTTTCATATGTATATATGTATGTATTGTGTATGTATGTATGTATATTTAACTACCCTTTTTTTTTTTTTGTTTTTGGTTTCTTTGTTCTTTGCTCTAGTTGCTTTTGTGCCTAAATACATACATACTTAGATGCTAACATATTAATTCATATGTTTGTTTGTTTGTTTAAATTTATACAATTCATTTTGTTGTTTTTAAATATTTAAAAATAGTTAACTTTATACTTTTTGTTTCAACTTCGCTTCTGCTTTTTGTTTTTTGGCCATGATTTAATGACAATTTCTGCTGATTTGTTTTTTGATTTCAATTTAAAAAACAATTTAAAAAAAAAGACACAAAATCTAAACTAAATTGTGCAAATTTCTTTTTCTTTTTTTTTTTTTTGTTGTTATAAACTATTTATTGCAGAAATACTTTCTTCTGAACGTTTTTTTTTTTTTTTTTGTTATTAATTGGCATTATTTTGTTTGACAACTGCGTTTTCGGTTTTGTTTCGTTTTTTGTTGGATTTTCCTTTCTTTCTTTCTTTTTTTTTTGTTTTTGTTTTTATTGTGACTGGTTTACGTTTTGTTAATACATTTTTCTATCACAGCAACATATTTGTATACACTATTTTATATATTTTGAAACTAAAAAAAAAACAACCAAACATTTTTGAAGGAAAAAAATGGGGCAAAATTAATGAAAACTTTCGAATTTTGCAAAGATTTATTTTCAATATATTTTTTTTTTTATTCCAGTGACTAGGCACATTTTTGTTTGTTTTGTAAAGTATAAGAAAATTGTTTAAAAAAATGAAAAACATACAAAAATAATACAACAAAAACTTAAGATTTGAGAAGCCTTTTTTTTTTGTCGTTTTACTTAGTTGGTTGTTTATGTGGGTTTTCCTTGTAGGAAGGTGCCGCTTTTTCATTTATGGGAACTGGAAATAAAAGAGAGAAAGAAAATTACGAGTGTTATATGGATGCCAAAAATGACTTTTTTTTGATTTAATAAGTTACGTAGGCTGCTCTATATATATTTCTGGCCTAATAATGAAAACGCCAAAATTTATGATCAAAAAAGGTTTTATTGTTTTTCACAGTATTTCTTCAGGAAGATTTTATACACTTTGCATGCGCTCAAACCAATTGTCGAAGCACTTTTTCCACTCCGATTGAGACACCTCCAAAACATGGTTTTCTTGAACTCTTCAACAGCATCTTCTGGCGACGAAAATCGTTGACCACGCATTTTTCGCATAAAAAAAAGTCATTGGGTGCCAAGTCAGGGCTGTACGGCGGATGACCCTTCAATTTGACGTTTTGGGCGGTCAAAAAGGCGCTGGTATGAGCTCGCATTGTCATGGTGCACAATGATCGGTCTTCTTTGTTCGTTTTTCGTACTTCTCCGAAGACTTCAGGCAAACAAATTGTGGTGTACCACTCAGAATTGACCGTCCTACGTTGCTCAAGCGGAACAGTCGCCACATGACCAGTTTTACCGAAGAAACAGGCGACCATTTGCTTCCAAGTGCTTCTTCCACGAACGACTTTCTTTGGATTTGGCTCGTCTTCGAAGACCCACACGGTCGATTGCTGTTTTGTTTCATGATTCGTCACCTGTGACGATCTTATAAACGTCTTTTGAAACACCGCGATTATATTTTTTTCAAAATTTCTTTGCACCAATCCACACGAGCATTTTTTTTGAGCGATGGTCAACGAGAACAAACCTTTTTTACGCCCAGGTGTTCATGCAATATCGAATGTATGCTGGAGGGAAGAAATGCCCAAGGATGTCTCTATTCCACGGTATGTCACATGACGATTTTACATTATCAGTTCACGCACGGCATCAATGTTTTCTGGCACAACGACTGTTTTTGACGACCTTCACGACCTTCGTCTTCGATTAAACCAATTTTTCACAGTGCTATAAGATGGTGCTTCATTGCCATATAAAATGTAAGTTCATCGTTGTACTCTTGTCGTGATAATCCACGTCGAAAGTTGTGAAAATGATTGCACGAAAATGTTCACGAGTAAATTTTTATTTTTCTGCCGAGGTAAGTTTTTTGATTAATCGTTAATCGATATCAAACGTTGTCACACATGAAAGAGTTGTATGGAGCTTTTTATCATAAAAGTCCAAACTTTTGTGTAAATTTGGTCCTAAAATGGCTAGAAGAGTGACGTACAGGACAGAAACTTAAATAGCAACCACCCACTTTACATCACTTCCTAGGCAGAGTGTTAGAACCAGTTGGGAATTTTAAAGACAAATTGCTTTTATTTTTAGATTTTTGAACTTTTTAAGAAAAAAATTATGTATTTGGGAATTTGAGACTTTATAAACAGTCAGGCTTGATTTCATTAGCATAAAATAATATATTTGATTCTCATTAGTACAAGATGTGCCATCTATATATATGCATAGTCTTTGTTAACTAATTTAATATTTATTATACTTACAATAAAATGCGGCGCCGAGAATAACACCGCCAGCGTGGCTATGATAGTGAATAGCGTGAAAATAATAAGGCACAAACGATCTACGACCATGGCTGCAAATTTCCAGTCTCGTGTAACGTCGCCTGTCTCGTCCTCTTTTTTCAGCTAAAGGGGGGGGGGATAGAATTATTACAAAAAAAAGTTAGACATTTTCCTTGCTTTACCCACCTGATCGGTTATCCAGCGTAACTCCTTGAGTATAAGCGCCAGTTCATATTCCGCCGATGAGCTGAGACAGGTATGCGAAATGGCCTCATGCATACGCGCCTCGGCCACAGCGGCAACAGGACCGACTGGGCCCACAGGTCCTACGCTGCCGTCGTCGCCTTGCCTGCGGAAATTGTGGTCTTTAGTATGAGTATCCATGTAGCTGCATATCGACGGCAATATTTGACTATGCACAAAATTGCTATTGACAGGGCAAACACTTGACAATGAAGAGCGAAAAAAAATAAAGTTTTTTTTTCCACTTTTATTTGACACTTTTTTTTTTTTGCCGCTGGCATTTAAATTTAGAGGCAAAGCAAGAAGGAAAGAAATAACAAAAATAAATTCCAACTAAGATCGAAGCCCTAAAAAGTATGCTAGGATAATTGTAGCAAGACTTTTTATTGGATTTTGTAACTAAAAAATTTTTTATAATACCATCCATAAGGATTTACTAAAATGTCCGCCCATTGCTGGTTTTTTTGTTTGTTTCAACCCTTGATAAATCAATTAAGTATGTGGGTTTTAATGAACTTTTGCTTTTTGTTCAGCTTGCGTGTGTGTGTGTGCGTCCAGTTTATTTGCCATTTTCCTTACTGCGATGTATTTGTGCATTGTGCCTGTCACTAAATGCGTGTCCTTGTCACTGCTATTTTCTATGAAAGTCTCCTTCGTCTTACTATTTTTTGTTTGCCTCTTTGTCCTGTCATTGATTGTTCTGGCTGGGATGTTGCTATTGTTGTTGCCTGCTGCTGCTGCTGCTGTCGTCAAATCGTTTAAAGTTTTCTTTTTTATTCTTTCTTTCAATTTTTGCTATTGGTCTTTAGGTCTTTATGGGCAATCATCTGTCTGTCTGTCTGTCTACCCGTCCGAGGGGTCTGGGTATTTGTTTGCTTAAAGCACAGTCACGCATTGAAATCCAATTGCCACCGCACATGGAAAAAGTTGACTACAAAACCGAGTGTCATATTTCAAGAAAATTTCAACTCAATATGTTTGTTGAAGTGTGTCCCGAAATGTAGTGTCATTTTTGTTGTCAATAAAAACAATTTATAGTTGATTATCGTTTTTCGCAAAAAGTTATTTCAATTGACGGCCAACGAAACGGTTTTGTAGTCGGGCGACTTAAATCCCTCCCACTGCTCTATTTAGGATGGCAAAATTTGTACGTGTTCTGTAAGTCTTTTTTATACTCTGTAACGAAGGTACCAAGAGAATATTGGACCCTTTAAATTATATATAGAGAGCCCAGTCGATATAGACCCCTTCCTCCCTCGCAATTTGAAAAAAAAAACGGCATATCTTCTACAATTTTGAAGTAAGCTTGTTTGGATCTTTTAAACATATATTCTATACATCAGTATTTATCGAGCCCCATATTTCGTTTTTCGATCAGTTGAACGATAGTAGAGTTGCCACCCCCACAATTTGAAAAACCTCATATCTTCCACAATTTTGAAGAAAGGTTGTCCAAACCTTCTAGACATATATTCTACTCATTATAACTTATCGAGCCCCCATACATTATTTTTCGATCAGATGAACGATAGTAGAGTTACCACAATTTAAAAAAAAACCTCATATTTTCCACAACTTTGGAGTTAGCTTATTCAAACCTTCTAAACAAATATTCTACTCATCAATACTAATCGAGTCCCCATACATTGTTTTCCGATCAAATAAACGATAGTAGAGTTGCCACCCTTACAATTTGTAAAAACCTCATATCTTCCACAATTTTAAAGATGGATTGATCCAACCTCTTAGACATAAATTCTACTCATCAATACTTATCGAGCCCTTTTACATCGTTTTTCGATCAGATAAACAATAGTAGAGTTGCCACCACAATTTGAAAAAACGCATATCTTCCACAGTTTTGGAGTTAGGTTTTCAAACATCTTGGATATATATTCTTCTCATGATTACTTATCGAGCCCTCATACATTATTTTTCGGTCAGATGAACGATAGTAGAGTTACCACCCCTACAATTTGAAAAAAAAAAATTATTTCCACAATTTTGGAGTAAGCTTATTCGAATCTTCTAGACATATATTCTACTCATCAATACTAGTCGAGCCCCCATACAATGTTTTTCTATCAGATAAACTATAGTAGAGTTGCCACCCTCGCAATTTGAAAAAAACATCACATCTTCCACAATTTTAAACATAGATTGTTTAAACCTACTAGACATATATTGTACTCATCAGTATTTGTCGAGCTCCCATACTTCGTTTTTCGATCAGATAAACGATAAAAGAGTTGCCACCCCCACAATTTGATGAAATCCCCATATCTCCCACAATTTTAAAGATAGATTTTTTGAATCTTCTAAACATATATTCTGCTCATCAGTACTCAGCAAATCCCCCATACATTGTTTTTCGATTAGATGAACAATAATAGAGTTACCACCCCCACAATTTGAAAAAAAACGTATATCTTCCACAATTTTAAACAAAAGTTGTTCAAATCTTCTAGACATATATTCTACTCATCATTACATATCGAGCCCCCATACATTGTTTGCCGATCAGTAGATTAATAGTAGAGTTGCCACCCCCACAATTAAAAAAATACTTATATTTTCCACAATTTTGGAGTTAGCTTATTCAAACTATCTAGCCATATGTTCTACTCATCAATACTAATCGAGCCCCCATACATTGTTTTTGGATCAGATGAACGATAGTAGAGTTGCCACCCCCCACAATTTGTTAAAAACCTCATATCTTCCACAATTTTGAAGTTAGGTTATTCAAACCTTTTAGACATATATTCTTCACTTCATTACTTATCGAGCCCTCATTCATAATTTTTCGATCAGATGAACAACAGTAGAGTTGTCACCCCCACAATTTGAAAAAATACTCATATTTTCCGCAATTTTAGAGTTAGGTTGTTCGAATCTTCTAAACATATATTCTACTCATCATTACTTATCGAGCCTCTATACATTATTTTCCCATCAGATGAACGATAGTGGAGTTATAAGCAAAATAAATAATTACGCTGGGCAGCACTGGCCGCAATTGTGATGGGCAGCACTTATTTTGTTTCATTTGTGGTTCCTTAGTGGTTTACAACAAGCTAATGAGTGACTGTTCTCTTTTCAAAAGGAAACGAATTTTTATTAAAGTTTTCATTATGGATTTTAACCCATGACAACCCCGCTTCAGTGACTCACCTATACATGGTCCTGTAGTATGTGGGCTGATGCGGTAATGTGGCACTGGCGCATCGATGATTGCACCTAAAATCATCGTCAATGTCCAGTACATTGGCTAGCAGCGATTTCGAGGATCTTTTTAGCAAAAAGAGAAACCATTTATTCAGTATAAACTTATACAATATATATTTATAGATATGTATATACAGCATGCATAACAGTCTACTCATTAGGATCAGCTGACTTGGTAGAGCCACTCAATACGTTTGATTTTTTTTGGTTTTTTGGTTTTTTTGGTTTACCTTTCCTTCAGTTCAACATTTTGGATCTGTTGCTTTTTATCGCCAGCATTCGATGAACCCGACGACGAGGGCGGCGGTGGGCATTCGTAGCCAACCTGTCCGGGTCTTTGCATGCGCAATATGCAAGGTAACCAATAAAGGAATATTACTCTTATCTGTGTGTGCGACAGTTCGACAGAGAGACGAAACAACGGAGGTTGTGTTGGGTAATGCGGTTAAAAATTAAAGCAATAAGTATTTTTTTTATGTTTACGTTTTAGTTATTAGATTTATGAGTTTTTTTTTTAGTTGTTGAGCCACAAAGAGTTTTTTTTTTGTTTAAATTGCAAAATTATTTATACGGTTTTTTTTTTTTTTGGTTTTGTTTGTTTAATTGTAGAATCACATTGATCGTAAATGGTTAAGGGGTGAAGAATGTGTGTTAGAGTGAGATGGCACCAGCTCGCGCAATATTCGTTATATTTATATATATATTTTTTTTGGTTTTTTTTTTTTTTTTTATTTGTTAAGTAGTTAGAGGGGAGAGAGAGAGAAAGAAACAGTTGAAGAGGCAGTTGAGTTGAGTTGAGTTGAGTTGAGTTTTTGTAGCGTTGAGAGAGAGAGAGGAAGAGTTGCCGGTTTGTTGTTGATGTTGTAGTAGTAGTAGTTGTTGGCCAGAGTTTTGTTTGTTTGTTGTTGTTGTAGTTGTAGTTGTTTTTTTTTTTTTGGTAAAGTTAGTTAGTTAGAAAAATGAAAATTTTGTGTGATTATTGTGCTGATATATTGTTTTTTTTTCACATTAGTTAAGAGTAAGTAAGTAGTTGGATGGATGGGTGGGTAGTATGATTAAACAAAAAAAAAAAAAAAAAAACAGAATTATAGTTAAGCAATATTCATTGAGAAATCAACTAAAATATATGATATAGCTAAATATATAGGTAAATGCATAAAAAGTTTTCGGGTAAAGTTAGTTAATAATATTTAGACAAAATGTGAGTACAAAGAGATTGATAATTGTTATGGTTAATTGAGTTATTATAATTTCTCCCAAAATTTGTCCATTTGGTGGTTTTTCTAAGTATATACAAGATAATCCCTAATCTAATTTAAGCGATTGAAAAATTAGCGACCATAAAGCCCTTTACTATCCTGCGAAATATGAAATTTAGCTCAAATTTAATGTGGCCAGATTTGTCTAGAAATGTCGCTCAAAATTAAACTTTGTTGTGTTTTTCAATTACCTAGGCTTTGGTCACACTATTCATTTTGATTATTTATATTCTTTATAGCAGTGTATGATAAAGCCCTTTACTATCCTGCGAAATATGAAATTTAGCTCAAATTTAATGTGGCCAGATTTTAATAGAAATGTCGCCCAAAATTAAACTTTGTGGTGTTTTTCAATTACCTGGGCTTTGGTCACACTATTCATTTTGATTATTTATATTCTTTATAGCAGTGTATGATAAAGCCCTTTACTATCCTGCGAAATATGAAATTTAGCTTAAATTTAATGTGGCCAGATTTGACTAGAAATGTCGCTCAAAATTAAACTTCGTGGTGTTTTTCAATTTTCTGGGCTTTGGTCACACTATTCATTTTGATTATTTATTTTCTTTATATTAGTGTATGATTTAGTACAATTTTTGGATTTTTGCTATTTTTTAAAAGTCATTTAAATTCTTGTTAAAACGAGCATTTACGACTGTTTTTAAAATTCCATATAAACAAAGTTAGATTTAACTTCTCGACTTAAATCACAGACCAATATATATAGACTTAAAGAATGCACGGTCGCCACAATTTAACAGAGAAATTAATCAGCCAAGTGTTGTCATTTTCGCTCTCTGAGTAATTTCATGACAATGTCCGTCTCGCTCTAACCCCCGTGTTTCCCTTAAGCGTACTATAATTTGAGTAAAGTATTAACATGTGCACTATTCCCTTACAGCACTCAAATTCTGAGATCTTTGAGTCTGATATTCATGGTCTGTGACACAGACTAGTTAATATACTTAACGATTGCTCAGTCGACACCATTTCAGTCCGAAATTAGTCAGCTGTTCATTGTCATTTCGCTTTCTAAGTTCTTTCTTGACAATGTCCGTCTCGCTCTAACCACTGTTTTTTTTCATGAGTAAAGTATCTATCGCTTAACAGCACTCAATTCTGAGAGCCGTCTCAATCTTTTACTCTAGTAATTATTCTCTATGGTAGAAGAAGGCTGAAGTAACCAAGACAGCAAACTTCCACTATTTTGAAAGAGGTTCAGTTCGGGGTTGAAAGAGATTCCCGTGAGGAAACTTTGGGTTCGATTCGCATTTGCATGTACAAAAGTACGGTTCAATGATGCCACCGGCCCACAAACCGCACCAAACAGTGAATTTTTCAGGGTGCATTTGCAGCTCTTGAACTGCCTATGGCTGCTCTTCAGACTAAATTCGGGAATTCTGTATGAAATTTGTAAAACGCGGTGTTTTTTTTTTTTTTCTTTGTGGCGGTGTTGTGAATGATATTAATAAGGCCCCGATTTTAAGCATTATTTTTTTGTGTGAGGTATAGCTGAAATGCAAGCATAGCTTAGCTTAATTGGGTAACGTTAGTTTTAGATATTTGATATTTTTGATATTTATTAAATTCTTACTTTCTAGAGCTACAAGGGTAACCTTATATATTAATTAACTAGTTGTAAGTGTTTAAGGTATAGCAAGCCATATAAATGAGATTTATATAAAGCCTAGCACCGCTTCACAAAAAAGAGGTGTAAATGATTGGCAATACTTTCGAGATTTCATAAAAGCATAAACAGTATAAACCAACAAAGAAGCACTTTTTGTGGTGTAGGAGGTGTTACGAGGTATATACCAAATATTGTCAAAGCAGCAAAGTGAATATCTAAGGCACAATAACAGTTTTTATGGGTTTAAAAACAATATTAAATATATGCCAACGTTTGACTAAGCGCTGTTAGGGATACCTCGTACAGAGACACCGTTTTTGTGGTGCAAGAGGAGGTGTATAATTATGTATAATAGGGATATCTTATATATATATGCCCAAGTTTGACTAAGCGCTGTAAGGGATACCTCGTACAGAGACACCGTTTTTGTGGTGCAAGAGGAGGTGTATAATTATGTATAATAGGGATATCTTATATATATGCCAAAGTTTGACTAAGCGCTGTTATGGAGCAGAGGCACCGTTTTTGCGGTGTTAGAGGAGGTGTATAATTATGTATAATAGGGATATCTTATATATATGCCAAAGTTTGACTAAGCGCTGTTAGGGATAACTCGTACAGAGACACCGTTTTTGTGGTGCAAGACGAGGTGTATAATTATGTATAATAAGGATATCTTAGACCCTTTTGCTGAATATCTGCCAAAATGAGGTGTTTAAAGGTATAGATAAGAGGTTCTCTGGGTAGTAAAAGCAGTGTTTAAGGTATACCTAGGCTGACCAACTATTTACCACCATTTTACTCAATATTATGATTGATACTTGATCTCATTTTTATTATTATAATGAAAGTTAATCAGATTTTTTGTGTTGGATGATTGAATTGCCATAAATTGGAAACATGCAAAGTTTTGTTTTGTCTTTGTTTGGTGTGTGTGTGAGTGTGTGTGTCAAAGTAAGGGTTGCGTTTCATTAAACATCATGTATGTATATATAATATATATATACATATACAAATCGGGCAATTTGCTGGTCTTTCTGTAGTGCAATGTCTGTGTGGCAGTGTCATGTTTTTTTTTTTTTTATCTGAGATTTTTATGGTGAGATGGTAAATCAAATTGAAATAAAATTCAAATCAAAAGTAACACGTTTGTGTCATGTAGTTTGTGGGTTTAAAACGAAAGCGGAATCGGTATATATAATATATTTTTTTTTAGTTTTTTTTTTTTTTTGAAAATCATAAGTAAGTTAAGTTAAGTTAGCAAGTAAGAGTTAGAGTTAAGTTTTAGTTAAATTTGAATATATAAATATTACCCATTCACTCATTTCATGCGTATCTGGATTTCTATGATGATAATTGAGGATAAGTATGGTTGACACAACTGATGAGGCCACCATAAACATAATGCAATTGAAATAAGTTCCTAGAAGGACACAAAAATTACACAAACATTGTGAGTTGTTGCTTGTTTGGCTGGCTTAGAGTCTAATCCCCGATCGGAAGGCCTAGCCTAGTCACACTCCGTGTCAAAGTAAGGTATATCTTGTTCTTGTGTGTGTGTGTTTTTTTTTTTTTTTTTTGTTGTTAAAGCGAACCAAATAAAATATAAGTATGTATGTATATATCTTATGTACAAAATTCGTTAAACAGTTTACAATTAAAAATTTGTTTTATATTTTTTTTTGATTTTTTTTTTGGATTGTCTTAAGAAGTACAAGTAGTATTGCCTTAAAAGTTGACTTAAGTTCACTTGTTTGAAGTAGATAGAGAGAGATAGAGAGAGAGAGAGTAAAGTTGGGAAAAAAAAGTTCAAAGCAGTTTGTTTTTGTTATAAAAGAGTATTAAAAAAATTGTTTGTTGTTGTTGTTGTTTGTTGCGTTAGGTAAAAAAAAGTTTAGAGTTATTTTACAAGTGAAATCAAAACCAACGAAAATCATTATAATTTTATCCTAAACTTCATGTTCAAACCTGCGGCCCAATTCACACAGAAGCCCTGGCGAAGAGCCCTTGAACTGGACCGCGCATTTGATTCTTTCTTCCCTGTTTTTTTGTACTCTGCTAATTGTTTGTTTTGTATTTTTTTATTTTTGTTTTCTTTTTTTTTTTTTTTGTCATTTTAGTGCACAACCAATTATCCGCAATCATCATTTTTGTTTAAAAATCGAGATCTAATTTGTTTGTAATTGTTTTATTTTTTCTTTTTTTTTGTTTCTTTCATTTTCTCAATTGAATTGACCTGTGTTGATGTATGATTAAGGGATGGGTATGGGTATGGGTATGGGAGAGGCGCTTTCTAGTGGTGTTCAAGATGGTGAAAGGGGGACGCAGGAGAGTTAGTCGATCTGGTGTGTTTTGGATTTAATTGTGATAATTATTTTATTCGTTCAATTGATTTAGCTAATGCACAGTGATGGAAGCATTAAATCAAAATACTTAGCATACTTTTTGGGGCATTGAAAAAAAAAATCAAAAATTAACATTATTTTCTAAAAATCTATAAGCTTTATATATTTATAGTACAATATCGGACTCCAAGAATATAGCTAAAGATCAGTCATGTCCATAAAACGTAAAGAGAAACTTGCGCAAGTGTTAGACCGCATTTACACGATGAAGCAAACTTCTTGAAGTTTCTCATAAAGCTTTTGTTTGTGGAAAAGAGGTGTAGTGGGGTACCTTGCCCCTCTACGCCTCTTTCCTATGAGCAAGAGCTTTTTAGAAAATTTCATGAAGTTTGCTTCATCGTGTAAATCTCGGCTAAGTGTATTTTCTTTGTAAAGCTCAGCATTTCGTAAACGTAAAAGCTCTTAAATTGATCGACAGTAAGTGTGACCATAGTTTATAGTTTATGCGATATATATACTAAGTTTATGACCACAAAATTTATCATGATAAATGCTCTTAAAAGTATGCACCATTTATTTGCTTTAATAATTATCTATTTGAACAATTCGGTTAAGGTAGCGTCTTATATAATTTACATTGAGCATTAAATCATATAGTCGGAGCAATTAAAATTATTTGATATAAAAAAAGGTATTAAGATAAAATATAAAAGAAAAATGTTCTATAATTATTCCTATTCAATAATATAGCATACTTTGAAGGGCATTTATTATGATCAATTTTGAGTGTATAAACGAGGTAAAATTTGCGTCCAAGCATTTTGTAAATAAGTGCTATAGATCATGGTGTACTACAGTCAGAGAGGGCAAACACTTAGTCCTGGTTTGGTACAGACTCAAAACTCAAATACTACCTAAACGATATAAAGTTCTAAAGCTATTAAGATCAAGCTATTTGCTCGTACGAGCAATAATATATCAAGCTCTCTTAAGCTTTTAGTAGTCAACGGAGAGCTTTTGCTAAGAGCGTACACTCATAAAAAAAATCCAGAGTTCCGAACTTAAGCAGGGAAAATTCAAGTACAAACGATTTAAAAAGCTGACTAAGGCCCGTTTTCTCATCTTCATGTTTTTGAAAACTAGCTGCTTTTTGAGAAAATATATGTTGCCTACTTTTTGGGGCACTTAAAAAATCACATCCGGGTCGTAGTAGACACAAAAATAGGCAATTTTAAGCGGCCTAAAAGCACCTGGATTTGAAAAACAGGAACATGAGAAAACGGCCCTAAGTTCGAAATTTTCCAATCTGAGAACGAAATTTTTATTTCAAGTTCAAATTTTGATTAAAAAGTCCCTGTAACTTGAAATAAAGTGTATTCTGATATATTATTGTTCTTACTTTTATGTTTTTAAATTTTAGATTGATTTATGCGTCATTCAAGAAAAAAAAGAAGAGAAATATCTTCAAATTTTATGAACAAAACGGTCTAAATTCAAACACTGACATAATTAAATTTCGAACGTCAATTTTTTTCATGGTTAAAGGAAGAAGTACACAAATTTTGTATGCAGACGACGAGCAGCGTGGAAACAACCTTTCGTATCAAGTTTCGATAAAAGTTAACATAGAAACCCAATTTAAGACGACGACGCCTACCGTTTTACTCAAAATAAGTCAGCTGTTCGCTCCTAGTTTCGCAGTTTGAGATTTTTTTTGACTATGTCTGTCTCGCTTTAACCACAGTCTTTTCCTATAGGAACAAATATTTTGTGTGAAGTAGGTGCAAGACCATTTCGTTCTAAGAATAAGGCTTCAAATACGTAAAGCTATCCGTAACAGCTCTTAAATTAAAGGTTTCAAAAACTCCTAAATTGATCCAAGTAAGTTTGACTTCATAGTTTATGGCTTCGTACTAGAGTACTATGACTCCGTTTGTATTGAATTTAATAAAAAGTTACAGTCACTGAGACAGATTTGAGACGACGACGCCTACCGTTTTACTCAAAATAATTCAGCTGTTCGCTCCTAGTTTCGCAGTCTGAGATTATTTTCTGCTATTGTCCGCGTCTAACTCCACTATTTCTATAGGAACAAATATTTTGAGTAAAGCAGTATCTACACGATATTTGGAGGTTAACAGCAGTATCTAAAATATATGATAATTATTCCTTCTTCTTCTTCTTTTTCTTAATCCCATATGGGACATAGGGCAAAGACCACTCCTCTTTTCCAACAACAGGCTATCATTCTCTCTTATTTACTCCCCAGCTTTTATTTTTGCTCTAGCTTCTACCGACTGTCCCCCTTCTAAGTTTACGTATCTTTTTTGTACGTCCATTCCATTGCCTTCCTTGCGATGTTGAACTCGCTTCTGAGCAATGTATGCCCTATCCTGCTTTACTTTATTCTGCGTATTGTTATGTTATATCTCTTAACATCACTCAAAATTGATCGAAGTTTAAAATGTATTTTTTTTAGTATTCTCACTTTGGCACTGCACACAAAAATTTTTACAGTCATCTTCAAATTAGCGCCGTTCACCTATTCCCATAATTTATAACAAACGACATCTTAAACATATTTTTTCAACATTGCAAACGATCACATGAACTCTTAGTCTAAGCATTTAAGCAAATCAAATAATTCTAGCTGGGCAGCACCAGCCGTAACCGTAATGCACGTTCAAACAGTTGGAAAGTGTACCTGATTAAAATGCTAACAGTAGGAAAATGGAAGACCCATAAACTATATATTCTTGTCAGGACGATGAGCTGAGTTCCCTTGCTGATTCTACGAAATTTGGAAATTACAGTCGAGCTTTGCCTTTTACAAAATAATCAGTCATGCTATCTCTTTTGCTTTTTGGTCTTATCTCGGAAGTCCCATTATTTTGAAAGATATTTTCGGACCTTCTAGACTATTGTTAAAAATTTCAATTATTTCTGCCACTTCCTGTATCTTAAATGTTAAGCATCGAATCTAATGCATACCAATAACTATTGATATGAAACTATAGTTGTACGGTCACATTAACTTTACCACATTACTATCAAAATTATATTTGTATACCCCAAGGTACAAAAAGAAGGGTAAAAATCAACTTCAACCTCATAGAGTAAGTTTATTATTAAAAGGCCTGACTAAGCGCCGTTTTCTCACTGTCATGGTTTTCAAATCCAGCTGCCTTTTGAAAGTATTTATGTGTTGCCTACTTTTAGGCAGCTTTTAAAATAGCTGTTTGATTTTAAACGCGTCCTAAAAGTAGGTGACATGAATTTTCCCAAAAAGCACCTAGATTTGAAAACCATTAAGATAAGAAAGTGTCCCTCAATGAGTTAATATAGCCCTGTCCATCAGTTCGTGACTGAAGTTAAGCTTCCCCAATACCAACTAAAGCCCACTCAATACTATCCAAAAACACAAAAATCTCAATTAAGAATTAAAGCAAATTATATATATATCAAAATAAATCTCATCACTGTGCATAAAATTAGGCTCAATGATTAGTTACACATAAAATTTGTATGCCTATGTATGTATGTTTATGTTCATGTTATGTATTATCTTGGGGCACACACAGAGGTTTCGTCTAAATTCGTATTCTAGATTATGGAATGGGAGGGGGGGTTATTCTCTTTTTTTTTTTTTTTTGTGGTTCTTGTGTACAGCAACTAATCGCATACGCATTTAATATATTAATTCTTTTTGGAGATATATATATATTTTTTTGTTTTGTATATATACATAGCAATTATTATTATTATTATTTTTTGTTTTTGTTCGTACATACATCAGGACATACGTACCTACACATGTATTTAGTAGATGCTTTCATTATTATAATTATGTACACATATGTATGTATGTATGTGCAGGTGTATGCTTTACCAGACAAATATCGTGGCATTATTTACAAAAAATATATGGTGGGGGGGTAGGACAGGGTGTATGATACAATAATTTATATTTGCGTGTGTGTGTCTGTGTGTGTGTGTGTTACAAATGAAAATGCCATTTAGTTGAATATGTACATCATTTTATGAACATAAGTATAAACAATAACAGAGAACTACACACACTACTTCGCGTTTAATTAGAATAAAAACTAAAATGATTGCAAAATAAAGATAGAAAGATATTTTTGAAACTGAAAATTAATTTGGACAAAAAACATTCAGAGAGATTTTTTTTTTTTTTTTTTAGAATTTTTGTTGATGAAGCTTTGTAGAGCAAAGTAACGCGCGCAAACGATACATATAGCTATTTACATATGTCTGTAGTTCACGCAAAAAAAAAAGGCCCATGTGGGAATGAGATATTCTCTCGCTTCTGTTACGGCATAGCATACCTTTAATCAGGGTGGAGCAACTATATGCCCCTCTGTATTTAAAACTAATCAACAACAAGTTGGTTTTTTCCCTTCATCACGCATCACGCGTCACGCATAACTATTTTGAAGCATCACACGTCATGCGTAACTAGAGAAATTATATTTTCGGCAAAAGTCTTTATTTGAAAATCAAATTTAAGCGTTCTGTTACGTCACGACCTCCAACTTGTTGATATTTCTTTGATTTGAGAAAAATTCTCTAAAATTTTACCAACCTAACATAGGATCCAACGGTCGAAAAATGGGTCTTAGTAGGAAAAATTAATTTAGTTTTCATAATAGCATTCTTAAACTTCGATATTATGAATATTATATGTTTTCAAGCAGTTCAACCAAATTTGATAAAAATCGGATAACTATATCCTATAGCTACCATAGGATCGGACGGTCGAAAAATGAATCTTAGTAAGAAAAACTCCTTTAGTTTTCATAAAAGCGTTCTTAAACTCAGAAATTGTAAATATTACATGCTTTTAAACAGTTCTGAAAAATTTGGTTAAAATCGGATGACTATATCTTATAGCTGCCATAAGACCGATCGGTCGAAAAATGGGTTCTACTAAGAAAAACTCTTTTGCTTTTCATGAAAACCCTCTTAAACTTTGGGATTTTAAAAATTATATGCTTTTAAACAGTTCTATAAAATATGGTTAAAATATGATGACTATATACTATAGCTGCCATCAGACAGATCGGTGGGAAAATAGGTTTTAGTATGAAAAACTTTTTTGTTTTGTATAAAAGCGTTCTTAAACTTGTGAATTATGAATATCATATGCTTTTAAACAGTTCTATAAAATATGGTTAAAATCGGATGACTATATCCTATAGCTGCCATCAGACAGATCGGTTGGAATATGGGACTTAGTATGAAAAACTTTTTTGTTTTCTTTAAAAGCATTCTTAAACTTGAATATAATGAATATTATATGCTTTTAAACAGTTCTATAAAATTTGGTTCAAATCGGATGACTATATCTTATAGCTGTCATAGGCGCGATCGGTGTGAAAATGGGACTTTGTTGGAGAAACTTTTTACTTATACTTTATAACATGCTAAAACTATGCAATTATAAATATTTAAGGCTTTCAAATAGGATTGCAAATATATGTTCAAAATCGGATGACTCTATTCAATAGCTGCCCTAGGACCGATCAGTCGAAATAAGGGATTTTTGTCGGGAATAACTTTTTGATGTGAAACATTTTGAATTTTGGTACGGAGGATTTTTGGGTAGGGGTATAATTTAATTTCAAAATAAGGCATAACGCTCAAACGGGCAACCCAAGCAATCGCCTGGCCAACAGTGGCATCAATGGGGCGTTTTCCAACATTGTATTCCCGCACTGTTTTCCAACACTGTATTCCAGCACTGTTTTCTAACACTATTTCTCAGCACTATTTTCCATCACTATTGCCCAACACTGCCTTTCAACCTACTTTTCAAACACTGTATTCAACATTGTTTTCCAACACTATTTTCAACATGGTTTTCCAACACTGTTTTCCAACACTGTATTCCAACAATGTTTTGCAACGCTATTTAACAGCACTGTTTTCCAACACTGTTTTCCAACACTGTATTCCAACACTGCCTTTCAATATTGTTTTCCAACACTATTTGCAACATTGTTTCCTAACACTGTATTCCAACACTGTTTTTCAACACTATTTTCCAACACTGTATTCCAACACTGCCTTTCAACATTGTTTTCCAAAACCGATTTGCAACATTGTTTCCTACACTGTTTTCCAACACTGTATTCCAACACTGTATTCCAACACTGCCTTTCAACATTGTTTCCAACACTATTTCCAACATTGTTTCCTACACTGTTTTTCAACACTGTTATCCAACACTGTTTTCCAACACTGTTTTCCAACACTGTTTTCCAAAAATGTTTTCCAACACTGTTTTCCAACACTGTTTTCCAACACTGTTTTCCAACACTGTTTTCCAGCACTGTTTTCCAACACTGTTTTCCAACACTGTTTTCCAACACTGTTTTCCAACACTGTTTTCCAACACTGTTTTCCAACACTGTTTTCCAGCACTATTTTCCATCACTATTTCCCAACACTGTTTTCCAACACTGTTTTCCAACACTGTATTCCAACACTGCTTTTCAACATTGTTTTCCAACACTATTTGCAACATTGATTCCTAACACTGTTTTCTAACACTGTATTCCAACACTGCCTTTCAACATTGTTTTCCAACACTAATTTCTAACACTGTAATCCAACACTGTATTCCAACAGTACTTTCCTACACTGTTTTCCAACACTCTTTTTAATGGGTATATAACACCTGAAATACTAAATATTGTGTGTTTTATAATTTTTCCAAGAAGTCTTAAGAATGTAGTATGCTATGCAGAAAAGTGTTATGCTTTCTGTAATTCCAGTAATTGGTTATATTTTTTTTTGTTGTATGTACACCCCGTGGTTCTTGTGGCAAAAAGCATAGTCTATGTGTTAACAAAATGTGAAAGGCAATGCCCAACATGCAATAGTAAGTAAGTATATGTACAGACTTGGGGGTACTTAGTACAGATTCACAGACAGCGACAGAGACAGACAGCGAGCGAGAGAGAGAGAGAGAGAGATATATATATATAGACATATACACATAGAAAGCAAAAAGGGATAGATTAGAAAGATTTGAAAAGTTTTGGAGCAAAAGTGAGTGCATTCAAAAGTGTGTGGCAAGTTCAATGACGGTTGCCCTTCACCACATTCTCACATGCTCACTCCCACTCCCATTTTTTCCCCGCAATGTTTTCAGTTCCCTATGCCTTTTTCAATATAATGTTCATGTGTGTGTGTGTGTGTGTGTATGTGTGTGTGTGTGTGTGTGGGGCTTGGGCGGTCTCTGGGCACATTTGTGTTCTTGCATGCCAACAAGAACGTTTTTTCTTTTACATTATGTGGTAGTGGTCCTTGGGCAAAAAAACCTCACTGGCATAAACAAATATTTCAAAAAAATAAAATTTATATACGAAACAAAATGAAAGAAATATTGCAAACGAGTGCACACATACATATATGTAACAGAAACCAAAACAGAAAAATATTCTACGAGTACACAAGGTGTTTTTAGGTACATATTTGGCACTCGATTCACGGCTCCTAAGATTTTGGACTGCCATACCAGTCCTCGTTTTGGATAACAAAAAAAGGAAATCAAAAAGAAAAAAAAAAAGAAAAAATACATATAAATATTTATATGTGTTTAAATAAAGATACTACGACTATTTATTGTGTGTGCGTGTGCGTGTGTGTGTGCGTGTGTGATGAGTCAATGAATTTGTGTGTAAAGTATTATGTGTGCTTGTGCTATACATAAGTTGTTGTGTGTCTATGATGCAGAAGTGAAAACTCATACTCTTGCAAGGGGAAGAGCAACAGCATGCTTAACTTAACTTTTATGAAAAACTATGAGAAAATTATAAAAATATCAAGGAAAGTTTTACAAAATGTACCTTCAAAATAGTCGATAGTCGGGCTTACATATACAAATACAAGTTTTGAAAGAGCATAAAGTGCAAAGGAATCGGACCACTTAATTGTACAATATGTGTGCTGTTTTTTTTTTTTTTTTGAAGGATGAAAACCGTTTGGAGTTTTTTTTTTTATTATGTGGAAGTTGAACATTCGAACTAGAACTATAAATTATTCAAAACTGCAGTAAATTCATTGAACTTATTTCAAACTAAGTTGAACTAGTTCACCAACTTTAAGCTCTAGTGATTTGGTTCAATAATTCTATATTGAAGTTCATTAACTCCAAACTTAAGGGGCTGGTTCTTTGATCTTAAAAGCTGAAGCCAACTAGTTAATTAACTTCAAAATGAAGCTAACTGAAGTAAAAAAGTTCAATGTTTCCAAACTAAGTTAAACTAGTTCATTAAGTTGAACCTGAAGTGATCTGGTTCACTAATTATATTTTTCACACCATCAGATTTTTATGATTTTAAGCTAAAGCGAACTAGTTCACTGATTCCCAGCACAAGCGAACTAGTTCACTGATTCCAAGCACAAGTGAACTAGTTCAAATTCTTTTTTTCTTCTTTTTTTTGTCAACCCCGAGCATCATTCAAGTCCATTAGTTTTTAATAATTTTGAAGCTAAACGGAACTAGTTCAACTAACTAATACCAAGCAGAAACGAACTAGTTCTCTAACTCCAAACTGAAGGGATTATTGATTTTATAAGCTAAAGCGAACTAGTTTATTAACTACAAACTGAAGTTAACCATTTTAATTGATTTTAACTAAAGTAAATTTGCTCAATGTTTCCGAACTAAGTTGAACTAGTTCACCAACTTGAACCTAAAGAGATTTGGTTCACTAATTATATTTTGAAGTTAATTAGTTTTTAATGATTTTAAGCTAAAGCGAACTAGTTCACTAGTTCCAAGCACAGACGAACTAGTTCATTAGTTCAATGTTTGCGAACTAAGTTTATCAAGTTCACCAACTGGAACCTTAAGAGATCTGGTTCACTTATTATCTTTTGAAGTCCATATGTTGGTAATGATTTTAAGCTGAGCCGAACTAGTTCACTAACTCCAAGTAGAAGCAAACTAGTTCACTGATTCTAAACACAAGCGATCTAGTTCACTAATTCTATGTTCAAGTCCATCAGTTTTGAATAATTTTAAGCAGAACCATACTCGTTCACTAATAACAAGCTCAAACGAACTAGTTCATTACTTCAATGTTTTCGAACTAAGTTCAACAAGTTCACCAACTTGAATCCTAAGAGATCTGGTTCAACAATTATATTTTGAGGTCCATATGTTTTTAATGATTTTAAGCTAAGCCGAACTAGTTCACTAGTTCCAAGCAGAAGCTAACTAGTTCACTGATTCCAAACACTAGCGAACTAGTTTACTTATTCTATCTTCAAGTCCATCAGTTTAAGGAATTTTAAGCTGAACCATACTACTAGTCACAAATTCCAAGCAGAAGCGAACTAGTTCATTAACTCCAAACTAAAGGGGCTAATTCTTTGATTTTATATGCAATTTAGTGATCTAATAGATAAAGTTAATTAACAACCAAATGACGTTAACCTTTTTTATTATTCGAAACAGAAGTAAATTAGTTAAATGTTACCAAACTCATTAACATGAACCTAAAGTGATCTAGTTCACTTATCATATTCCTAAGTTAATCAGTTTTTCATAATTTTAAGCTGAACCGAACTTTTTCACTAATTCCAAGCACAAGCGAACTAGTTCACTGATTTAAAAAACAAGCGAACTAGTTCACAATTCTTTTTTCAAGTCCATTAAGTTTCTATGATTTTAAGCTGAACCATACTAAATGACTAATTCCAAGCAGAAGCGAACTAGTTCACTGATTCCAAACACTAGCGAACTAGTTCACTAATTCTAATTTCAAATCCATTAGTTTTTAATGGTTTTAAGTCAAACGTAACTTTTTTACTGATTTCAAGCACAAGCGAACTAGTTCAATGTTTCCAAACGCACCAACTTCAACCTTAAGAGATCTGGTTCACCAATTATATATAAGGTCCATTAATTTTAATGATTTTAAGCTAATGCGAACTAGTTCAGTGATTCTATTTTCAAGTTTATCAGCTTTTAAAAACTTTAAGCTGAACCTTACTTTTTTTACTAATTCCAAGCACAAACGAACTAGTTCAACTTAGTTAAACTAGTTCAAAAACTTCAACCTAAAGAGATATGGTTCAGTAATTCTACATTAGAATCTAATAATTTTCATACTGAAGTGAACTGGTTCAACGAATCCAAGTTAGAGGGTTTAATTGCCTGATTTTTTATTGAAGTAATTTGGCTTACTAATTTCATATGGAAGTTCTTAAGTTTTGCACGATTTTGAGCTGAAGCGAAATAGTTCACACATTTCATAATAAAGTGAACTAGTTCAATGATTTCAAAAAGAAAGAGGGCTATTTTCCTGACACTGTAAAAAAAAAAACAAACAATGCGATCAGAAATGATAACGATCGACAATTAAAGGTACATGAGTTAGCTAGGCAACTTTCTTGAAACAATATTTTGCCTGGCTTACAGCCAGATGGGTGCCGCAACTTAACAAAAAATTGGTAGACCGTTGTACTAAGGATCGATTTCTTATCAAGTATCTAAGTATATCAAGTCAGAGCTCTAAAAAAAAAGTAATGCCATATTTTCAACAATTTCACAACATTCCAAAATTTTTCAGTAAAAGTTTCAATTGATTTCGAAACGGTTTGCATCCCTGTTCTTTCGAGAAAATGGCTTGATTTTATAAGTCTTTTTTTTTAACAGTCTTTTAACATGCTTTGTATATGATGATAAATGTAAGTGTGGCTTACCAAAATGAACTTAAATAAATTTACAGATACAGTTACAGTTACAGATGGTACAACTCATTCGCAGATGAATGCCATATGGCGTTATTACCTTGGCTCTTAATCCAGGTGAATAATACACCTAAATGTTAACAATGTATTTTCTCTCAGTGTACGAAAATATATGTTTGTCAGCGCTGTACTACGAACACATAAACAGGACATTTAAAAGGATTACAAACAGCAGAAGATGTTGATAATGATGATGATGTAATGGACTGTCTGACTGACTGACTATACATAAATATAAATATAAATATGTAGTTGTAACTAATGGGTACTTCTACACACACACACATAATACACTAAGTGGACACCCACAGAAATGCATGTGTGGGTACATGATGTGTACATCATCAGCTCCTACGCACTCAAGACAGCCCGTCCAGGCATTGCGTCTACAGTTACCATTGTGGAAACACTACTTGAGGCAGGGCATTATTTACTTCACTTACATTAATTGCTGCACACACGCAGTCTGATGTCTGATGATGATGATGAAAATGATGATGATAGTGAAGCTATCGCTGATGACAGTCACTTAAAAGCTAACTTAGATTCGTAGCTGGAGCTTACCAAAAAAATAGATCATCAGATGAGAACCGAGCACATAAATACACTTACGCTTGAATTTTTGAAGCACTGGCGATAACTCTCACTACTTATCGTTAGTAATTTCGATAGTCAATTATAACACACAGAGAAGTGTCAGTTGGACAACAAAGCAATTGATTTAATTTTTAGAAATATTATAACAATATTTTAACACATTATGTTTGCCTTGATAAAGTTGCTAAATTGGTGTAGAATTTTGGGACATACGATTGAAGTACTAGGAGGCAAGTTAACGAATAACTAAATACAATTTTTTACGCTTCATAAAATCAATGTGACAAAATACTACAAAATTTTTATAAACTTACTGAAAAATCCATGTTATCCATGGTCACTTTTTTTAGCTCTCTTCTTTTAAACCGTTGGTTAAGCTTGAAAAGGGGCTTACCAGGACCCTGAAACTGTCATCAAGGGTCACTTTTTTAAAACGAATTTAAAGTGTAAAAGGGGGTTACAAAGACCCTAAAACTGTCATCCAGGGTCACTTTTTTAAAACGAATTTAAAGTGTAAAAGGGGTTACAAAGACCCTAAAACTGTCATCCAGGGTCACTTTTTTAAACGAATTTAAAGTGTAAAAAGGCGCTTTCAAAGACCCTTAATCTGTCATCCAGGGTCACTTTTTGATATCGAATTTAAATAGTACATAGGGATTACAAAGACCCTGAATCCATGTTATCCATGGTCACTTTTTTTTGAAAAGGGGCTTACCAGGACCCTGAAACTTTCATCCAGGGTCACTTTTAAAAACCGAATTTAAGTGTAAAAAAGGCTTACATAAGACCCTTAATCTATTATCCAGGGTCACTTTTTTATAACGAATTTAAAGTGTAAAAAGGGCTTACAAATACCCTTAATCCAACATCCAGGGTTACTTTTTTAAAACGAATTTAAAGTGTAAAAAATGGCTTACAAAGACCCTAAATACATTTTATCCATGGTCACTTTTTATTACTCTCTTCTTTTTAATCGATGGTTAGGCTTGAAAAAGGGGCTTACAAAGACCCTGAAACTGTCATCCAGGGTTACTTTTTTTTGAAACGAATTTAAAGTGTAAAAGGGGTTTACAAAGACTTATTATCTATCATCCAGGGTCACTTTTAAAAACCGAATTTAAGTGTAAAAAGGCTTACATAAGACCCTTAATCTATTATCCAGGGTCATTTTTTTATAACGAATTTAAAGTGTAAAAAGGACTTACAAATACCCTTAATCCAACATCCAGGGTTACTTTTTTTAAAACGAATTTAAAGTGTAAAAAATGGCTTACAAAGACCCTGAATACATTTTATCCATGGTCACTTTTTTATTACTCTCTTCTTTTTAATCGATGGTTAGGCTTGAAAAAGGGGCTTACAAAGACCCTGAAACTGTCATCCAGGGTCACTTTTAAAAACCGAATTTAAGTGTAAAAAAGGCTTACATAAGACCCTTATCCAGGTTCATTTTTTTTATAACGAATTTAAAGTGTAAAAAGGACTTACAAATACCCTTAATCCAACATCCAGGGTTACTTTTTTTTAAAACGAATTTAAAGTGTAAAAAATGGCTTACAAAGACCCTAAATACATTTTATCCATGGTCACTTTTTTATTACTCTCTTCTTTTTAATCGATGGTTAGGCTTGAAAAAGGGGCTTACAAAGACACTGAAACTGTCATCCAGGGTCACTTTTTTTAAAACGAATTTAAAGTGTAAAAAGGGGCTTACGAAGACCCTTTATCCAGGGTCACTTTTTTAAAACCGAATTTTAAGTGTAAAAAGTGGCTTACAAAGATCCCTTTATCAATCATCCAGGGTCACTTTTTTTAAAACGAATTTAAAGTGTAAAAAGGGCTTACAAAGACCCTGAATCCATGTTATCCATGGTCTCTTTTTTATTACTCTCTCTTTTAAATCCTCTAACTGTCATCCAGGGTCACTTTTTAAAACAATTCAGTGTGTAAAGGGCTTCATCTAACTACCTTTTATTAAAACGAATTTCAGTGTAAAGGCTATGTTTGTCCTTTTTTATTACTCTCTTCTTTTAAATCCTCTAACTGTCATCCAGGGTCACTTTTTTATAACGAATTTAAAGTGTAGAAAGGGCTTACAAATACCCTTGATCTAATATCCAGCGACACTTTTTATTAAAAAGAATTTCAAGTGTAAAAAGGGCTTACAAAGACCCTATATCTATCATTCAGGGTCACTTTTTTATATAGAATTTAAAGAGTAAAAAGGCCTTACAAAGACCCTGAATCCATTTTATCCATGGTCTCTTTTTTATTACTCTCTTCTTTTAAATCCTCTAACTGTCATCCAGGGTCACTTTTTTAAAACGAATTTAAAGTGTGAATCCATGTCATCCAGGGTCACTTTTTTTTAATAATTTAATTGTACATTATTTAAAACGAATTAAAAGTGTATGATACTTTCAGCCAAAGTTACTTTTATACTTTAAATACCTAAAAGCATCATCTACGGTCACTTTTGACTTAAAATAGCTTAAGCTGTTCAAAACTACAAAGAAGGTCACATTTGTTGCCAAGTGGCAATTAGATTTACTTCATGTATTTCTTGCCAAATGAAAATCGTGTCCATTTCGCGTGTCTCGGCGTAATAAATGAAATATTAGACAAAACAAACAAACATTGCGGCAAAATTGTGCGCTAAGTTGCTGCTCCAAGGAGCACCAGACACCGGACACCCAATAAACGGACCAAAGTGCTGTTGGCATGCAGTCAGGTCAGGCAGGTGAGAGTTGGAGCTTGATACTTGAGGCAGACAATTTTGTTGTACGTGTTTATTGCTTTCAATCTGAGCTCAAGCAGGAGGAAAACAAAATAGTAAAAAAAAAACTAAGCAAACAAACAAACATTTTCAAATTTGAAACTAATAGCGGTACAAATCTCCCGGGAGCCGCCTTACTGATTTTTATGAAAAAAAAAAAAACGAGACTCATATGAAAAGTTTGTTTGGGTTGTTTTGATTTTTGTAAAAGTTTACCAAATAACAATTTGGTATACCCCAAGCGAAGATTATTCTGTCATCTAAGGTCACTCTAATAGGCGGTGTATGTATGTGCTCGGGTTCAATAAATACGAGTACTTGTTTTTTTTTTGTTGTTGTTGTTGTGTGCCCCCAAATAGAATTTGTGTACAATTTTTTAAACATAAAACATAACTTTTTTTAATTAAAAAACGTCGAGACGAGCGTCGAGGCTGTGCGGAAAGTAAGAATCTTTTGCTTTGATTAGTTGGCTGAGAGTGCATGGTACCAAAGTGTTTATATAATTGGGGACTAGACTGTACTTACCCAGCAGTGGCACTGCATCGGAGGTAGCTGGCATTGTTTCTGCCACCATGTTCAGGAAGACTGTGAGCGATAGTAAAATAGTAACTCCTGAAAGTATGCAGCGCAAAATTATTCGGGAAAAATACAGATAGATATAGTGTGGGGGAATAAGAGACAGATAGCAAGAGATAAGGAAGAGACAGAAAGAGAGAGAGAGGAAATATGATTAATCAAGTGGTATACTCTGTCTACTCACACACATACACACACGATATACAATTACAACTACAAGTTTACGCTTAACGTTTTTAACGAATACCAACAACATTTTTGCCTTCCATTTGATCCCACTGTATTTGCTGTTCCTGGGTTGAAGCTGCATTTTTTTTTTGTAGCATGAGTGTATGTATTATGTGCGTTCAATAAAAAACTACTACCGTATTCTCTGCACTGAACCTCATGAAGTAAGTACAAGTAGGTTGGGTCAGTCAGTTGCGTTTCATTTTTTTCCTTCTCTTTTTTACAATAGTCAAGCAAACATAAACTCGTACCGCTGCTCTTTGCACAAAATCACAAAAATTTACACAAATCTAGCATTCCCGAAAACAGAAACAGATCTGAAAATTACCAAAGTGTAGTATACTTTATGCTTAGCCCAAGCCTTTCGACCTCATACCTTTCCACATGTTTTTACTTCAATTCCGTTTGAAATCACAAATTGATTAAAAATGAAGCGAGAGCACTGCAGTTCGCTTTTTCGGCCGAGAGATTGCCATATAGGCATCGCGCGTGTGTGATGGAGCAGCGAGTTGAGATTGAGCTTTAATTTATCGAACTGCAATTCGCTCTGTCGGTTTTTTTCTCGATCCATTGCCGAGAGAACGCCATACAGAACCATAAAAGTAACATCTTAGATGTGTGGCAACGCGCGTGTCTGATGGAGCAGCGAGTTGAGATTGAGCTTCAATTCATCGAACTGCAATATGCTCTCTTGGTTTTTTTTTCGACCCAAAGCCAAGAGAACGCTATACAAGAACAATATAAGTAACATCTTAGTTGTGTGGCAACGCGCGTGAGTGATGGAGCAGGTCGTTGAGTTTGAGCTTTAATTCATCGAACTGTAATTCGCTCAGTCGGTTTTTTTTTTCGATTCAAAGCCGAGAGACCGCCATAAGTAACATCTTACATATGTGGCAACACGCGTGTGTGATGGAGCAGCGCGTTGAGCTTAAGCTTTATTTCATCGAACTGCAAATCGCTCTGTCGGTTTTTTTTCGATCCAAATCCGAGAGAACGCCATACAGAGCAATATAGGTAACATCAAAGATGTGTGGCAACGCGCGTGTGTGATGGAGCTTCATCTTATCAAACGGCAATTCGCTCTTTGTGTTTCTTTTCAATTCAAAGCCGCGAGTACGCCACACAGAACAATATAAGTAACATCTTAGATATGTGGCAACACGCGTGTGTGATGGAGCAGCGCGTTGAGATTGAGCCTTAATTCATCGAAGTGCAATATGCGCTTTTGGTATTTTTTTTTCAACCCAAAGCCGAGAGAACGCCATACAGAGCAATATAAGTAACATCTTAGATATGTGACAACGCGCGTGTGTGATGGAGCAGCGCGTTGAGATTGAGCAATTCGCTATTTTGGTTTTTTGTTTCAATCTAAAGCCAAGAGACCGCCCTACAGAACCATAAAAGTAACATTTTAGATATGTGACAACGCGCGTGTGTGATGGAGCAGCGCTTTGAGACTGAGCTTTGATTCATCGAACTGCAATTTGTTATCTGTGTTTCTTTTCGATCCATTGCCAAGAGATTGTCAAACAGAGCCATAAAAGTAACAGCTTAGATATGTGGCAACGCGCGTGTGTGATGGAGCAATTCGCTCTTTTGGTTTTTTGTTTCGATCTAAAGCCAAGAGACCGCCCTACAGAACCACAAAAAGTAACAGCTTAGATGTGTGGCAACGCGCGTGTATGATGGAGCAGCGCGTTGAGATTGAGCTTCAATTCATCGAACTGCAATTCGCACCCTGTGTTTCTTTTTTTCGATCCAAAGCCGAGAGACCGCCGTTAGAACAATTTAAGTAACATCTTACATATGTGGCAACGCGCGTGTGTGATGGAGCAGATAGTTGAGTTTGAGCTTTAATTCATCGGTTTTTTTTGTTTGATCCAAAGCCGAGAGAATGTCATGCAGAACTATATAAGTAACATCTTAGATGTGTGGCAACGCGCGTGTTTGATGGAGCAGCGAGCTGAGATTGAGCTATAATCCATCGAACTGCAATTAACTCTGTCGGCTCAGAGAACGCCATACATAACCATAAAAGTAACATCTTAAATATGTGGCAACGCGCGTGTGTGATGGAGCAGCGCATTGAGATTGAGTATTAGACTCTGACCAAAGTGGAAAATAAAAGTTGATATATTTCTTTGTATAACTAACTGGTGTGGGTATTGAGGTGTATAGTATGCGATATCCTTTGAAATAAAGGCGAAAGCAAACAGAATATTCAGCACTAAAGAAAGAGAGAGAGTGAGTATTCATTGCCCCAATTCACTCACACTTGGATTGTTGTTTCCATTTGCGTTTTATTTTTTATTTTTTTCAATTTCGAACATGCTTGAATGGTTCCTGATTTCGGAATTTAATTAACCCCCTACTTCCCGGGCCCCACACTAGGCGATGTTGTTCGCTGTTTTTCTTATCGAATTTATGTTGTTTATTATGATGATTCCCCCTTTTTCATTTGAATGCATCTGCAGTGCATAACAATGCGTACATAATTTGGTCGGACCAAAGAATTGGTATGACAAAAATAAAATTAAGTTTGAATATGGATGTAAATCCATTCTTAATGAGATCAAATCAATATTCCACCATGCATATATGAAGGGTATAAAACAGCTTGATTTTTAAGCTTTGATTTGGCCACCATTTAGTGAATATTTAAAAGGGCAAAATAATTTGCACGAAAACTGAGTAAAACTGTTTTTTTTTTCTTTTAACCAGTCATATAAATTTATGAAATGGTCCTAACCCTGGCAAGTCTCTGGCAGCTGCTGGCACATGTCCATTTTTATCCACACGCACACACGACTTTTAAGAAGCAAAAGTTTCTTTTTGCACGCAGCTCAAAGTATTGCAAAATCCTATCGCATGTCCTGTATTCCTGCGTGAATCCTGGGCAAACATACCGCAGACATTAGCATCACGTACTTTAAACACGCCGCATATGGCGCATGTCAAAATTTATACGAAATATTTCATCGCGTTTATGAGCAAAAGCAGCAAAGTTTTTCACATAGAAAAAAAAAAAGGAACCAAACAAAAATGTTGCCATATTTTAAAAATTGTTCATAGACACTATGTGCGTGTGTGTGTGAGTGGCCAAAAACACATTAGGGCCGCCGCCAGTTGTGGCTCATGCATAATAGACAAGTTTGCGAAAAAGTCCTGCGGCTAATTTATGTTCGCCCCATACTTTTCCAGCCGAAATATAAAAACCAGCTGACTTTTGACATAATTTATATGACCTCAAAAGAGCAAACATAAAATATGCGCTCTCAAAATAAAACTAAACTAAACGAAACAAAACAAAAGACAGCCAAAGAAGAGCAAGCCACACAAGCCTTTACACTGATATGCAGCATTAAGTTAGACGATGGACGACAAGAGCCATAAATTATGATAAGCGCCTGCCAGCCGAAGTGGCGAGAATGGGAGCTGTTTTTCCGAATTAGATTAAAATAATTTTTATAAAAGAGATTCGGGATTTTTAGGCTCATTTATGAAGGCGACGAAAACAAAGCAAAAATGTGAATTACTTTTTTATTTTTAATATTTTTAACTGAGTCACTAAGGTAATTGAAATAAATCGATTGAAAGTCCCCCTTAGAGATCTGCCTGGCGTGGTCTCGAGCTCTTGCTCAAAATTCGTCTCGAGCAGCGCAAAAGCTGCACAAAAAACAACTTAGCTGCCTTATGTCGGAATCAAATCCAATCGTTCTACCAGTATATCAGAGCTTCATAGTCAAAAGTCGAAATTAGTTATTCGACGCAAAATTAGTGTGGACCGTCTTTGGGGTACATTCTTACCCCAGTACATTTTTACGAGAATCAATCAAATTCAAATGGATTTTTCATCGCTAAAAGTCAAAGAAAGTTGATCCCTAGAATCGTCCATGGTCAAAACTAATGTGGGCCGTCTTTGGGGTACATTCTTACCCCAGTACATTTTTATGAGAATCAATCAAATTCAAATGGATTTTTCATCGCCAAAAGTCGAAGTAAGTTGATCCCTAGAATCGTCCATGGTCAAAACTAATGTGGGCCGTCTTTGGGGTACATTCTTACCCCAGTACATTTTTATGAGAATCAATCAAATTCAAATGGGTTTTTCATCGCCAAAAGTCGAAGTAAGTTGATCCCTAGATTCCCGTCTTTCGGGTACATTCTTACCCCAATATAAATCCAATTGTGTTTGGTACAAAAACCGTTTTTGAACGACCTTTACGGATTTTGTGATGCGAAAAATATGGGTATCAAATCAAATTTTAGTACCAGTTTTTCAGAGTGGCTAAGCCAAAAGTCGAAGTTAGTTGATCGACTCAAAACTAATGTGGATCGTCTTTGGGGTACATTCTTACCCCAGTACATTTGTATGAGAATTATTCAAATTTCAAAGGATTTTTCATCGTCAAAATTCAAAGTAAGTTGATCCCTAGAACCGTCCATGGTCAAAACTAACATAAACCGCCTTTGGGGTTTTTCCCCAGTACTTTTTGAGATCTTCAAATTTCAAAGGATTTTCATCGTCAAAATAAGTTGATCCCTAGAACCGTCCATGGTCAAAACTAACATAAACCGCCTTTGGGGTACATTCTTACCCCAGTACATTTGTATGAGAATCATTCAAATTCAAATGGATTTTTCATCACCGAAAGTCAAAGTATCTTGATCCCTAGAACCGTCCATGGTTAAAACTAATGTGAACCGTCTTTGGGGTACATTCTTACCCCAGTTAATTGGTATGAGAATCATTCAAATTCAAATGGATTTGGAATTAAGTTGATCGACTTACTCGTGTCTTAACCCTAGAAGGTTAAGGTACATTCTTACCCCAGAACAATTGAATAAGAATCAATCAAATTCAAAAGGATTTTTCATCGTCAAAAGTCGAAGTAAGTTGATCCGTCCATGGTCAAAACTAACATCAACCGTCCTTGGGGTACATTTTTACCCCAGTACATTTGTATGAGGATCAATAAAATTCAAATGGATTTGGAAGTAAGTTAAGTAAGTCACTCGTGTCTTAACCCTAGAAACGTCCATGTTCAAAACTAATGTGAACAGTTTTTGGGGTATATTTTTATCCCAGTTTGAGAATCAATCAAATTCAAATGGATTTTTCATCGCCAAAAGTCAAAGCTAGTTAATCGATTCACTCGTGTTTTAACCCTTAAGCCGCCTATGGTCAAAACTATTGTAAACCGTCTTTGGGGTACATTCTTACCCCAGTACATTTGTATGAGAATCAATCAAATTCAAATGGATTTTTCAAAGCCAAAAGTCGAAGTAAGTTGTTCGTCTCAAAACTAATGTGTACCTTCCTTGGGGTACATTATTACCCCAGTATTTTTGTATGAAAATCAATGAAATTCAAATGTTTTTTTTCATCGCCAAAAGTCTAAGTTGGTTGATCGACTCAAAACTAACGTGAGCCTTCTTTGGGGTACATTAATACCCCAGAACTTTTTTATGAAAAATCAATCAAATTCAAATGGATTTGGAAGTAAGTTGATCGACTCAATCGTGTCTTAACCCTTGAACCGTCCATGGTCAAAACTAATGTGGACCTTTTTTGGGGTACATTCTTACCCCAGTACATTTGTATGAGAATCAATAAAATTCAAATGGATTTTTAATGTTTTACAGAACATTGATATATTTCCACTTTAATGTATGTGAAGTGAAGACCAAAATATGTATTCATTCTTCTCTAGATCGTTTTTTGACAATATTCGGCCATTAAAATTTTGTTTAACTAATGAAGACGTCAAAATAGATTTAAGTAAGTCTTCTTTTTATGAAAAAGTCGTATTCTTTAATTTACAGTAGCCATTAGAGTATACTAACTGCTTGTATCGGGGTACAATTGTACCCCAAAGGCGCATAGCGAACATTTCAGCATTTTAATCGCTGTATGCTATAATATATATATATTTATAGAACAATTTCCCAAACGTACATATTACATATATAACGAATTGATAAAGCAAAATAACAATAATGTTTAAAAATTCTTTTTAAAAAATTTATTGGGGTACAAAAGTACCCCGAGAAGAAAGAAATTTTTAAAATCAATTTAATTAGTAGACAGAGTGACCGTATTTTAAAATGTTCTGATTAAGTTAGTGCTAAAAAGTGTCAATTAATTGTGATTTTGCTAGAGCATAAAAGCTTTGGTACGGTTAGTATAAGCTTCCCTTTTGTATATAGTTATTAAAATAGAGCATTAAAAGCCAGCTTAAAGCTGGTTCAAAGAAATAGGAAAATGAAAAAAAAAAACGATTTATTGTAGAATTTGAATCAAACTAAATGTTATGGCCACAACATGAAATATGTTTTTGTTCAAGTATTTTTATTCCTTTTTTTTGTCGTTGTTGTTGTTGTTATTTATGTAGGTGGGTGAGGGGGGGTGGGAGGGGGCCCTGTATGGGCAACTGGTGGCAAATGTTGCTCCATTTATGGGGTCAAGGCTTATGGTTAGGTGGGGTATGCTAGCTCATTGTTTTCTAGCTGTTGCCTTTGGTTTGGACGATTTGATGGGGTGCAGTTGCCAGGTGGCAGATGGCATATATATATTTTGGTTTTTGCCTGCGCTGACGTTGATTACAACTGATGGCCTTCTCTTTGTTTGCCTAACGATTGCCAGCGGCCACAAAAAAAAAAAAAAAAAAAAAAAAGGCAGAAAAAATAACCTGGCATTTGTCAACGCGGTAAAACGCAAGTCAAGGCCTAACTTCACTTTGAACATCAAATCTTAATTATAACATGCAGTTGTTGTTTTGCAACCTAGATTTGGTCCCCTGCGACTGATCACAGCGACAGGACAAGAGAGACAGAGAGAGCATGCAAAAACTTTTCTAGAGAGAGTTAACATTTTACATAACTACAGACAAAAATTGCAAGAACCAAACTCTAGTTTTAGTTTACCACTTGAGGTTGGATTAGGTTAGAGTTGAAGTTGGATGCAAGCGAGCGCCTACTGTACAGTATTACCATCAATTAAGGCGACACTTACCAAGCGATAGCTTTTCACCAGAATCTGGTGGCAGTGTAAACCCTAGCAGTGCCATCGAGGCGATCAGTACGCACGGCACAATCAAATTGAAAAAATAGTACAAAGTTTTCCGTCGTATCAATATGGCGAATGTTATGTCAATATAAGGTTCTGGGCAGCAATTATAGTAGATTTCATTTCGTTTACCGGGCACACCTTCAGCGAATGGATTTTGATATGAATTTTTTGTTGAAGAAAAAGGAATGAGAAATTACATAGAAATTCAATGGATTAGTTAACCAAAACAGATGGGCACAACATTTTTTTTTTGTGTGTAGTGGTGCCCCCTCCCCCCACTTACCTAACAAATCCCATTCGCCATTGGTTATAAAACTAGAAATATCGCCACCAGCTTCATCTTGTAATTGTAAATCCAACTGGAAGTAAAATGAAGGGAAAAAGCAGAGTTTAATTTAAGGTAAGTAGGTGTATTCAGATTCCTTTCCCCCTTCTTCAGAAACTGAAAAAAATATTATTTAAAAATATATTAACTTAGGCCTAATATCTATCTTATCTGAAATGCCCCATAAGATGGGTTAAAAAACACAGAAGTTTTGTAAGTAAAATGCTTTTACAGCCATCCAACAGGCAGCGGGGGGACAGGGTCGCGACTGCGGCGTCGTAAGTGTCGGCTGCGTGCAAGGATACAGGGTATTTCGTACTATACTGCAGAGCTCTTACTTGTTTTGCTCTGTACCAAAGGTACATATCATATCTTCTCCAATTTTGGAGTTAGTTTGTAAGGACCTTCTAGAGATTTCATTTTCCGATCAGATAAACTATAGTATCACCTATTTCCCTCAATTTTGAAAATAGATTGTTTGAATCTTCTCAACATATATTCTACTCATCATTTTTATGGAGCCCCATACATAATTTTTCGATCAGATGAACGATAGTAGAGTTGTCACCCCCGCAATTAAAAAAAAAAAAACTCGTAATTCCCTCAATTTTAAAGATACATTGTAAGGACCTTCTTGAGATTTATTTTACTCATCATTATTTATCGATCCACCATACATCATTTTACGATCAGATGAACGATAGTAGAGTTGCCACCCCCGCAATTTGAAAAAACCTTTTATTTCTTCAGTTTTTAAGACAGATTGTAAGAGATTCTAGAGATTTATTTTACTCATCATTATTTATTGATCCACCATACATAATTTTCCGATCAGTTGAACGATAGTAGAGTTGTCACCGGATTTTAAAAAAACCTCATATCTCCCACAATTTTAAAGATAGATTCTAAGGACCTTCTTAAGATTTATCTTACTCATCATTATTTATCGATCCACCATACATCATTTTACGATCAAATGAACGTTAGTAGAGTTGCCACCCCCGCTATTTGAAAAAACCTCCTTTTTCCCACCAATTTTAAAGATAGTTTGAAAGGACCTTGAAGAGATTTATTTTACTTAACATTATTTATGGATCCACAATACATAATTTTCCGATCAGATGAACGTTAGTAGAGTTGCCACCGGATTTAAAAAAAACCTCATATCTCCCACAATTTTAAAAATAGATTGTAAGGACCTTCTAGAGATTTATTTTACTCATCATTATTTATGGATCCACCATACATCATTTTCCGATCAGTTGAACGATAGTAGAGTTGTCACCCCCACAATTTGAAAAAAACCCTCATATCTCCCACAATTTTAAAGATAGATTTTTTTAATCTTCTCAACATATATTCTACTCATCATTACTTGTCGAGCACCCGCACATAATTTTTCGATCAGATGAAGTATAGCAGAGTTGCCCCCCATTGCAATTTAAAAAAAAAACTCTTATATCCCTCAATTTTGATGATAGATTGTAGGAATCATCATTATTTATCGATCCACCATACATCATTTTTCCATCAGTTGAACGATAGTAGAGTTGCCACACCCACAATTTGAAAAAGCCTCATATCTCCCACAATTTTTAAGATATAATATTTAAATATTCTCGACATATATTCGAATCATCATTACTAATCGAGCACCCATACATCATTTTTCGATCAGATGAACGATAGTAGAGTTGTCACCACCGCAATTTGAAAAAACATCATATCTCCCACAATTTTAAAGGTAGATTGTAAGGACCTTCTAGAGATTTATTTTACTCATTATTATTTATGGAACCACCATACATCATTTCCCGATCAGTTGAACGATAGTAGAGTTGCCACCTCCATAATTTGAAAAAACCTCATATCTCCCATAATTTTGAAAATACATTGTTTGAATCTTCTCAACATATATTTTACTCATCATTACTTATCGAGCCCCTATACATCGTTTTTCGATCAGATGAACGATAGTAGAGTTGTCAACCCCGCAATTTAAAAAAAACCGCATATTTCCCTTAATTTTGAAAATAAAATGTTCAAACCTTCTAGACAAATAATTTTATCATCATTACTTATCGATCCACCATACAGAGTTTTCCGATCAGATGATTGATAGTAGAGTTGCCACCTATGCAATTTTAAAAAAACTCATATCTCCTACAAATTTGAAGTTAGCTTGTTCAAACCTTCTAGACAAATAATTTAATCATCAAAACTTATTAATCCACCATACATCATTTCCCGATCAGATGAACGATAGTCTAGTTATAAGCAAAACAAATAATTTTGCGGGGCAGCACTGGACGCAATGGTGATGGGTAGCACTTAAACAGTTTGAGTGACCCCACACCTTAAAGGTTTTAGTTAAATATAAAGTATATTACAGTCGGGCTTGACCGATTTTTCCCACTTGTTTTATCTTATCTTAACTTTATAAAATGGTTACTTCCTTCAAATTTTTCTTAAACAGTTTACCAAGTATTTCCCATTTTATGCATATTTCTCCTATGTCTAACGCTTATCTTAAAATTTATATAACTCATAATTTATTTTCATTTCCAAAACGAAATCCTCGACGAGGGCGCGCATTAATTTCCTTATCCACCATAAGCACATGAGTAAATAAAATGTGATTTTTTGTGGTCGAAACAAAAACTTTTTGGCCAATTACAAATTGATTTATTGTCTCTCCCTCTCTCTCTTTCTCTTAACAATAGTTTATGTGATTTTATTTGTTAAGAGAATGGGTCAATAAAAAAAAAAAGGGACACAAAATGGAGTATCAGTAAGCCAAATAAGACCAAATGTGCTCAAACTGTCATTTTGTCAATAAACAGGCAAATAAAACTCTCGCCCCCAACTGGCGTGCAAACAGACTCGGTTATACTCTTCTGCTTTTTTTTTTATTTGGTAAACGAAATGCAGCTCTCCTAATTGCTTCTGCCTGCTTTGTGAAATGTAGGCGCTATTCTTCTGTTTAGTTGGTAAAGCGAAATGGTGGGGGGGGGGAGGCTGGTTGACTGATAAAAGTTTTCTCATTTAAATGTTGCAAACAAACGGCACTAGGCAAGCAAATACATACATACATACATACACAACACACGCACATCATCAGCACCATCAAGTCAAAGCCAAAAAAGTGTTACAAAAGAAGGCAAACAAACTTAAATGTGTGCGTCGGCGTCTTTGGAATTGCCAAATATGTAATACAAATAAGACTTTTTCACATTCACATTTTCTAATTATGTATTTAAGCCCTTTATTAGTTGGCATTTGTATAAGAAAGTTTATGTTCATATATATATATATATGTAGACTTTCACGAGTATTTGTCTTAAGACAAAAACAATACTTTTTGTTTAACTAGATAAACAAATGAGAATTTGGGAAAACTGTGGGGTTTGGCTTTTTGTTTGTTTTCTTTTTTTAATTCGATATGAATAAAAAAATTAATGATTTCCTCTTCTCTTTATTTTTTCAGCAAACCCAAGTCAATATGTTAGCAGTTTAAATAAATTCTGTTTCCCTTAAGACCTAATTGATTGCCAAACTTCAGTTACTAGAGTAGTTGAACGGTAAAGAATATTGCTTTTGCTTTTGCTTTTGGTTTTTCTCTCTCTTTTTTCCCGCTTTTTTCAACAAAGTTCCTTTATCTCACTCAACAAATAATTTGCATATAATTGAAGGAAACACCAAACAAAATAAGTACATTACATTTTTCATATTTATCAAAAAAAATAAGGCAAAATGGAAAAAAAAGAAAGAAAGCGAAATCGAATGTACAACTTTAAGTACCCAATTACACAATTTTCTGTGGTGCCCATAAAAAAGAAAAAAAAAAGTGGATGCAAATAGCCCGAGCAACATCAAACAGAAGTTGTTAAACAAATAGCGCGTAGAAGAGCAAAGAAAATAAATTTTTTTTTTGGTAACTGCAACTGAGAGAGGCTAACAATATGCAAGCAAGGTAAGAGGAACCCAAGGTAAGACTGAACTAACCAAGCTTCAAGAAGGGTATTCTAATTTTGTCAAGTTGTTTGTGACTTACAGTAGGTGGAACTTCGAGTACAATAAGTATATCGTTTCTATATTGAACTCGAATTGAAGGTGACAAACATATCTTTAGTAACCGTTTATCTGTCCGAGATAGAGCCATGTGCTTTGGCATGTAAGTAGGTTATACCATACATAGATCAAGTTTGTTTCAGATTTGGAAAAAATCCACCCTCTTCCGCCCCACAAGCCCCAAAAAAACGGTCACACTCACAATTTTAAAGTTCAAACTTTACCAGCAAGCATTGGGCGCGTTCAGCAGAGACACTTGATCAATGATCAGCTAAATAAAACTTCTTTTATTTAGCAAACTTTTAGGTTTTGTTAAATGGACATTTGGAAAAGCTCCGTAAATATCTAAACAAAAGACTAAAAGTTGGCTACGTAAATTCCCAGAAATATATCATTGATCAGGAGCAAGTTCTTCTGCTGAACACGGCCATTTAGTGAAATTGCTGATCACATTCTAGTCCAGTATTTGATGGGCCCTGAACCCAAACACGCATACCATTTTCCGTACCTAGGGGCGGAAATTCTTACACCGAAAAAATATATGTCTATTTTTTTTCTACTCTCAAACCGAATTTAAAGTCTTTCGGAAAAAAAATAGTATTTGCCATATAGAATTTCCCGGTCATTTTTCATGTGAGCGGATTTTCCAATATTACAAAATTTTTCTCTAATTATTTTTCATAATTTAATTACAAAACCGAGTTTGAAGTCAATCGGATGAAAAATAGTATTTTCCATATAGAATTTTCCGGCCATTTTCCTTATGGGCAGATTTTCCGAAATCGGAAAAATAGGTGTCCAATTATTTCGTTTACTTTATTTACAAACCAAATTTCAAGTCAATCGAATGAAAAACACAAATTTTTTCCAGAGTTTTCCGAGAGTTTTCCAACCCTTAGGGGCAGATTTTCCGAAATCGGAAAAATAGGTGTCCAATTATTTCGAGTTTGAAGTCAATCGGGTGAATAATACTATTTTTCTTATGGAATTTTCCGGCCATTTTCCATTTTTTGGGCAGATTTTCCGAAATCGGAAAAATAGGTGTCCAATTATTTCGTTTACTTTACTTACAAACCGAATTTGAAGTCAATCGAATGAAAAATAAAATTTTTTCCATATAAGCTTTTTCGAGAGTTTTCCAACCCTTAGGGGCAGATTTTCCGAAATCGGAAAAATAGGTATCCAATTATTTCGTTTACTTAACTTACAATCCAAATTTCAAGTCATCGAATGAAAAAAATTTGTTTAATTTTCCAGAGTTTTCCAACCCTTAGGGGCAGATTTTCCGAATCGGGAAAACAGTATCCATTATTTCTAAAAGTCATCGATGAAATACTATTTTCCTATAAATTTTCCGGCCATTTTCCTAAGGGCGATTTCCGAAATCGGAAATAGTTCCAATTATTTCGTTTACTACAAACCGAATTTCAAGTTAATCGAATTAAAACAAAAATTTTTTCCAGAGATTTCCGAGAGTTTTCCAACCCTTAGGGGTAGATTTTCCGAAATCGGGAAAACAGTTATCCAATTATTTGGAGTATAAAGTCAATCGGTGAATAATACTATTCCATACCGCCTTTTCCCTGGGCAGTTGAACGGAAAAATAGGTGTCCAATTATTCGTTACTCTACTTAAAACCGAATTATCAATCGAAAAAAAAAAAATTTTTCCCTATAAGCTTTTTCGAGCATCATCTAGCACGAAATCGGAAAATAGTCAATTTGTTTGAAGTCAATCGTATGAATAATACTATTTTCCATATAGAATTTTCCGGCCATTTTCCTTATGGGCAGATTTTCCGAAATCGGAAAAATAGGTGTCCAATTATTTCGTTTACTTTACTTACAAACCAAATTTCAAGTCGATTGAATGAAAATCAAAATTTTCCTCCATATAAGCTTTTCCGAGAGTTTTCCAACCCTTAGGGTCAGATTTTTCGAAATCGGAAAAATAGGCGTCCAATTATTTCGCTTACCTTGATTACAAACCGAATTTGAAGTGAATGAAAAACAAAATTTTTCCAATATAAACTTTTCCGGGAGTTTTCCACCCCTTGGGGGTGCTATTTTCCCAAACCCCGCCTTAGTGCCCACTTTCGAGCCATATGGAAACTTCTGCGAAAATTGCAGCTTTCTATATCTGACCGTTTGGGCTCTAAGTAGATTGCCAATCAGTGACTCAGTCAGTCAGTCAGTGAGGTAATCAACGCCTAGATCAAACGGCTAAATCTAGAAAATTGGAAATCGAAACTTCTGTGAAAGTTTCAGCTTTCTATCTCTTACAGTTTAGGCTTTGCGTAATGGCCAATCAGTGAATCAGTCAGTCAGTCAGTGAGGTAATCAACGCCTAGATCAAACGGCTAAATCTAGAAATTTGAAATTTTTGCCTGATCCTTATTTCGAAATTTAGGCAAGCAATTAGAAAGGATTTTAGAAAATTAAAGTTCCAAGTGCCAGAAATTTATACAAAAAAAAGTTTAATAAGAAAATCTCTAACGACTTTTAATTTGGGAACTCTAAGTATTCCGCAAATGAAATTGAATTAAATTCACCCAAACCCAAGTCTGCATCTGTTCTCCTTTGCTCAGTTAGAGCATTTGAAGCCGCTTTTCAACCTTAGTAAATAGTTTTCGAGTGCCTGTCAAGCCTGTGTGTATTTCATTTTGAATGTTTTTTCGTTGCTGTTTGCTTACCATTGGACCACGGACTTGGTAACTATATAACAAACCACAAACAGCAACAAGAAGCTACAAGATAAATATGCGACAAGTTGGCCTCTCTCCCAAAAAAAAAAATAAGGAAAACGACCTTGAGAATGGTCCATGAATGCCCACGGCAACAGCTCGAGTCGACTGTCCACTGCCAGCAAATAAGTGTCTTGAAAAATACAAGTATATATGTATGTACTTCGTCGTAATGAAGGCCAAGTAACTGGCAACTCGAAACTCGCCATGTGCGGCCTTCGCATAAATAGAATAAATGCTTTGCAAATTGCAATAAGTTTCGCTTTACGTCGAAAAGTCTTCCAAAATATTTAATTGTTTCAAATGCTGCTGCAGATGGCAAATGTGACCAAAAAAAAGGGGGGGATAGTTTGAAGAATTTTCGCCCCTCTTATTTACTTAAATTAATTATTTTCGAGGTATTTCAATGGATCCCTCCCCCCCCTACATTTACATGCTCCGACAGTAATTTACGGCTTTCAGTTTTCTCTCTCATTGTACTGAAAGTTAAATGCACAAATAACACTTGAAATGGGACAACATTTTGATACACTTTTTTTAAGCCATGGAATATGGAAATAATTGGTCAAGTTAAGCTCAAGATCTTGCTCTTTCTCTCTATCCTAGAGTTTTCTGAAACCATCCTTAAAAAATTAGAAACAAAAAGCATTTATTTTTCTCTCCCATAACTTCACAAACCTTTTCAGAATTCCATCTTGTTTTCTAACTTAAAAAATTATTCAAGAAATCGGTAATTAAAATAAATTTTGATATTTTCTGAATATCAGAATATCATAGAATATAAATAGGTCTGCTTCGGTTCAGTGGTTCAAAGGAATTTGGGAATGGTTTTGGGTTTTAGCCCAGTTCCCATAATTATACTTTCTAACGGCCGTTTTCTCATCTTCAGGTTTTTCAAAAAAATTATGTGGCCTGCTTTTAGGCCACTATAAAAAAAATCATAACCCTGTCGTTGCATACACCAGCACAGATATTTTTAAAGCGGCCTAAAAGTATGTTATATATTTGAAAAATATATTTTATATATGAAGATGAGAAAACGAACCTAAGAGAAAATTTTGACTTATGGAAAAAAATTTCTAAAAAACATAATATTAAGATATAAAACAGGATATATTAAAATAATTAAAATTTCAAATTTTATATATGCAGCTTGATATAAATTTTGATATTTTTCCTAATATCAGGAATGTAAATAAATAGGAATGTCGATAAATACTTAGGACTGGTTGTCCGTGATCTAGAAAGGTTTTTGGGTCGGTTCAGTGATTTATGCTTAAATTGGTATCAGTTCCAGTTCTCACAACTGAATATTTTGCGAACTATACTTTCTAAGGGCCGTTTTCTCATCTTCAGAGTTTTAAAAAAATATGTTGCCTGCTTTTAGGCAGCTTTAAAATCATACCCAGGTCGTGCTTAGATATTTTTAGCTCTGCCTAAAAGTAGGCTACACATATTTTCTAAAAAAGCGCCTGGATTTGAAAAATATGAAAATGAGAAAACGAACCTAAGAGCAAAATTTCGACTTTTGGAAATTTTTTTTTCAAAGACAGGATATATTAAAATAATTAAAATTGTTAAATTTATATATGCAGCTTGATTTAAATTTTGATATTTTTCCTAATATCAGGAATGTAAATCACCTGATAAATACTTAGAACTGGTTTGGTTCAGTGGTTCTCCGGGATCTAGAAAGGTTTTTGGGTCGGTTCAGTGATTTATGCTTAAATTGGTATCAGTTTCAGTTCCCACAACTGAATATTCGCGAACTATACTTACTAAGGGTTGTTTTCTCATTTTCAGAGTTAAAAAAATATGTTGCCTGCTTTTAGGCAGCTTTGAAAATTATACCCAGGTCGTGCATAGATATTTTTAGCGCGGCCTAAAAGCAGGCTACATATATTTTCTAAAAAAGCGCCTGGATTTGAAAAATATGAAGATGAGAAAACGAACCTAAGAGCAAAATTTTGACTTTTGGAAAAATTTTCTCAAAGACAGGATATATTAAAATAATTAAAATTTTTAAATTTATATATGCAGCTTAATATAAATTCCACCTCCAAATAGTAAAATTCTAGCTGTCTTTGCAACTCACTTGGATTGCTTTTTATTTTTCTGGCCTAACTATGAAAAAGAAAAATCTCAAAAAAAATATTCCCTGTGCCCTGTCAGTGTAAACGACCCACCATACTCTCCAATTCGTCTTAGCTGTTGCGCAATTAATTCAATGTCAGTTCAACTGTAACTGAGACAAAGGCTAAGCTGAGTGTGCTAGTGGAGGTTTGCTTTGTTGAAAGACTTTTCTTTCGCCATCCATTCCCAAGCTTCCGCTGGCCGAATCGCCAAGTAAGTAGTTTGCCAAGCAAGCTTCATTCGAAATCGCTAAAAGTTTTTGACAATGCCCTGGCCCCCGACCGCCCCGCCCACCGCTTATCTGTGCAGCAAGCACAAAGTCTCCTTACGTCAATCCATTTGCCTTGGCCGCGAAACTGAGACACGATTAATGGCGCCTGTCAGCAATTGCTGATGAAACTTTGCCTAACAAAAATTTTGCAAAAGCAAGTTGTACGCTTCACACGATTATGGCTTGCAGCAAAACTTTTCACTTTTAATTAGTGATTAAGGCTAATTATGCAATATACAAGTTGAAAGCAACAAAAAGAAAGAAAAAAAAAACGCACTTCAATGTCAACTGCCGAGCAACAGCTGCTGGACCCGTATACCCCCCAAAAAAAAAAACAAAAAAAATTCAAATAGTGAGTAAAACGCGGCAGCTTAGAATATTGTGCTGGCAAACGACTTGCGTTTTATTTTTATGTTGATGCAAAAAGTTTACGTTACGTTCAAGTTTATTGAGTGGCTGGCAGCAGGCAAGGGCCAAAGGGTACAACCCGGCGCAGTACTTACTGAGAGATGTGTGTGTGTGTGTATGTGACACAGGTACGTAATACGGCATGAAATACAAACAGTCGCCGTTGGGTAAAGAAATAAATGTATTTTAAATTATACAAACTTTAATTTGACAAGAGTTAAAAAGTTTCTGGTTTGTCCTAATTTGTTGATGGTTTTGCAATCCTAAACATAGAAACATGGAAATATTGCATTTCTAACATTCCATGTTTCGTGGAATATAGCCTTTGCATGAAAAAATATTGCAAAAAAGTTTAAGTGCAAAGACTTTTAAAAAGTGTGTAAAATAATGAATAATTAACACTTTTTGCCCCAATTTGCCCCGTTTGGCAAAAATAGCGTTTAATGTATCGTCAAATCCAAGAAAATTCGTGTTACTCGAGCAGATGGTTAATATAGCTTTTGCATGGCAAAATATTGCAAAAAAGTTTAACTTCAAAGTCATTAAGAAAGTGTGTAAAAAAAGAAATTATTAACACTTTTTGCCCCAATTTGCCTCATTTGGCAAAAATAGCGTTTAATGTATCGTCAAATCCAAGAAAATTCGTGTTACTCGACCAGATGGTTAATATAGCTTAAGCATGATAAAATGTTGCAAAAAGTTGTAACGCAAAGTTATTATGAAAAGTGTATAGATTAATAAACAATTAACACTTTTTGCCCAAATTTGCCCCGTTTTGCAAAAATTACATTTTATGTATGGTCAAATCCAAACAAATTCGAGTTACTTGTCCAGATGGTTTATATAGCTTTGCATGGTAAAATGTTGTAACGCAAAGATATAAAGATAAATGAGTAAATTAATAAATAATTAACCCTTTTTGCCGGAATTTGCCCGTTTTTTTTTAAATTGCGTTTTATGTATCTTCAAATCCAACCAAATTCTTGTTACTAGACTAGATGGTTAATATAGCTTTTGCATGCAAAAATATTACAAAAAGTTGTAGCGCAAAGTTATTACGAAAAGTATATAGATTAATAAACAATTAACACTTTTTGCCACAACTTGCCCCGTTTTGCAAAAATTCCGTTGCTTATTCCGTGAAATCCAATAAAATTCATGTTACTCGACAAGATGGTTTATATAAATAAATTTTGCATGCGAATATATTGCAACATGTTGTAAGACAAAGCTTTTAAGCAAAATGTGTAAATTAATGAAAAATTAACACTTTCTGCCCCAACTTGCCCCGTTTTGTAAAATATTAGAAAAAGTTGTAACGCAAAGTTATTAAGAAAAATGTGTTGATTAATGAACAATTAACACTTTTTGCCACAATTTGCCCGGTTTTGCAAAAATTTCGTTTAAAATTTCGTCAAATCTAACAAAATTCTTGTTACTCGACCAGATCGCTATATGAAATAGTGATCCAAATCAAACCGAATTTTGTAAGTCGTCTTAGGAGCAGAAAATACGAGCACAAACCGAATTTAAGTTGTGAAGCTTAAAAAACAACAAAGTTGGCCTGATCCTTTATATGGCAGCTATATGAAATAGTGATCCAAATGGAACCAAATTTTTTTAGTCGTCTAAAAAGCAGAAAATATGAGCACAAATGGAATTTAAGTTCAAAAGCTTAAAAAACGACAAAGTTGGTGCACGTGGGACTGATCCTTTATATGGCAGCTATATGAAATAGTGATCCAAATCGAATCAAATTTTTTAAGTCGTCTTAAGGAGCAGAAAATATGAGCACAAACCGAATTTAAGTTGAAAAGCTTAAAAAACAACAAAGTTGATGCAAGTTGGCCCGATCCTTTATATGGCAGCTATATGAAATAGTGATCCAAATGGAACCCAATTTTGTAAGAAGTCTAAGGAGCCAAAAATAGGAGCACTAATCAAATTTAACTTCAATAGCTTAAGAAACAACAAAGTTGGTGCAAGTCGGCCCGATCCTTTATTGCGCTATGAAATATTATCCATCAACAATTTGTAAGTCTAAGGTCCAATAGAGCACTATCATTTTACTTAAACAGTGAAATAATGGTCTAAACTAGAGATGGACGCGGGTCAGAAATATTTTAAAATCTTTGGGACATCACATGATGAATTTATAATTACTTTATTCAAAAAATTTCCATGTGATTTCCTACTGAAAATAAATCTTTTAAGGTTCGGAATTTTCGCTAAAATTCGGGATTCCCGCGGGAATACCGTCACGCGCTCATCTCTATTCTAAACCAAGCGAATCTTGGTAAGTGAACCTGGGGGCCCAAATTATGCTTATAAACTAAAATTTGGGCAATTATCTTCATAATTAGAGTTTGTATAAAAAAAGTGCGCCCCCTGCAATTTCAAAAAACACGGCATATCTTCCACAATTTTGTACATAGACTGTTTCAACCTTTTAGACATATGTAGTAATCAGCATTACTTATCGTTCCACCATACATCATTTTCTGATCAGATGAACGATGGTCGAGTTATAGGCAATACAAATAATAGCGCTGGGCAGCACTTACACAGTTTTAAAGAACACCAGTGTATGACAAAATATTGCAAAAATTTGTTCGACAAAGTTATTAATAAATATGTATATATCAATGATTAATTAACATTTCCTGCGACAATTTGCCCCTTTTTGAAAAAATTAAGTTTTATCTATCGTCAAATCCCACAAAAATCGTGTTACTGGACCAGATGGTTAATATAGCTAAAGCAAGCCAATATGTTGCATGTATACAAAAACTTCGACTGGATTACAGTCGAGCTGGTCCGACTTTCTAACTAGTTTTATTCTTACCTAGTCTAAGACTTGAACTCAGGATCGCGAGGAGTGTAGATGAAGCACATGCGCTCAGAGTTCATAACAGCAAATTTGACTTTTTGTCCACTTGAAAATTCTGTACAAATTGCCTTGATGTCTATTAAGAGACACAGTTTGCACATGGCCCTGGGGCTGATGTATAAAATGCAGTTTAACTTTGGGCTGCAAACTTTAAAAACAAACGCCACACAAAAAGTCCAAACCCAGTGGGCCAGGTGTTTGACTTTCATTGGTGCCGGAGTTGTCACTAACTTTTCACATAATTTCTCACATTCAGTTAAAGCATTCACAAAAACTAAACATATTTTAATAAAATTTCAAGTAGCCAAAATTTTTTGTCTAAAACCCATGGAACCCTTGCTATACAAACGTCCATTGGTGGGCGAAAAGCTGCGTCAGTTTATAAGAAAAGAAATCAAACGGACGCTGATCAAGCAATTGAGAGCCGATCCAAGTGACATAAGGCAGCTGTTGCAACAACTCAAAGCGCGCAAACTGGAGCGTGCCCAAAAGGAAAGGGAGGAGGAAAAGGTCAAAGTGATGCACCAGGACTTGGTTAGAAAGACCAAGCATATACCGCTCCATAGGTCACAGTCTAACCCCCGTGACAGATGGAATTTGGAACAATATTGGCGTAGTCAGGAGAGTGAATGCAGGCGCAATCAGCGTATGTTACAGGAACAGCATAAGGATACCAAGGAGCGTTTGCCATATTGGCACAAGGCCATACTCTATACCGCCGATTCGAAGGAGCATAATATAAGGGAGCCAAAGATTATAGACTCATACTGCATTTCGGCATTTGTGCCCTTAAAGGCGAAGCGTGCCAGGAACTAGAGGATCATTGAAGGGAATATATATATGTAGCTAAAGTTTCTTCTTTCTATTCGAGCTAAACAACACCAACAAAATACCAACAATACACATTTAATTTGTAAAATGAGCAAAAGTTGAGCGTTCCAGTTCAGCTGGCAGGTCCTGCCCAAAGGCTATGAAATGCAGTGGCAGCAAAGTTGACAAAAATCGTTTTTACCGGCAGCAACAAGGAGGTGGAGCAGACACAGAGTGTGATTCATGGAGCCAATGTGTGTGTGGTTGGTTGGTTTAATAAATTACCAAAAGGATGTGGCTTTTTAGAATCGAAATGAATGTGGTTGAAGTGAAGTCACCTTTTGCAAGATTATCCACAATCTCACTTGAACTTGTATCCCAAAAGTGAACAGTACAAATTTTCGGTTTTTGTAATGTAAACCTTGAATTAAGGTAATCTAAATTGTTTAATTAAAATACTTGAACTAAGACCGTTTTGTGTTTTTTTTAGGAATTTTTTTATTTTCAACTATTTCTAATTTAGTTTTAGGAACGATGCCACCTTATTGATGACATTGACTTGAATAATGTAGCTCTGCACAAATATGTGAACATTTTCGTACATTGATTTATTATTATTTTTGTCGTCGTTTATCAAGACAAAAGTGCGTCGATCTGGCGATGTATCACCATGCTAAACTTCCTTTGCTTCGAGACGAATCCCAAAAAAGTCGATTACAGAGTTTGATAAAGCAAGACCCACATGATTTATGCCGCAAGATAAACACTTTCTGGGGTATTATAAATATAATTTGCAATTTGGGGGCTTCAAAATATTAATATAATAAATGTAAAAAGCGAATAACCAAAGTATTATTAATTGAGCCTTAAACAAAACAGCAATCGACTTTATATGAAGGAAAGAAACCTTATCGGGAATTATGATTGATAGGTCAGCGGGAGTTATAAAAATTTGCAGACATTCTTTTCTTACTTTTTCCCTGAAATCACGGTCTTACAGTTAAAATAATAATGTCTTAGAAAACATTAGATTTCAAGTTAAAAAGACTTTCTAATCAAAAAACAAACTTGGAATGACAATTTTGTTCCCAGATTTGGAAATTCTTTACTTAGTCAGCTTTTGAAATCGTTTGTACTTGAATTACAACTGCTTAAGTACGGAATTCTTGAATTTTTTTCTGATAGTTATCTGATTTCCTAAACCTGAATCCGAAACGGTTTAGAAAATCATCAATGTCTGTTTCTTAAATCAAATATTTTTTTTTGACAATTTTGACTAAATAAAATAATTGTTTTATTGTGGAAATCATATTCATATCTGAGATATTTGGATTTTGAGAAAAATTTTAAATAAGTCTGGATTTTTAAAATAATTTTGAAAATATTTGACAAGTTTCCTGAGTGCTACGATGGAATAGGAAAATTTTGCTAGGCTTACATTGGGTCATAAAATGACAAATGCCAGTAAATGACAAATGTTTTGCCTTGAAAATGGCCTTAGATGTTGCTCGGAGATTTGCCTATAACATTATCCCAATAACTTTGAAACGCTTTAGAACTAACCATACTTGGATGAACCCCTTTCGTGTCCTCTGTTAATGTTAAATAATCTTTATCTTGAGTATTTTTTTTTTGGCATTATCAAAGTAAATACGTGAATTTGGTTTTTATTCAAGTTTTCACAAAAGTGTTTGCCTACTTTGTAAGACCGCATAGCGTATACGACACATATTCACAAATACATTACAAATACAGTGTAATAAGCTTAAAATCATACTTATGTCAGCTGAGAAAAGATATTTTAACATAATGTTTTTTAGTCCATATAATTCTTGAATTATTCTTGAAAATTTAGTTTACATTGAGAACCATTTCGGAACTATTTGAGAACCAGCTGAAAAATTATTTTAATTTTTCAAAACCATATTTAGCATTTTAAAAAGCTTACACATTTTTTATAAACCTAAACAAATTATGGGACCTTTTTCCTACCATGACAAAGAGACCCACAAGAATTCAGAGAGAAATTCCAATGGCGGTTTTATACAAGTTGAGGTTTGCCGCTTCATTACTAATACGACATGAGTGCCAGAGCAATAGGAAAGTTGGGAAAGTCATTGCCTGAAAAATTAAAAGTCATTGCCGCTTTCAGCAGAACGGTTGGAAATGAGCAACGATATTTTATAAAGAGTATACTGAAGTTGCCAGACTGTACGCCGAATTATATTTTGACAATTGAGGCACATTAACAGCTTAACTCTCCATCTAAAATACGTGGTACGAGCACTATATGAGTATGAAAAACTTGTCTTCCGCATATTCTAGCTAAGCATATGATGCTCAAGAACTTGGTACAGTTTGAGTATCTTACGGATATGTGCTAGCAGAATGGAGCAACTCTGGAGAGCAATTTATCTCATGCAACATACAGCTGCTTACCACAATAAAAGAAGAGAGTCGCAGGCAAAACATAAGGACTTAAGGCCTCAGGAAAATATACAAAGAAGGATGAAGTAGGACCAATGTTCCAATAAAATTAAAAACCTGGGTTAAGAAGATGAATTATTAACGTTGGCATCTTCTCATTATGGAACAGCAAGGAATTAGAAGATATGCAGCATTTTATAGGGCGATGCCCTGTTCTAAGGGATTTTCGGCTTCGTTCCGTTTTGAGCGGAAGAGGTACTTATGGCCTTGAATGAAGGAATGGAATAGAAGAATCCGGCTAGTTTTACAGAGGTGTGAATTTTTATACAAAGAAAATTTAATTAAGGAATATTTTTTAGAAATAAAAAAAAAAAAACAACAAAGATGAATCTAGTATAAGTTTCTTCTTTTTAAGAATATGCGAACATTTTTTTTTGTTACAGCCAACAGAAGAAAGGCTTTATATATAATCTGAAGAAGCAAATAATGTATATGTATAGGAAAAGAATAAATAAATATCTGTCTATCTTTATATTCTTGATCAGGACGACTAGCTGAGTCGATTCAGCTTTGTCCTTCTCAGTTGTTCTCAGTTTTAAAGCTCTTGAGCTAAAATTTTGCACAGAGTCTTCTTTTTACTGTACGCTAATATACTAATATATAGGCACCGCACGGATCGAATGACTATATCTTATAGCTGTCATAGGAACGATTGCTCGTAAATTAGGTAGAAGTAAGAAAAACTTATCTTTGATAGCCTTCTTAGACTCTGCTATTATGAATATTTGCGGTTATGTTTTGAATTCCAAATCGAGTTCGAGTTGAATTTTTATATAAAGAAGTTGACAAGTATATCTTCAGCTATTAGATTAGATTTGAGCAGCTAAAACCGAGTGATTATCTAGGATCTAGACGCCACAGATTTGCTAGTCACCTACATATTTAAATTTATAAAATTTGATTTCTAATGGCAACTATATATAAATATATATATATACTAGCATAATAACCTGGCGTGGCCATCAATAGGAAAAAACAAAACGTTTGACAATGATCCCACCTCCGCCCCCATTTCTTCCGACCATCAGAAATGAAAATTATTTTCCACCTATTGGCCCATTGAGCGTACCCTGAAATCACCACCCCCGGCACCCATTATCCGACCTTGAGGGTGTGAGTTTGCGCAAAGCTAAAACGTTATCCTATTTAATTGGCCCAAACAGCTTTCAAACCAAATTTAATACATATCGGCTAAAACCCACCCCCACCCATATTCCATTTCCAATAAAAAAACACGTATTCCCATTTATTCTTTTATACAAAACCGAATTTTGCTCACAAATAGCATAACGGATGAAAAGACTACCATATTTTGTTCATACTATTTTAAGTGTCACAAACCGATTTTAAGCCAATCGGATTAAAAATAGGCCTTACCTTAAATTTTCAGGCGGATTTTCCAAATCAGAAAAAAATCTTATGTCAAATATTTTGCATACCATCCTTACAAACCGAGTTTGAAGTCAATCGGATCAAAAATAGTTTTTCATATAGAATTTTCCTGGTATTTTCTTTGTGGGCGGATTTTCCAACATTTGAAAATCTCATGTCCAATTACTTAGCATAGTATCCTTACAAACGGGAGCTTGAAGCCGACGGGATGAAAAATAGTTTCCATTGAATTTTTCCGGCGGATTTTCCATCGTCGGAAAATCTCAAGTCTAATTATTCTGCTTACCATCCTCACAAACTGAGTTTGAAGTCAATCGGATGAAAATAGTTTTTTCCATGAAGAATTTTCCGGCCATTTTCCTGTGTAAGGATTTTCCGAAATGTGGGAAACAGGTGTCCAATTATTTCGCTTACTTTACTTACAAAACCAAATTTTTGTCAATCGTTGGAACAAAAAATTTTCTCTAATTAGCTTTTCTTTGGGGGTTTTCCCCCCTAAAAATGAATTTTCAAAACCCCCCCCTTATTGCTCACACCCATTCATAAAGAAATTTTATGTTTTTTTTTTCTTTTTTTTCTTTTTTACCCTCCTCCACGTTGGTTTCTCATTCGGTCGTTCGTTCGGTCGGTCGGTCAAGACAATATAAAAAAAAAATATATGTTTTTTTATGGTTTATGTTTTTACCTTCTTATCACCACATTTTTTTCGCCTAACATTCTGTCAAAACTCAGTTTTAAGTGGATTTCAACAATTTATACACACTTAATGGTTTTCTTACAAAACAAGAGTATCGGCTGTAGATCAGCTCAAGGATCTTAGTTTTTTCCCTATTTAGCTTCAATAATTCAATATCAAATGCCATTTTCCCTTGCCAAATCCTACATTTATATATAATGAACCTTTCCACCCGCTGTACTTTGTATCAGGTAACTAATGGCCATCTTTCAATTTGTCAGTCTTTGTCACTGATTTAATTGCACTCATATCTAGATAAATTCTATGTCTGAGTGTGCTTTTCCCTCTACTTCGTTTACCACTTCTCCATCTTCACTCAATAATTGCTTGCTCTTATGCTCATTGTTAGCGCATTATATTACACTAAAAATAGTGGTACGAGTGGTTGGAAAAACAGGCGAAGGCGTGGCAACAATGCCAGGCGAGACAGTTGACAGAGGGACAACAACAACAACAGGCAACAGCAACAGCAGCAGCAGCAGCAGCAGCTCCCAGCAGCGCAAATAAGTGGCTAAGTGAGTATGGCCAAGTGTGCTTATTTGTTCAAGTGCACTTGAACAACAGAGAACCGAGCACAGAACACAAGCAAGCAAGCAAGCAGCAAGCAAGCAAGCAAAAAGCGAAACCAAAATAGCGCCAGCAAAATGATAACTACTCGCACGAAGGCGAAGCAGTAGAAGGCAGTGTCTAAGTCCGGAGCACAATTTTGGGACAAATAATTAAATTAAAAATAAAATCAACTCATAGACTTGGATTCAAAAAGAAGATCTAAATTAAACCACTCTAAAGACAGCTGGCTCCATTAGTTTTTAGAAAGCTTTTGCATATATTTAATAAAAGTTCAATTTCAAGTCCTACAAGAACTTCTTACTGACAAGAAAAGCCACCTGGATATTTGCGTATGCACATGCTAATGTGCCCCTGCAGGTGGTGCTGCATTTGCCTCTCTCTCCCACCCCCCCCCCCGTTGCACAGCGATAGTCCTTCTCCGCCTACTTCTGTTTCAACTGAACGGGAATGCGCGCCAACTGAATTGAATATTTATGGTTGGCAATGCCGGATATCCGGTATTACAAATTATGCGCGCTTCGAACGCAATGAATGAATTATGCCGACATGTCGGCAAACTCTCTCTCTGTTCGGTGTAGGTGAATGTGTGTGTGTGTGTGTGTGGAAGGTGGGGCCGGTATGTGTAGGGCGTCAAGAGAACGAACAGCGAATTGAATATGACAAATTTGGTACACATCAACAACTTTTAAATGAAATGCAACAAATCATCAACTGGCAAAGTGATCAGCAATTGAAACGAGTGGCTGACGAAAGTGGCTAACAAAAAGAAAAAAACGTTGACATTTCCATTTTCTTTTTGTATTGAAGTGGTCTTTTAATTTTAGGAAAATAATAGACGGAAGTGAGTTGAGACAGAAAGGAAGGAAACGCAAAGAAAAACTCCAGCAAAAAAGAACGACAAAAAAATGGTTTATTGTAGATCTAGAGATTTGGAATTCCTTATTTCTACCTTCTTTCTTCCTTTTTTCTTCCTTCTTTCTTCCTATTTCTTTCTTTCTTTCTTCTTTCTTCCTTCTTTCTTCCTTCTTTCTTCTCTTTCTCCTTCCTTCTTTCTTCTCTTTTCTTCCTTCTTCTTTCTTCCCCTTTCTTCTTCTTTCTTCCTTCTTTCTTCCTTCTTTCTTCCTTCTTTCTACCTTCTTTCTTCCTTCTTTCTTCCTTCTTTCTTCCTTCTTTCTTCCTTCTTTCTTCCTTCTTTCTTCTTTCTTCCTTCTTTCTTCCTTCTTTCTTCCTTCTTTCTTCCTTCTTTCTTCTTCTTTTTCTTCCTTCTTTCTTCCTTCTTTCTTCCTTCTTTCTTCCCTTCTTTTTTCCTTCTTTTTCTTCTTCTTCTTCCTTCCTTCTTTTCTTCTTTTTCCTTTTCTTTTTTTTTCCTTCCTTCTTTCCATTCTTCTTTCCTCTTGTCGTTCCTTCCTATTTTCCTCACTTCTTTCATTCCTTCTTTCCTTCCTTATTTCATTTCTACCTTCCTTCTTCCTTTTTTCTTTCCTTCCTCCCTTCTTTCCATTCATTTTTCCTTCCTTCTTTCCTCCCTTTTTTCCATTCTTCTTTCCTTCCTTCTTTCCTTCTTTCCTTCCTTCTTTCCATTCTTCTTTCCTTCCTTCTTTCCATTCGTCTTTCCTTCCTTTTTTTCCTCACTTCTTTCATTCCTTCTTTCCTTCCATATTTCCTTCCTTCTTTTCTTCATTCTTTCCATTTTTCTTACCTTCCTTCTTTCCTTTCGTCTTTCCTTCCTTTTTTCCTCACTTCTTTCATTCCTTCTTTTCTTCCTTATTTCATTTCTTCCTTCCTTCTTCCTTTTTCTTTCCTTCCTCCCTTCTTTCCATTCTTTTTTTCTTCCTTCTTTCCTCCCTTCTTTCCATTCTTCTTTCCTTCCTTCTTTACTTCCTTCTTTCCATTCTTCTTTCCATTCTTCTTACCTTCCTTCTTTCCTTTCGTCTTTCCTTCCTTTTTTCCTCACTTCTTTCATTCCTTCTTTTCTTCCTTATTTCATTTCTTCCTTCCTTCTTCCTTTCTCTTTCCTTCCTCCCTTCTTTCCATTCTTTTTTCCTTCCCGCTTTCCTCCCTTCTTTCCATTCTTCTTTCCTTCCTTCTTTTCTTCCTTCTTTCCATTCTTCTTTCCTTTCTTCTTTCCTTTTGTCTTTCCTTCCTTTTTTCCTCACTTCTTTCATTCCTTCTTTCCTTCCTTATTTCATTTCTTCCTTCTTCCTTTTTCTTTCCTTCCTCCCTTCTTTCCATTCTTTTTCCTTCCTTCTTTCCTCCCTTCTTTCCATTCTTCTTTTCTTCCTTCTTTCCATTCTTCTTTCCTTTCTTCTTTCCTTTCGTCTTTCCTTCCTTTTTTTCCTCACTTCTTTCATTCCTTCCTTCCTTCCTTTTTCCTTCGTTCCTTCTTTCCATTCTTCTTTTCTTCCTTATTTCCATTCTTATTTCCTTTCGTCTTTCCTTCCTTTTTTCCTTTCTTTCTTCCTTTCTTCTTTCCTTCCTTCATTCCACTCTTCTTTCCTTCCTTCTTTCCTTTCGCTTATTATGCTCTCTTTTTGCTGGTTTTTGTAAGCCAAGGATAGAATAATAATTGGATAATGCTCAAACAAACATAAACGGAAGACTGATCATCAGATCTGATGTGCCCGAAATGTGGTTACTTTATGTAGATCTCTGACATGTTAATTCTAATGTAAGTAGCTTTAAAATGTATGTAGATCTATGTGTGGTATTTTCTGTGTGGGTTTTGTGTATATTCTAATCAAGGAAATTTCTTGGCAAAAAACTGGCATTCAAGTTAGCTGCGGCTTGCCAAGCAAGGAACATACAACACACACACACACACAAACCGAGTGCATTAATTTGCATGGCAAGAAGCCGGCGACGGCGACGCTGACATGGGAAGGCCACAAGCCAAAAACGCTGCCAACACACACACACACACACAGGCATACCAAAAACCGTCATAACCAAGAAGTAGGGGCAGATGCGGCTACGCAACATTTTTTGTTCTCATTCTCTGCTTCGCATTCTCCCGGCCATCCCTGGCCGGGCCAATTTTTTTTTTGGCACGCCAAAGTTGACACGTAAAATATTAAAAAAAAAAAAAAGAAGAAAACTTAGTTTTCACATGCAAAAGCCACATGCATTTCGCGTTTACTCTTAAGCATGCCAATGCGTGTGGTTTTTCCACTGTTGTTTTTCCTCGTTTTTCAATGTTTTGGCACACATTTGCACCAGTGCAAGTCAAGCAGTATTTTTCTCTGATGTCATTGGAAATTAATAAAACAAAAGGGGTGGAAAAAATGAAAAAAAAAAAAAACACAGAAACGTTGTGGCATCAGGGGAGACATTTCGATAAATCTCCAAGTGCGTGGGTGTGCACCACCACCCGTTCCCCCACACGTTTGGCCGAAATGCCGTTTTCCGGTTTTTTACGGCACATTTGACAAATGTGGATTTCCCTGCCCGGGGAGGGAGGGGCTTCAGTTTGGCAAACATACAGAAAAATATGAAACTTTCACGCTTCGTGTATTTTTAGCTGAGACTGTAAAATTATATGTGTACGAGAGCAAAAAAAAAGGTGAAGCTTATATCAGTTTACGGGTTTGGTAAGAACACGAAGAGTTTAGGCAAAATTTTTAATCAGGCCGAAGATTTAATTCCATTTTTGTAGAATAATTATATATATTCTTGATCCGCTGATCGAACGAGCTGAGCTGATATAGGTTTAGCTAAAACTGGGCACATGGTCAGTAATTTAAGCCTGAAAGAAACAAACGAAAACAGGTATGAAAGTCGTTCAAGCCTGATTGTAAAATACTCTGTACTTGCTTTTAAATGTGGCGCCACTTTAAACTGTGTAAAGGGCTGCCCATTGCGGCACCGTTGCAGGTACTAGTCATCGCAACACTCTTCTTAACAATCTAAACCAGCGGTGGGCACAAAATTTGAGTTTGGGAGCTGTCCAACAACAACAACGAGGCTCGAGACGAGCAGCGAGAACGATGGTCTGCAAACACCGCATATGAACACCGCATATGAAAAGGAACAACTGCAGCATATGAACACCGCATATGAAAAGGAACAACAGCAGCATATGAACACCGCATATGAAAAGGAACAACAGCAGCATATGAACACCGCATATGAACACCGCATATGAAAAGGAACAACAGCAGCTTATGAACACCGCATATGAAAAGCACCAACATCTGCATATGAACACCGCATATGAACACCGCATATAAACACCGCATATGAACACCGAATATGAAAAGGACCAACATCTGCATATGAACACCGCATATGAACACCGCATATAAACACCGCATATGAACACCGCATATGAAAAGGAACAACATCAGCATATGAACACCGCATATAAACACCGCATATGAACACCGCATATGAAAAGGAACAACATCAGCATATGAACACCGCATATAAACACCGCATATGAACACCGCATATGAACACCGCATATGAACACCGCATATGAACACCGCATATAAACACCGCATATGAACACCGCATATGAAAAGGAACAACAGCAGCATATGAAAAGGAACCACAGCAGCATATGAGCACCGCATATGAACACCGCATATAAACACCGCATATGAACACCGAATATGAAAAGGACCAACATCTGCATATGAACACCGCATATGAACACCGCATATGAACACCGCATATGAAAAGGAACAACATCAGCATATGAACACCGCATATAAACACCGCATATGAACACCGCATATGAAAAGGAACAACATCAGCATATGAACACCGCATATAAACACCGCATATGAACACCGCATATGAACACCGCATATGAACACCGCATATAAACACCGCATATAAACACCGCATATGAACACCGCTTATGAACACCGCATATAAACACCGCATATGAACACCGCATATGAAAAGGAACAACAGCAGCATATGAACACCGCATATGAACACCGCATATGAAAAGGAACAACATCAGCATATGAACACCGCATATGAACACCGCATATGAACACCGCATATGAAAAGGAACAACATCAGCATATGAACACCGCATATAAACACCGCATATGAACACCGCATATGAAAAGGAACAACATCAGCATATGAACACCGCATATGAACACCGCATATGAAAAGGAACAACAGCAGCATATGAACACCGCATATGAACACCGCATATGAAAAGGAACAACATCAGCATATGAACACCGCATATAAACACCGCATATGAAAAGGAACAACAACAGCATATGAACACCGCATATGAACACCGCATATGAACACTGCATATGAACACGGCATATGAACACCGCTTGACCTTAATTTGCCGAACCGAAGGCTTAGATATTACTTCTTGTGTGCAAAAACGCATTTCTAGCCACCACCACTATTGCTTAGCTTTACAATTGGGCCAGATATCAAATCGTGCGTTATTATTCTTCGATATTGGGTCAATAAATTTGAACCGAACATTGAGAAATGGCCAAGTATGCAAAATTTTACATGCTGCTGCGCCTACAATCGATGGTCCCAACTAAGCTCCCATTTCAGTTAAAAAGGAACAACAGCCAGCAGCCAGGTGTGTTTGGTCATGTAGTTTATGTGAATGGCTTAAACGAATGAAGTCTTAAGGAGGGAGGGTACACACACACATACAGGTCAGCAGTGGATAATAATGGCCACTCAATTTACGATAGTAATTGAAATGCGAATCCCTGGCAAAAATCTTACCCTAGTGGGTTTTCGTATATAATTTCAATAATTAAATGCTTGCCGTCAACTTTAATCTCACGACAATCTGAAACAAATGAACTAATCCGCACTAATGGCGCCCCTCCCCCACGAGTTTCAGCTCTTCATTTCGAACGAATTTTCGGTGGCAGCACATGCCGAGATGCAATCCCTTTTACTGCCTCTCTCCAATATCCTTCATAGCGTTAGAGAGATGCACATAGCCCAACTCTGCATTTCACGTCTACAGATTTTGTACTCAACGTCATTGAGCCATTTGTGCAAATACGCTTTTGACATCGAAGAATGAGCGAACAAAAAAAAAAAAAAAAATTTTGAAGGAAGGGATGCACTCGTCGAGTTTTATATACCCTCACACACAAAACGTGCAAGGGGAGGTCTTTGGAATTTCTTAAGCAAATTGATAAATTCTTAGAAAGTTTGGGAAAACCGGTCTTAGTTTATTACAAATTCAAGATTTATTTTATTTTTATTGATTGAAATTAGATCAGGGGTCGGCAATGTGAGCAGTGAAGTTGCTACTAGAGACTGTATGAAAGTAAAATAATGCGAGGACTTAGAAGGACTTAGTAAAGCAGATCGCCAATTCTCCAAAACCTTCTAGCTAAATACTTTGGAAAATCAGTTCTCACGCAAGATAAAATAATTGCGATATTAAGTGGGGATGGCTGATAAAAAGTGGGTTAACTACGTAACTACTGTTCAATATATCCGTCTTAAAATCCACACAAATCGTATGGATATTGGGAAGTTTTTGGATCGGAAGCGATTTGTCGAACACTTGGAATCAAATATCTTTTTATCCAATAGAAAATTCAAATCAAATATCAAATTGTTAATATTCTTAAAAACTGCTTATGAATAAATGTAAATAAATAATACCGTAACCGGAACCGATACTGTTAACCGATACCGTTAACCGAAATAAACCGTTTCAAGCCACTTACCGTTATCAAAACCGGAACCAATATTAAACATTTTTTGAGATCCCAAAACCGTTAACCCTTATAATAGGAACCGAAAAAAACGGAACCATAACAAAACGCTAATATCGGTCCTGTTTCGGTTTCTTATTATTTATTTATTTATAATATATATTTCCTCCGGTAAAATTGGAATATATACACTCAGAAAAAAAGTCCTACATTTTATAAATTCGGCCTTAAAGAAATAGAAGAATCAAATTATTTTTTTAAGATAAATTGTATAAAGAAAATAATGTCTTAAAAAGGCGGAACATCTTTTCTTTCGTAAATATAATCCCTCTAAGTAAATGTAAAGGATTTCTAAGACTTAGAAAAATCCTCCCTTAAATATTGAAATGTTAGAAAAATGGTAATACAAATTTTAGAAATTAAGTTTCCTGATTCAATCATAAGTAAGAAAAAGCTTAGGCAGATTTTGGGTTTCCAAATGTTTTGGAGTGTTTTTAGAGCCCATTAGGGGCTGAATTAAACCCTAGTCTAATAATATGGTATCAAATCTATTCAAATGCCAAAAGATCTCTTTTTATGGCAGGAAAGCAGCAGATTTAAGAACTGAATATTGCGAATTATAATTTAAAAATATTTTTCTGCTTTTTAGAAAGATTTGATATAAAATTAGGTCCAATTTCTTATCTCCTAGAAAGCAGAGTCTGTCAGAGAAATTAACAAACATCAGAATCTAAAGTTTATCTGACACATGAAAATGGAAATCAGCCCTAAGAAAGATAAACTTTCAATTTACTCTGTTATTTGTACGATTAAGTGCCAGATAGTTCTATGTGGATGTTCAGAAATGAGCCCTAAGGCAAGCTTAACTGGGCAACGAAAAAAAAATTGAGAATTTCCTAATTCTGGGTCGATTTTTTATACCCTTGCAGAGGGTATATTAAAATTGTCACGATGTTTGTAACGCATAGAAGGAAGCATTTCCGACCACATAAAGTATATATATTCTTGATCAGCATGACGAGCTGAGTTCATTTCCGTTTGTCCGTCTGTCCGTCCGTCCGTCTGTCCGTCTGTTTCTATGCTATCTCCTCCCTCAGTTTTAAAGCTATCTTGACCAAACTTTGCAAAAAGTCTTTAAATACAAATACGCTGCACATTTGTCGGAATCGGCCGGATCGGGATGACTATATCATATAGCTGCCATAGGAACGATCGGTTCAAAAACTAGTTCTAATGAGAAAAACTTCTTTGTTTTCCATCGTAGCGTCACCAATCGTGGTATATATTAGTATTATATGCTTCCACACAATTGTGGAAAAATTGATCAAAATCGGATGACTATAGCATATAGCTGCCATACAAACGGTCTGTCCAAAAACGTGTTCTAATGAGAAAACTTTTTTGTTTTCAATCGTAGCGTCACCAATCGTGGTACATATAAGTTTTATATGCTTCAACACAATTCTGGAAAAAATTTATCAAAATCGGATTACTATAGCATATAGCTGCCATATAAACGGTCGGTTCAAAAACTTGTTCTTGTGAGAAAACTTTTTGTTTTCGATCGAAGATCACCAATCTTAGTTTATATTTGTTTTATTACTTCCCAATTTGGAAATTGGACGAAATCGGATAATAATATGCGTGGCGTCGGTCCAAAATAGTTCTAATGGAAAATTTTATTTTCCATCGTGCGCCACCAATCGTGGTACATATAAGTTTTATATGCTTCCCCAATTGTGGAAAATTTATTAAAATCGGATGACTATAGCATATAGCTGCCATATAAACGGTCTGTCCAAAAACTAGTTTAGTGGGAAAAACTTTGTTTTTCTCGGCATCACCAATCGTGGTATATACTAGTTTCATATACTTCCACACAATTCTGGAAAAATTTTTCGAAATCGGATGACTGTAGCATATAGCTGCCATAGGAACGATCGGTCTAAAAACTAATTCTAGTGAGAAAAACTTTTTTGTTATCAATGGTAGCGCCTTCAAAACTGCAAGAGTATTAAAACATCGGCGTAGCCGATGTTAGCCTTTTATTTTTTATGAGTGAAGTGCTTAGCGCAAACAATTTCTAAAAATAAAAACGGATAGAAATCTTTATTTATTTTAAAAATCGTTTCATGTGGCATATTCTTAGAATACAAGTTTTTAATACTGTACATCCATTAATTTTTGAATATTACCAAAAATTTTACTTGTACCATTTTTCGGCATATTTTGCTTTCATACTTCTTGAAAAAAATGTGCGATGCTCCCACGATCGGTGCAAGAAGTTAATGACATTGTAAAATTTCTATCCGGCCATTGGAAACTGATGACAATAAATTCATAATAATCATTAATGAAAGATTTTCGAAAAGATTTATGTATTACATAGTAGAAAACCACCTTACAAATTTAAGATACTTCAACAAGCTCAATGTTTGAGTACTTTATAGAAAACTGCACCCTTTTAAGCGTTTTAAACGTAAGAAGAACGATATGTTTTGTATAACGAACTGGAAAGGATCATGGGCCACCTCAAAGGCTAATATTGACCAGAGAAAAGTATGAAATTATGAATGTCGATTAATTTTTATTTTTTGTCCTAAAAAAATGCAACTTCTTGTACCTGTAAGAGTATATAAAATTGAATGGTTAGACTTTAGCTTATCTCTAAAATAGAATAGTTTAGTTATTTCCATGTGCTTTGACTTAGGGTATTTTCAGCAAAGCAAAAACATTGTCATCGACAGCTGCTGCTGCTGCTGCTGCTGGTGGTGCTGCTTTTCCCTCTGCCTAAAGATGGGGGGCCTAACTGAAAAGGCTTGGCTCACTTAGCAAAAGGTTTTCCGTTGTCTGCTCTGACGAAACTCTTCACTGACAGCTTTGACGTTCGCGCGGGTGGGTCGACGAATTTGAAATTTTATTGCAATTAGTTGGAAAAGCGCCTGGCAAAGGCGCGAATGGCCGTCATCTGGTTAAGATGATGGCGTGACGAGAAGCGAAACGGTGTTCTATTTTTTGAAAGCAATTAAAAGCTTTGTCAATGACTCGGGCAAAAGGATTTATTGAATCAAAGTTGGTGAAATTGAAATGACGTGCGATCAGTGTGGGGTTGACTGCTGTGAATTTGATTTGATAATAACAAAACAACGCAAAGTTTGCCCGAGTATAACAAACATATTGATTTAAGGGCGGCGATACCAGCAGCAGCAGCTGTCAAATGCCTGAAGTGACAAAACTGTGACAAGCAGCTTGGCCAACAGATGAGGTTCCGCCTACCCGTCAGTTGATAAATGTAATATTTACGCTGTTATTGAAATAACTGACAGACAGTCCGAGCAGCGGGTGAGGGGGGGGGGGGAGGATGTGGGAGCAGGAGTTGGCAAGTTTTGTTTGTATTTATTTTTGATTAAGTTGCAAGAAAGTCGAACTTTATGAACTGAGTGGCAAAAACCTTTAACAAAGATTATGAACGAGAAAAAAAAAACTGGCCAACATTTCAATCAGAAGTTACGGAAATTTGTTTTGTTTTTCAATATGCAACGTGTTGGCTACAATATTTTTTTTTTTTTACATACTTTAACAAAATGGGGTCAAATTCTAGACAAAACTTACATATATATGTTGTTTTAGTTGTAGTGTAAACGGAGTCAAGTTTATACCATTTTATACCTAACTTGTCAAGCACGTTTCGTTCGTTAAATTAGGTATGAATCATCAACCCGGAACCCGAACCGGAACCGTATACCTAAAAGAACCAATTTAAACTCAGAACCACAACCGTAACCGTTATTATTTATTATTTTGAGAAGCGGTTAGTTGTGGTGCATACCAGAACCGGAACCGAAAATCGATTCGGTTTGAATCCCTGCTCAAAAATGATCGTTTATATTATTAAATCAAGAATTTTCCGTGCTTAATTTAAGTATATTGAGAATTTTGTTCTTCGAATTGGAAATATCTAAAAAACGAGAAGGCAAAGCTAACTTCGACTGTGGCGAAGTTTTAATACACTTGAAAAACTTTACTCCAATTGATTTAACCGGTAAAATATATATAGGATATAGATATCAGATATTTAAAATTTTTTAAATCATTGGTAATAAAAATTGTATACCATAAAAAAAAACTTATCTTAGTAAAACACATTTTTCGACCGATCGGTCCTATGGCAGCTATATGCTATAGTCATCCGATTTTGATCAAATTTTCCAGAATTGTGTGGACGCATATAAAACTAATATATACCAAGATTGGTGTCGCTTTACGATGGAAAATAAAAAAGTTTTTCCCACTAGAACTAGTTTTTTGACCGACCGTTTATATGGCAGCTATATGCTATATTAATCCGATTTTGATCAATTTTTCCAAAAATATGTAGAATCATCCAAAACTAATATATACCAAGATTGGTGAAGCTACAATGGAAAATAAAAAAGTTTTTTTCACTAAGACTTATTTTCCGACCGATCGTTCCTATGGCAGCTATAAGATATAGTCATCCGATCCGGCCGGTTCCGACATATTAGTTGCGTGCAGTAAAATAAAGACTCTGTGCAAAATTTCAGCTCGATAGCTTTAAAACTGAGGGACTAGTTCGCGTAGAAACAGACAGACAGACGGACAGACGGACAGACAGACGGACGGACGGACAAGCGGAAATGAACTCGGCTCGTCGTCCTGATCAAGAATATATATAGTTTATAGGGTCGGAAATGAATATTTCTATGCGTTACAAACTTCTGGGCAAAATTAATATACACTTTTCAAGTGTATAAAAAACAGACTTTGAGACCGTATATACACTCACAGAAAAAACCCGAGAACTTTGTACTTAAATCAAGTATAGTGTCAATAGTACGCCAAGTACGAAAATACTTGATACTAGTACAAAATACTTGATTCAAGTATGATTTTTAATCCCGAAATACTTGATTTTAGACCGCTTCGGGTAACATTAAGTACATTTTGGGCTATTCCAAGGTTTTTAATTCTATGCCCAGAACGAAATGATCTCGAACCAATCCCGATTGGTTCTTATTAGACTGATTCGTACTACGTTTTGTACACTCAAGAACGAATCTTACTTAATACTTTAGGTACAAACCCGTATAAATTCTATCCCGTGCTAAATTCTTGATTTAAGAATTTCGTATTTGATTTGAGAAAATTTGTGTTCATTTTAGGAACATTTTATGTAAATTTAAAACATAAGATTGATTCGTACTTAGTTTAAGTACGAAATAAACTTGAAATTTGAAGTACACAACGGCTTAAATTCTATCCAGTTCGTTCTAGAATTTTTGAGCTGCTGCCATGAAATGATAAATTGATAAATTCTTGATTTAAGTATTTCATACTAGATTTAAGAATTGTCGTTCTTATTTTAGAAACATTTTGTTTAAATTTGAAACCTGAGGCTGATTCGTACTTAGTTTAAGTACAACCAAGTATGAAATCAAGTTGATATTTTAAATACAAAACGGTATAAATTCTAACCCGTTCGTGCTAATACGTTTGAGTACACTAAATTCTTGATTTAAGTATTTCGTACTAGATTTAAGAATTTTTGTTCTCATTTTAGAAACATTTTGGGTAAATTTGAAACCTAAGACTGATTCGTACTTAGTTTAAGTACGAAATAAATGTGAAATTGTAAGTACAAAGCGGTATAAATTCTAATCAGTTCCTTCTAGAACGTTTGAGTACACTAAATTCTTGATTTAGGTATTTCGTACTAGATTTAAGAATTTTTGTTCTTAGTTTAGGAACATTTTGGACAAATTTAAAACTTAAGACTGAGTCGTTCTAAGTTTAAGTACATCTAAGTACAAATAAAACTTTCAATTTTAAGTACAAGACGGTATAAATTCTATCCCGTTCGTTCTAGAAAGTTTGAGTACACTAAATTCTTGATTTAAGTATTTCGTACTAGATTTAAGAATTTTCATTCTTATTTTAGAAACATTTTGGGTAAATTTGAAACCTGAGACTGATTCGTACTTAGTTTAAGTACAACCAAGTATGAAATAAATTTGATATTTTAAGTACAAAACGGTATAAATTCCATCCCCATCAGTTCTAGAACGTTTGAGTACACTAAATTCTTGACTTAAGCATTTCGTACTGGATTTAAGAATTTGTATTCTTATTTTAGGAACATTTTGGATAAATATAAAACTTAAGACTGATTCGTACTTAGTTTAAGTACAACCAAGTACGAAATAGACTTGATATTTTAAGTACAAAACGGTATAAATTTCTATCCCCTTCGGTCTAGAACGTTTGGTATACTAAATTCTTGATTTAAGTATTTCGTACAGTTTAAAATTTTTGTTCCCATTTTAGGAACATTTTATACTTAGTTTAAGTGCAACCAGGTACATACAAAACTAGAAATTTTAAGTACAAAACGGTATACTTTCTATCCGGTTCGTTCTAAATCGTTTGAGTACACTAAATTCTTGATTAAAGTATTTCGTACTAGATTTAAGAACTTTTGTTCTTATTTTAGGAACATTTTGGGGTAAACTTGAAACTTGAGACTTATTTATACTTAGTTTAAGTACAACCAAGTACATATAATACTTGAAATTTTATGTATAAAGTAAGTAAGTAAGTAAGTAAAACGGCTTAAATTCTATCCCGTGCGTTCTAGAACACTAAATTCTTGACTTAAGCATTTGGTACTAGATTTAAGAATTTTTGTTCTCATTTTAGTAACATTTTGGGTAATTTTAAAAATTAAGACTAATTCGTACTTAGTTTAAGTACAACCAAGTGCGAAATAATCTTGAAATTTTAAGTACAAAACAGTAAAAATTCTATCCCTTTGATCTTAGAACGTTTGAGTAGACCAAATGCTTGATTTAAGTATTTCGTACTAGATTTAAGAATTTTTGTTCTCATTTTAGGAACATTTTGTATTTAGTTTAAGTACATACAATACTTGAAATTTTAAATACAAACGGTTTAAATTCTATCCCGTTCGTTCTAGAACCCGGGCAGCCAATACTTGCTTTTCACTGGTTTGAGTACATATTTCTTAATTTTTTCGCTGAGTGTAGTTATCATTCTTGTTCAAATCAAGCGATTTAAAAATTTGTATGCATACACTTAGAAAAAAGTCTTTCTAAAAAAAAGACAGTTGATATTTTAATATTTTGAAAATTTGTAAACCTAACAAATATTTCAGAGTCAAAAAATATAAGAGCGTTTTTTGTTTTTTTTTAGTGTAACGTTTTCAACTCAAGCTCCTAAATTATAGAGAATTGTGTAGAAAAGTTCACAGAAACCAGGTGGAGTTGGAGCTGGATTGGTCACAGATTCTTGATTTGGGTGGCTTTTCCCTAGAACTGTTTTGCTGTCAACAACATTGAGCATCCTGGAGAAAGCGGGTAAGGTGTGGGGGGGGGGGCCAGGCTTAATAACTGTTTTGTTGGCGCCACACAAGGACATGGCTAGGAAGGGGAAGAGCTGCCTGCAGCAAGCCAGCCTCCATTTCCTGTCATCATCCGACGTGGTCCGTCGTTTCTCCCCTTATTTTTTGCAGTTGTTCACTGCAGCAGCGGCATTTAACTATAAGTAAAAGTTTGTTGGCTGCGCCTGATTACTCTCTCACACACACACACACACACACACATATACAACCGAGTCGCCTTGGTTTTAGTCGATTTTGCATCTGCGTTGCGGAAAAAAAGACAATAGCCTCCGTCGTCGTTTGTTTGCTTGGTGGCAACTCAACCCAAAAGTCAGTGTAAATTATGAAAATACTCGTTGGCATCGCACACAGCAAGATCTGACGGCAACTTTTCGCTTTTCCCCCCCATTACTTTTTTTTCTACTTGTTATTATAATTTTCTCTGTCACATTAAAATGCGGTTGAAATGAGCAGGAAATGCGCGAATTCTACTAACCCAGATAATCACGGGATGATTTCAGCATTTCGAAAAGTTTCCCCTCCGCCCACTTCCCTTTTGCCACTCCAGCTTTACATGATTGTATTATTTTGCACTTTTCATAAATTTTTCAATTTGGTTATTCGCTTACTTGCTGGTTTAATTAAATGCAAGCCGCAATTATGCACAGCCTTTGCTTGCTGCTGTCTTTCCCATTTCATTTTTAAATTTTTTTTTTTCATTTTTGCTAATTAGTAGAACAAAAGTTCCCTACCCGGACAGCAGCAAGTTACGGCTGTGGGAAGGAAACATAAAATGAGGCGTTATGACAGGCGGCGAGATCAAGATCACTTAGGCTTGGTCTGTTCTATGATCAAAATTTGCTTATATCAAACTTTATATCATAACTCGGTGCTCTGAAGTACCCAACATTTTACTTAGAACCCTATTGAATCTATGAGATCTAAACTAGTTGATAGAGAAGATACAAAATACGTAGTTTGCTATATACATTTCTGGCCTAATAATGAAAACGCGAAGATTTATGATCAAAAATGGTTTTATTGTTTTTCAAAGTATTCTCCAGCAAGATTTATACACTTTTGCATGCGCTCAATCCAATTGTCGAAGCACTTTTTCCATTACGATTGAGACACCTCCAAAACATGGTTTTTTTGAACTCTTCAACAGCATCTTCTGGCGACGAAAATCGTTGACCACGTATTTTTACCTTTATGTGCGGGAATAAAAAGAAGTCATTGGGTGCCAAGTCAGGGCTGTAAGGCGGATGACCCATCAATTCGACATTTTGGGCGGTCAAAAAGGCGCTGGTGTGAGCTGATGTATGAGAGCTCGCATCTTCTGTCTTCTCTTGTTCGTTTTTCGAATTTGTCCGAAGACTTCAGGCAAACAAATTGTGGTGTACCACTCAGAATTGACCGTCCTACGTTGCTCAAGCGGAACAGTCGTCACATGACCAGTTTTACCGAAGAAACAGGCGACCATTTGCTTCGAAGTGCTTCTTCCACGAACGACTTTCGTTGGATTTGGCTCGTCTTCGAAGACCCACACGATCGATTGCTGTTTTGTTTCGGGCTCATAAGCATAGATCCATAATTCGTCACCTGTGACGATCTTATAAACGTCTTTTGGAACACCGCGATTATATTTATTCAAAATTTCTTTGCACCAATCCACACGAGCCTTTTTTTTGAGCGAACAAACCTTTTTTACGCCCAGGTGTTCATGCAATATCGAATGTATGCTGGTGGATGAAATGCCCAAGGATTCCGCTATCTCACGGTATGTCACATGACGATCTTGCATTATCAGTTCACGCACGGCATCAATGTTTTCTGGCACAACGACTGTTTTTGGACGACCTTCGTCTTCGAGCGAGCGTCGCTCGCGATTGAATTCATTAAACCAATTTTTCACAGTGCTCTAGGATGGTGCTTTATCGCCATACATATATGTAAGTTCATCGTTGCATTCTTGTCGTGATCATCCACGTCGAAAGTTGTGAAAAATGATTGCACGAAAATGTTCACGAGTTTATTCCATTTTTCTGCCGAGGTAAGTTTTTGATTAATCGTTAATCGATATCAAACGTGGTCACACATGAAAGAGTTGTATGGAGCTTTTATCGATAAAAGTCCAAACTTTTTTTTTTGGGAAAAGGCCAATGGGTCCTAAAACGGCTAGAAGTGATCTAGGCCAGAAACTTAAATAGCAATCCACGTATAATCTTTATAACAGAAAATTTGAACGGGCAACCACAATAAATCCGACGAATTTCCCGATTCCTTATATTTTTTAAAATACCTCGACTTCGTGTTCTTTAAGTTTGATAATTCCTTCGAAAACCATGGAGGACAGCGAGAGTGCTCAAGTGAAATACAAACATCATAAAGTGGATTTAAGGTATCATAAAAAAGTTTAATGGCAACATCAATATCTGTACAATTGGGACCAATCGGTATTCGGAATAAGATTGTTAAGCTTTATAAGCTTACAATGTGAAACTTCATTTTACTGATTTTTTTGTTTACTTACCAAAAATTTTAGTTAAGGCCTGATTTCTGATGACATAAATTTTATTTTCGGCACTATGCTTCATATAAATAAGACATCAGTTCAAAAGTATTCTGATTTCAAAGCTCTACAAAAGTGTTTCTATTCATATGAAGCATTGTGACAAAAATAATTTTTATGTCATCTGAGAATAGGCCTTAAATTGCTTTTTGCAGCGCCACCTACCGAGTTGAATTGTGAACCTAAATCATCTACAGATTCATACACATATTCACAGTAAATTTTATCAAAATCGGTTCTGCCGTTTAGGACATATATAAAAAAATGCAACAGACAAAAGATGGAACAACAAAATGGACACTGAGAACAGCGCTCACATATACAGCCACTAACAAAGGAGTGTGCAGATGTGTACAAATTGTAAAGTATTTAAAATAAAACTTAAGCTTACAGTTTTCCTTGTATTTTACGTAATAGTATTAAGTCGCTTAATAGTTGCCCATTATACTTAAACTTTTGTTCGTCCCCTCTTTTAAACAATACAAATTTTTACCAGTATTTCGGTTATGCTGCTGCCATAACATAAAATAACAACGGAATGTGAAATACAAAATCAACGTTTTTCCAATTAAGTCGAAAAATGGAAAATCTGTAAAATAAACTGAATGACAAAATGAGTTTCGTTCTAAACAGAGTTCGTCTTCTATTGGTGTTCAATTACAATGTTGCTTGTGCAAACACCACACACACACACACACACATGTGAAAGGAAAGTGTGCTAAAAACTTTTGCTTATGCAGTTACTTTCCATCTATCCAATGTGTCCTCCTGTCCTCCTTCTGGGCCAGTGAGCAACTAGCAAATTATGTTTGCTCTGCGAATGAAGACAATTTGGGGGGGGCTGCAAAATGAGGCGGGGCACACAACACACAAAATGCATTGCCGTGCACAAATAAAGGACAAATTGAAATTGCATCAACTGTTAGTTGATTCACTGAACAAAAAGGAACATAACTCGGCTTGGCCTTTGCTTTGATGCATGAATTTTTGAAGAGAATATTTTATTTATTTTGTTTTGCCTGTAACATTTTGACTTATACAAAGTCACTCGATATGATTGAACATAAAAAAAAATATACATTTCATATAATTTAATGAATTGGATGATATCGCGCATGTTGAATCATTTTGCTACATCATGATTCATTTAACAGTCACTGAGCCATGAATTAGCCTGTACTTGCAATTGAATAGATTGGCAATTGAATTGAATGAGTTAATTAATCAAAGTGCTGATTAGTTGGTACATAATACGCCTCAATGATGGGTTCCAGTATAAGTGGCAAAAATCGAAGAAGGAGCTGGGGTATGAGCAAAGTAAGTCGTCTCTATTTAATGCTTCAGCATGCTAAGTGAATAAATTTTTAGATATTTCGCCTGGGCTGGATATATCAGTTTAGTAAATATTCAAATTTTTGTATCTAATGGGAAAAACTTTTTTGTTTTCAGTATAAGCCTGTTCAAACTTGGTATTTATTTATTCTATGTGTATCTACATATTTCAGAAAAGTTTGATCAAAATCGGAAGGCTTTAGCATATAGCTGCCATAGGAATGATTGGTCTAAAAACTAGTTCTAGTGGGAAAAACTTTTTTGTTTTCAGTGTAAGTCTGTTCAAAATTGGTATTTATTTATTTTATAAGCATCTACACATTTCTGAAAAATTTGGTCAAAATCGGACGGCTATAGCATATAGCTGCCATAGGAATAATCGGTTCAAAAACTAGTTCTAGTGAGAAAAACTTGTTTGTTTTCAGTGTAAGCCTGTCCAAACTTGGTATTTATTTATTCTATGTGTATCTACATATTTCAGAAAAGTTTGATCAAAATCGGAATAAGCGCCAATACAGTCCAAAACTAGTAGTATAAAACTTTTTTGTTTTCAGTGCAAGCCTGTTCAAAATTGGTATTTATTTATTTTATATGCATCTAATTGGAAAGTTTGATCAAAATCGACGGCTTGTATCTGCCTGATATCGGTTCAAAAACTTTAGTTTTAGTAAAATTTTTGTTTCTTACTGTTCAATTGTTTTTATTTATTTTATATGCATCTACATATTTCCAAAAAGTTTCATCAAAATCGGACGGCTATAGCATATAGCTGCCATAGGAATAATCGGTTCAAAAACTAGTTCTAGTGAGAAAAACTTTTTTGTTTTCAGTGCAAGCCTGTCCAAACTTTTTATTTATTTAATTTATATGCATCTACATATTTTTGGAAAGTTTGATCAAAATCGGAAGGCTATAGCATATAGCTGCCATAGGAATAATCGGTTCAAAAACTAGTTTTAGTGGGAAAAACTTTTTTGTTTTCGATGTAGGCCTATCCAAACTTGGTATTTATTTATTTTATATGCATTTACACATTTTCAAAAAGTTTGATCAAAATCGGACGGCTATAGCATATAGCTGCCATAGGAATAATCGGTTCAAAAACTAGTTTTAGTGAGAAAAACTTTTTTGTTTTCAGTGCAAGCCTGTTCAAAATTAGTATTTATTTATTTTATATGCATCTTTATTTTTGGAAAGTTTGGTCAAAATCGGACGGCTATAGCATATAGCTGCCATAGGAAATATCGGTTCAGAAACTAGTTTTAGTGAGAAAAACTTTTTTGTTTTCAGTGCAAGCCTGTCTAAACTTGTTTTTTATTCATTATATATGCATCTACACATTTATGGAAAGTTTCGTCAAAATCGGACGGCTATAGCATATAGCTGTCATAGGTATGATCAGTCCAAAAACTAGTTCTAGTAATAAAAACTTGTTTGTTTTCAGTGCAAGCCTGTTCAAAATTGGTATTTAGTCATTTCATAAGCATTTACACATTTTCAAAAAGTTTAAACAAAATCGGACGGCTATAGCATATATCTGTCATAGGAATAATCGGTTCAAAAACAAGTTTTAGTAAAAAAAACTTTTTTGTTTTCAGTGTAAGCCTGTCCAAACTTGCTATTTATTTATTTTATATGCATTTACATATTTTCAAAAAGTTTCATCAAAATCGGAAGGCTATAGCATATAGCTGCCATAGGAATGATCGGTTCAAAAACTAGTCTTAGTGGGAAAAACTTTTTTGTTTTCAGTGCATGCCTGTTCAAACTTGGTATTTTTACATTTTATAAGCCTCTACATATTTCCAAAAAGTTTCATCAAAATCGGACGGCTATAGCATATAGCTGCCATAGGAATGATCGGTTCAAAAACTAGTTCTAGTGAGAAAAACTTTTTTGTTTTCAGTGCAAGCCTGTCCAAACTTGGTATTTATTCATTTTATAAGCATCTACATATTTCTGGAAAGTTTGATCAAAATCGGACGGCTATAGCATATAGCTGCCATAGGAGTGATCGGTTCAAAAACTAGTTCTAGTGAGAAAAACTTTTTTTTTTTGTTTTCAGTCACTTCTGCAAACCTGGCTATATCCAAATATTTGGTTTACTTTTTTGTTTTCTACCTTTCCAAACTTGGTTTTTATTACACTTTCGTTCGATATGATGCATCTACACATTTCTGGAAAAAGTTTTCGTCAAAATCGGACGGATATAGCATATAGCTGCCATAGGAGTGATCGGTTTAAAACTAGTTCCAGTGAGAAAAACTTTGGGCTAGGCGTAGAAAAGCAATAGCGCACACTGCAGAGTGCTTTCCGTTTGTTAAAAGTTCAGAGAGAAAGATAGTATTAACTCAAATGACTGCTGCTGAGCTGCTGCTGCCTCTGCCGCTGCTTCTTTCACCCCACTGCATTAAAGTTCAACAAAATCGCATCACTCTTTCGTTGAACCCAAAATGGGGTCAGTTGACTGAATTATCCAAGTGGCGGCATTATTTATTATTACCATAAAATGTAATTATTGCTACACACACACACACACACATATGCTCTTTCACCTTTTCCACCCGCTCTGTCAGCCCACCTAATTGAATCGCCAGCACACAAATTGATTAAACGAAATAATTCAATCAGCGTCCGAGCATCATTTACACAATTGCGGTTTCAATTATTTACGCTCATTTGTTATTATTATTCCATTTGGCCGTTTGGTCATTTGGAATTCCTTGTTTTTTTTTTTTTGTATTACTTTTGCAGTTGTCAATTGCTCATTGAACTGTTTATTTAAATGTTTGCTGATTTGTCAGTGGAATGTGCATTTCAAAGTATTTTATTTGAATGCTAATTGCAAGTGCATTTCAATGATCCAATAAAAAGCACGAAAACAACCCTTCAACTTTCTTGACATAGTCGTACCTAAGAGTGAAGAGACCTTTATTATTATCATGTGTTAAACGGACACACTGCGCTTTTTCTATAGAGCAGTGTTTTCACGAAATCAAAAGCAAATCAGTTTAATTAATTATAATATTTATCAAATATAATAGAAACTAAATTTAGAGAATCCTGCTTAATTTATAATAACGATGTATAATTTTAACACGCACGAATAACGCACGGATTACGAATGCGCACGCACGAAAGTCTGTGCATACTCACGATCACATTGTGACATGTCGTGTCACGCTCGAACCTCTTTAAATACGTATGTGGTTTACTCCGAGAATCGAACCAGCGAAGCTTTTTGCGCACGAAACGGGTTCAGATGGCCCTAGGTTTCGATTCAAACCCTGATTTAGGCTCTCTTGAAATTTTGAAATTTATTTATTCATTTATGTAATGTTTTTTGATTTCGAATATAAAATTAAGAAGGAATATGAAAATGAATTCATTGCTTATATTTTATGATTAACTATTTGAAACTTTTGAGTTTAAATATTTTTTGGATGGAATAAACAAAACTAAAACAAAGAAGAAATTTTAGAAAATCGGTAAATGGGACTTAAAAGTATTTTTGTAAAAGTCGTATTAAGTAAATAAAAAAACAGCTATTTATTTATTTTTATTTAGAACATTCCCCCAACAAACTTTTTCAGTAATTTTCACCCACTTTTCAGTAATCTCCGAATCCTCCCATATTACGCCCCAACTGGATTAAATATCAGCTCTAGGTTAAGCCGTTTAGCCTGGGTATTGATGAATCAGTCAGTCGGACTAGCAGATTTTTATATGTACAATTTGTATAGATATTCCGCCTGAATAGTTAACAAGACGAAACTACAGCTGTCTTATTTATATAACTCATTGTGCTGAAAATAAAATTTATGTTATCTAAGAATAGGCCTTTATTTGAAAAAGTTTCTATACCTCAATGAACTTGAAATGGGAATTTCGTATACAGATTAGTAAAAACTGAATTTTTTGGAATTTTTCTGGATGGTATTTTTGATCTTTTTTATTTTCCTAATTTTTAAGAGTTTCTCATCTTCTTGTTTTTGAAATCTAGGTGTATATTCAGCAAATTCGTGATGCCTACTTTTAGGCCGGTTTTAAATACATATTCTTGTGTCTACAAGATTTTAAAATCTGCCAGTAGTTATCAAAACCTTGTAGATGAAAAAGCCCTAAGCAATTTTATAAAATTTTTATTTTTTAAACAATTTTATTTTCTGCCAAAATATATATTTTTGAAAAATATGCAGGTAGCAAGTTATCAAAACCCTGTTTGAAATCTTAGATGAGAAAACGTCCCTAAGTGCAATTTTATAAAATTTTTAAAATTTGTTTTAACAAGTTTAAACTGTTCCGCCGTCTTTTTAAAAATGCCAAAATATATATTTTTGAAACAAAATGCAAAGTAAGGCAATGATAACAATCTACGTTTACAAAATATTTATCCTTGTGTCTACAAGATTTGAAAATCTGCCTAAAAGTAGGCAACATATTTTTTTAAAATATCCATGTAGTTATCAAAACCCTGTAGATGAGAAAACGGCCCTAAGTGTAATTTTACAAAATTTGTAAAATTTTTTGAACCAGTTTAAACTGGTTCGCCCTCTGTTAAGAAATGACAAAATATATATTTTTGAAGCAAAATGCAAAGTAATGCCAAACATACTCGGAATCGATTACAATCTACGAAATATTTGGTCACACTAATGAGTGCTGAGGTGGAGCTAGTATTATGGTGTAATTATACAAGGCGAGGCGCCCTGTGAAGGGCTCAGCTCACACATCAAAAGAAACATCAAGTATCAGCTGCACACTAAAGCTATGTCAACTAAATAGAGCGCTCTCTTTTCGGCTTGAATGAGACGGCTTTTGCGTGACATGTATGTTTTCTCCATATGCTAATTTTTTTTTCCGAATTGTATAGATGTAAAGATAATGTACATTTTTCGCACAAAGCAACTGCAATTTGTCATAAAACTGAAAACAATATACAAAATGTAGCACATTTATTGCATAATTGATGGCCCACGCTTATCGCGTATAAACAACAGTAACAACAACAACAACAAAATTAATCAACCGACTGCAATTAATTTCAACGACGACGACGACTTCATGACACCCCGCGTCACCCCGTCACACCGAAACAGATATCAATTAATTTTGCTGGCTTAATCAAACAGAAAACAAATAGCATTTAGGTGCAAATGCGAATTTAATTCTGTAAATGAACTCACCTGAAAGCCATCGTATGTCCAGGAGCCAAACTTCATTTCACAGCGCTGATCATCGAAGGGGAACCAAGTGATATCAATTTTGCAGGTGGATTTGAAAATACCGGGCGGCACATACAGGCAACTGCCATTGTTGCGTACCACCACATTGGTGGCATAGGTACCATCAAATCCCTCATCGGCACTGGAAGATGTGAGAGTAAAAGTAATACATAAGTAATAGGTTAAGATATAGAACTTTCGAGCACTACAAATCTGAAGTAAAAAATTTGGAATGATAACCATTTAACATTATTTTTTTAAGATTTTTGGTCTGATATTATTCCGTTCGGATTTGGGAAAAAAGGCGCTTAAAGGTTCTTTATCCCATGTGTTTTACAAATGGCTTCGTATGCTATAACATACAATTATGTTAAACTCTTTAACTTTGATTTCACGAGATTTCTCGAAAGGTTTTAGTTTCAAGACTCGAAATGTACCTAGTTTAAAAAATGTTTTAATGTTAAAACAAAAACTCTAAAGGCCGTTTTCTCATCTTCATGCTTTTCAAAACTAGTTGCTTTTTAAGAAAAAATGTGTTGCCTACTTTTAGGCCGCGTAATCATTCCATTATACAAAATATTTCCATTTTTGTGGCATTAAATAATAACTGAAAAAGTAAGTGAGATTTTTGGTTTTTTGCTTTATACATGTCATTGGGCTACATTTTTTAGAAAAAATGAGCGTGGCAGCACTTGGCTATGGTTTATAAAAATGGTTTTAAAAAATATAGCATACTTTAATGGGCAAACTTACGAGAAATGTATTAATTAATGTTTTGTAATGTATTAGAACGCGTTCTCAACACAAGCTTATATTACGTTTATACACACAAAATTTATCAGGGTAAATGCCCCTAAAAGTATGCAAACATTATAATAAATGTAATAATATAAAAGAAAAAATTTACATAATAATTTCTATTCATGGACATAGCATACTTTAATGGGCATTTATCATGATAAATTTTATGTGTATAAACGAGGTATTAGATATTTCAAAGCGAGCCTAAAAGTAGGCCCAATTGAAAACCATGAAGATGAGAAAACGTTCCTAAGACATGATTGGTATTTCTTAAAACATGAAAACCTAAAAGTGTGCAGTCGAAAATGCTTTTTGTGTACGAAAACTTTTTTTTGGTTGAGTTATAAGATAAATTTTAATTAGATGGTAAAAGCTAATAGAAAACATGACTTTCTCTCGTCTATTTGATTGACAGTGAAATTACCAACTCCAAAGAAGACGTTATGAATGGAAAGGCTACAAGCAGAACCGGTTTGGGTATTTTAAAGAAAACGAACCTTCATAATCCTAGAAATCTCTAGAGATTTTGGTCTCTGTTAATTTGCAAATCGCTCGAAATATCCGTCGTTGTCATAAAACTTCGATAGATTACATGGCTTGCAGTTAAAAGGTTTGTGTCTTAGATAATGGTTCCTCTTATCAAATAAAATTTCCCATTTTTTAGTTAGGCTAAGTTCACATTGTTCGACGCAGGAGACATGATAATCTAGTAAGCCTTCAGGTTGTCTTCTTTTTAATGTCAAATGACAAGCTATTCACAATGAAAACAAGACAACATAAGGGCCTACTAGATTGTCAACAGTGTGAACCCAGCCTTAGGAGTTAAATTCAAATAATATTGCAATTTTTTTTTTTTTTTTAATTAATGGTTTTTGGGTTGGAATTCGGTTGGAAGAGATTTCGGTATAATATAAAATTCTTTCCCAATTTTTTTTTAAAATTTTTTTGTACTTTATATTTTAAGTGGGTTTTTTTTTAAATATTCCTACATTTCCCCACCACTATCTTACCTCAACTTAATGGTTTCAATTCCCTAAACGATTCTTTAAAATATGGTTGCAAAAAATTTTAATAACCAACATTTTAGTTTATGGCATATAAAGTTGATGTGAAGAAGTGGGGGCAAATTTTGATGGCCAAGTAAATGACTTGGTGAAACAAAGCATAAAAATACAATTAAGACGAGGCGTCGTTCCACTAGCTCCAGTGTTCCTTCTCTTTAGTGTTGTGGATGGACGTTGGTTTGGTTGGTTGGTTGGGAGGGCTGAGGCATATAACACAAAGCGAAGCAGTAAAAGCCAACACAAATATTTTATGAAGGCTACTTGCATGTGAGCAGCGGCGTCCATTGTTGTTTTAGTTGTTGTCTCAAGATGCTCGAGATTTTTGATGATGTGACTACAATAGAAAGGACGCTCCGGCATGATGAAGCACATTTTTCTGTTGACATGTTTGTGGGCGCATTAACAACAACAACAACAAGTAGGAAAGCCACCCCCCAAAAAAAAAAGTGAAAAGCAAGGTTGACTTTTTGGTTGGAGCAAGTTGAGTTTACTCTGGCAGAAGTGATGAAATTTAAGGGAACACGCTTAACCTCTTAGACTAAACTATTAAATATCCAAAAGAAACTGTAGAATATCAGGGCAAGTCCTAACAATATTTACAAGCATCAATCCGAGATGGACCTTTAATATTTAAAAAAGATTAAAATTTTATTAAACTTTTGTTTGTTAAAATAAATTCTTTTAAACATTTATAAAAAACAAAACAATTTATTTTTGATTTGATAAAATATCTTGAGCTTTTCCAATTGGTTCTTAAATTAAGAATTTTCAATCTTTAAATAAGAACTAAGTGTTCTTGATTTCAGGACTTCTTTAAATTTCTAAAGCTTTTCCAATTCGTTCTTAAATTAAAAATTTTCAATCTTAAAATAAGAACTAAGTGTTCTCAGCACTTCTTACTTTTTCTACATGAAATATAGAAACTGTTTTTTTTTTAATTTGAATTTTTTTAATAGGAGTAAAATTATCTTATATTTATATTCAACCTTGAATTAAGCTTAAAAGGTACTTTATTAATTCCAATTCGTTTTTAAATTAAGAACCTTCATACACTCAGAAAAAAACGGCTCCCATCATTCTAGAACGAACGGTATAGAATTTATACCGTTTTGTACTTAAAACTTCCAATATAATTCGTACTTGGTTGTACTTAAACTAAGAACGAATCTGACTTAAGTTTCAAATTTACCCAAAATGTTTCTAAAACAAGAACAAAAATTCTTAAATCTAGAACGAAATTCTTAAATCAAGAATTTATTGTACTCAAGAAGTTCTAGAACGAAAGGGTAAATTTTAGCGTTTTGTACTCACAAGTTCAAGTTTATTTTTTACTTGGTTGTGCTTATTTAGTTACAAATTTACCCAAAATGTTTCTAAAATGAGAACAAAAATTCTTAACTCCAGAAAATACTTTAATGAAGAATTTAGTGATTGAAAAGATCAAGAACGAATGGGATAGAATTTATACTGTTTAGTACTTCAAATGTTAAGTTTGTTTCAAAAATATTTCTAAAATGAGAACAAAAATTCTTAAATCTAATACGAAATTCTTAAATTAAGAATTTATTGTACTCGAACGGGATATAATTTATATCGTTTTGTACTTCAAATATATGATTCGATCTTAAATCTAGTACAAAATACTAAAATGAAGAATTTATTGTATTGAAAAGATCTAGAACGAATGGGATAGAATTTATACTCTTTAATACTTGAAATATTTAGAATGATTCCAAAATGTTTCTAAAATGAGAACAAAATTCTTAAATATAGTACGAAATTCTTAAATCAAGAATATATTGTACTCGAACGGGATAGAATTTATACCGTTTTGTACTTCAAATATTGAGTACGATTCGTTCTTGGGTGTACTTAAACTAAGTACAAATCAATCTAATAAGAACGAATCGGGATTGGTTCAAGAATTTTTCGTTCTTGGCATAGAATTAACAACCTTGGAATAGCCCAAAATGTACTTAATGTATCCCGAAACGGTCTAAAATCAATCAAGTATTTCGGGATAGAAAAAATCTTACTTGTACCAAGTATTTCCATACTTGTATCAAGTATTTTCGTACTTAGCTTACAATTGACACCGTTTGTACTTGATTTAAGTACAAAGTTCTCGGTTTTTTTTTGATTTGGTGGACGTATCTTTGGATTCCCCGAATCAAATACAAGGTAATCTTTAGATATGAGCTTAAAAGACTTCAAAATAATATTAGGATTTGGCAGACCTAGATAGAAAATTGGATTCTACTTCGCATCTGTGTATTTGTTGGCGATCAAACCTAACCTCACTTTCGAGAATAAAGATCATATACTATCTCGATTTAAACGATGGTTTTAAGCTTTTAAATTTTTAAGATTTAAAATTTTCGGAAGAAATTCGGTACGGGTTGGAACGAATTTTAAAATTCTCGAGACTACTCAGAAAATTTCGGATTTAATAATAAGTTTTTGCAAAAATTGTAAATTTTCTAAGTAGGCGTGAGAATTGACTATATTCCCTATGTTTGTTAAGCACAAACATTTTCGCTTCATAATTCGTAATTTTTGTCCATTCCCTTTCCTCTTTCCACCTTTGTGGACAATTTAATTTAAATCGCTTCATCCCACTTTTCTTCTCAGTGCGTTTTTAAGTACATATTGGCGTTTAATAAGACCCTTTTAGCATGCATTCGCGTGTCCGTGCGAGTCTCCTTGAGTTGAAAGCGGCGCATATGGAAATTTATGGAGCACAATTTTGTGCATAAATCATTTTTGCACAGGCAGCTGAGCTACTTGCTGACTGCGTGTGTGTGTGTGTGTGTGTGTGTGCGTTGGTGATGGCCTGGAACTGATTAATGATTAATCCATAGGCAATGCGGCGCAAGAGCTGCTGCTGCTGCTTTTTTTTACGGCTTGCAAACTTATTTAATATTTATTAATTATACCCTGCAAAGTATGCAATTTTCTAAGGTATTTTTGTACTAGCCCTGGGTCTACTTTTACAGGCCAACAGGATATACGCACAGTCGATCCATGGCTGCCAATGTAACACTTTTGAAACTACATGATTGAACAGTTCCGGTGACTTTGCGGGTGAAGGGGTCACGCGTAATGGGAAGGTAAGGTAGGTAGGCAGCCGCCCCTTTTGTTTCAACATTAGTTGGGTTCGCTGGCATCAGCCAAGTTGCAAAGTCATAAATGAAAACCCATTCATTCCCACCTGAAGGAGTGTATGTAAAACGAGTTAAAACAGCAACAACAACAACAAGTATAATAAATGGGGAATGAAAGATGAAAGTAATGGTGCTTCCTTTTGGGCTTAAGTTCTTCCGCACTTTGTCAAAAGAACCGAAGGAATTTTGCCAACAATTTGTAACCCAAAAACATAGTTAATGAAAAATCTTGCTCTTTCGGACATTCAGATTGAATTGAAGGTGTGTGTGTGTGTGTGAGTCCACAATCTATATTCAACATCAGGGTATTAGCTGCAATTCAGCCTACACTCGTTGCTGTCTTTGATATGAAATGTTAATCACGATTTTGACGAAGGTTCAATTTCAATTCAATATATTTTTTCATATTTTTTGCAAAAGGTTAAAAAAAAGAACATTAGTCCAAGCCCTCGTAGCCCGACCCGTTATTCTGCTAGAAGCGAAGTTAAATGCATTTTTCCGTAATATTTTAGTGCTCCAAACTATTTAGAGAAAGTCACTGAAAAGAGACTCATTTTCGAAACTAATATTAAGATCCTAAATAAACTGTGGCATTCTTAAAATAAAACACATCTGGTCTTGAGAAAGCTTCAATCTTAAATTTGTCTAAAAAACAGCAAACAAATTTTACCGAAAATACTTGTAATATAATTAAATTAAAAACCAAAATTCAAAAGTTACGAGCTTTTCGTACTTAAAGTGAGTGTACAATTATTTTATTTTCGCAAATCAAGTAAAATGTTTTTCTAGACTGACTATAAAAAGACTTTTGTATTGTATAAAGCAGAACCCCATAAATAGGCAACTAAATATGATATTATATTTTTATTTATTTCCCTAGCAATTCCCAACCTTTTCTACCACATTTCTCATAAAATCTTCTCACGCTCATTTGTTTTAAAAATAAAGTGGAAATGAGATTAAATCAAGAATATTTATTGATATCAAAAATTAAAGATTTTGATTCAAGAACTAATTGAGAAAGACTTAAGTATTTAAAGAGCTGAAATCACAAATATTTAGATTTTATTTAAAGTCAATAAGTTTCTTAATTCAAGAGCATGATATTTGTTTATTTAAGATCCAATTGAGATAGACCTCCATATTTGATGAGCTTAAATCAGGAATGCTAAGATTCCACTTGAAGTAGAACGAATTGCAACAGACTTAAGAATTGTATTCTGATTCTAAATAAAATGCTTCTTATTTCAAAAACGATTTAAATCAGATTTTTTGGCTTTGTATATGTGGTATAAAAATAAGAAAATTGTATTTCTCTAGTTCTTAATTTAAGAATGAATTGAAACAGACTTAAGTATTGTATTCTGATTTTAAATAAAATGCTTTGAAATTCAAAAACGATTTGAATCAGATTATTTTGCTTTTATGTTGGGTATGAAAATAAGAAAATTTTATTGCTCTAGTTCTTAATTCAATTAAAAATATCAAGTACGTATTTTAGATTTGATGGGCTATAATCTAGAATACTTAGTAGAAGTTCTTAATTTGGGAACGAACTGGTAAAGATTTAGGTATATTATTGTTATGATATGCAAGTTCTAAGAGCGAATTGAAGCAGACTTAAGTATGTGTTGAGCTGAAATCAAGAATATTTAGTTCATATATTAAGTGTAATAGTTCTTAATTCAAGAACAATGGGAGACAGGCTAAGGTATTGTATTTTTTAGTCAGAAAGCCAGTATAAATAGCACTTATATTAAGTACGATGGTTCTAAATTCAAATACAACGGTAATTAGGAATACATAGTTTTTATTTTAAGTACACTCAGAAAAAAATACGATAACTCAAGATACTTGTACGAAACAAGTACAAAAGTGAAGATACTTGATACAAGTACGAATACTTGATCCAAGTACGAAATAATACACAGCACGAAATACCTTATACAAAAATACTTGAAACAGTAATCTTGAAAATACTTGATACAAGTACGAAAATACTTGATACAAGTACGAAAATACTTGATACAAGTACGAAAATACTTGATACAAGTACGAAAATACTTGATACAAGTACGAAAATACTTGATACAAGTACGAAAATACTTGATACAAGTACGAAAATACTTGAAACAAGTACGAAAATACTTGAACAAGTACGAAAATACTTGAAACAAGTACGAAAATACTTGAAACAAGTACGAAAATACTTGAAACAAGTACGAAAATACTTGATACAAGTACGAAAATACTTGATACAAGTACGAAAATACTTGGTTCAAGTACGTTGATTTATTTACGAAACAATCGTGTTAAAGTAATGAAGCAGTTTGATTCCTAGTACCCGGAACAGAGGGAAATCGTTGAGTTTATACATTGATATCGATAAAATCGCTAGAATAATTTTGGAAACCTCTTTGACTCTAGGCTGCATTTTTATTATTAAATCTATCACCCTTTATATCGAGGCGATACATTTATTATCGATAATATTTAAGTGACGATCCGCTGGTCCGCATTTAAATTGTCATTTGATACCCATGGCAAGGCCTAAGCCCACGCCATATCAATATACGCATAAATACTTGTGTTTATTTAACAACAATAAGAAGAAGAAGAAGGAAAAAAAAACGCACCCAAAAAGCTTTGCCCGAAAATTCCGTTTTTATTTATCTACGGATATGAATATCCTCAACCATTTTTTGGAGGCGGTCGGTGGGGGATTTGTGCGAGGTGTTGTTGTACAATGAAATTGATAACAAAGAATATGGCAAACGCTGGCAAACACAAATGACAGCTCATAAACATAAAAAGGATTTTTTTTTTGTTGTTGTTGGCCAAAAAATAAGCACAATTTTGTTATTATCAAAACCGCGCGATGTAAATGCAAATAAAATTATTATGAATAAAGCAATAAAGCCACAACCATGTAGCCAGACAACAGACAAGAGCCAACGGCCGACAGACCGACCGACAGAGTTTATAGCCGCGGAGGTGGAATGAAAAGGCGAGCGAACAAAAAAAAAGCATCTGCTATTAAAAAAGCATAAGGATAACAGGTAAATGTGTAAGGGACTCAAGTGATGCAACACCATGGCAACAACATGGAATATGAAACAGTCTGTTAATATGCGAATGAAAGTGCTGTCATAGTACTTAATCAATAAGAGCGCAATAAATTGCATATGAAAAAAACTCGTGGATAAACAGAATACTTAGACCAGGGAATTGAAAGTGTACTCAAAGGAGTTTAAACAATGATTTTGCAATTTTTTATACCTACATCAAGGATTTCAGGTCAGGGTTTCCCAAAAGACACCAAGAAATTTAAGATATTTTAAATGAAAACTCTTAACATGAAACTTAAAGAAAATAATTAAGGAATAAATAAATTTAGTTTTTAGTTTTGTTGCTGTGTACTTAGGCAGCTTGCCTTTATGCACGATATGCGATCTAGGAAAGTATTCCCAGAAGAAAGAGGAATCGTCTTACAAGTACACTCAGAAAAAAAACAAGAACTTTGTACTTGAATCAAGTACAAACGGTGTCAATAGTACGGTAAGTGTGAAAATTCTTGATTCAAGTACAAAGTTGTTATATCAAGCACGATTTTTCAGTCCCGAAATACTTGATTCTAGACCGTTTCGAGATATTTTAAGTACATTTCGAACTATATTATTTTTTATCATACTTTAAAATCCCGATTAACTTTTAAAACAAGAATTTGCTTACTAAAATAATAACACAATATTTTTCCTTGAAGTTTAAAATATATTCTTAATTATTCCCCCATATGTAAAAAATGTTCTTTGTTTAGGCCCATTAAATTCTTAAGCTGTTTTCAATTTGTGCTTGACATGATGTCTCTGTATCGAATAAAATATTTCTGCAAAGATCCTAATGCCTTGAGCTTATCAAAGTCTAAGAAGAAATAAATGTAGGTCAAAAATCTAAAATCCCTTCATAAGTAAACTAACAGAACCAGTTGGGAATTTTAAGGACAGATTCAAGTAGAAATATTTCGCATTTCTATTGCATACTTTTTTGGCTTGACATTTAAAAAATTATTTCGTACTTAATCTAAGAAATTTTTGTACTTGATTTAAGAAAGCGTTTTTTTTTTGAGTACGAAAAATTCTTGATTGAAGAATGTTTGTTCTCATTTAAAAAAAGTTACCGGTCGTTTTTGGACTTAAGAATGAAATCTTATGTAAAAAACGGTACTAGAATTCTGCCAGTCCCTTTTTTCTGAGTGTAGTTACATATCTTTCCCAATCAAAATTTGAGTTTTCCGATTTTGGAAAATCTGCTCACAAGGAAAATGCCTGGAAAATTGTGTATGGGAATTTAACATACATTGGCTCAAAAACCCCGCACATGCTGTAACCTTGAACCTACCATTTTCCGACCCTTCAGGTAGATTTTCCCAAATTGAAAATGAATATTTTTTCCAAGGCTGGAAACCTCCAAAATTCTGGAAGAGGTCGAAGGTTCGAACCCGTGTGGAAGCTTTGTTTTAGGTTCACAGACTACTTCCTGGATCCTTTTAAATCCAGGTTTTGGTTCGAACCTCGGTTCAGTGGAACAAAAAAACAAAAGGATCTATGTATTCCTTTTAATAGGTATAATCATTTTTTTGAGGCGACTTTACTAATTTTTAAGATCTACCTTATTTAAGTTAATACAAGTTTAACAAAATTGATTTGGTCCCGATTTTCGGACTAAAATTTCAAGTACAAGTCAAACTTGATTGTACTTAAATCAAGTATCAAACCGAAAAGTTTCATTTCAAGTACGGAGCCTACGTGAAAATCAAAAAAATCCTACACCGCAAGTAAAGGCGTGATCTCAGATCACTTAAAAATAATTTTCAGCACAATGCTTCATATGAATAGAAACAATTTTGTAAAACTTGGAAATCAGAATGCTTTTGAACAGCAGTCTTATTTAAATGAAGTTTTGTGTCGAAAATAAAATTTATGTCTTCTGAGATCAGGCCTTAAGTAAACACCGGTGCATAACTATAGCCGCACCCAATTTTTTCAGTGTACAAATACTCAGAGAGGGGAGAGCAACAGTTGGTGAATATAGATAAAAAGAGAATCAAAAATAAGAAAAAAAAATGGGTGCGGCCATAGTTATGCACCGGAGTGTAGGCAATAGCAATATCATAGAAATCGAAATCGAGTACAAAATTTTTTCTAGCACACTCTTTACATTTACAATCTAACTTATTAAAATAAGCCTGTTTCGAGTTAAAATCAAGCTCCCTTGAGCTAAAGACGAAATCAAGACAAAAATTTTGAAATGGAAAAATTCGTGTTTGGTTTAAGAAAATTCGGAATCGAATACCGTTTTCAGACATCGATTGGATTAGATTTTAGTACGATTTTTCTTCTGTGTAGGCGTTATATTATAGCTTCCTGGAGCTCTTTGATTAGAAGGTACAACATTTAGTGTTAAATTTGCTCGTATAACTATTTCGACGTACACTCAGAGAAAAAAGCGAGCAGATCGTGCTTGATATCAAGCAGATTTCGTGTCAGAAGTTCGGCAAGACAGAATCTTCTTGGATCCAAAAAGAAAATTCTGAAATTAAGCATGAATTTTGAAGCTCGATCTGCTCGGTTTTAAATTTAGTCGGCTTTGAAATGATTTATTCTCGAATTCAAGAATAGATCTTCATTTTAGAACAAAGTTGCCAGAGAGCGAGAGAACGAAATGCTCTCGTTTTGAGCGCCTCACCTCTCTTGCTACCAAATTCAAATCGAGCGCACAAGTCTTCTCGATTTCAAGCAGATTTCTTCTTGAAAATTCAAGACGAAAAAAAAAAACTAAATTGAAGCCGATTTCAGTCTTGCCTAATCGTGCTAGATTTCTCTGGGTGTAAGTATATTCGCTTGCAGAATTTTTGAAGGAACCTATAACATTATAGATCGATTTTATATTAGATTTTTGTTTATTGTTTCTTATAGCTCCCATTGTCTTATATTCTTTGCTATCAGACGTAGATACTTAAAAAGTTTATTTCTTAATCATTTTATTTACAGTTTCTTTTGTTTCAAATATTACCTAATATTGTGAACTGAACCATTATTTCGCATAAGTAGTTGGGGCTTAGGTTCGAGGGGTATAAAGTGAAGATGGTTAGGATCATGAAAAAAACCCCTGTCTCCTTCGCAATTTAAAAGAAACCTCATATCTCCCACAATTTAATAACTAGATGGTTCGAACCTTCTGGACTTTAATTTCATACCCTAAAAAGAGAGTTATTTAATGTAGCAATATTCATTAGCCACCCTGTATATGTTTTAGATTTCCTTTTTTATTTCTTTTGTTAAATTGTGAATATGTTGCTCTATTCTATCTATTCTTAAAAGTGAAGCTATGTCAGTTAAGCTAAGCTCTTTACATCCCAATATATTTGAGTGTTTGCTTTTGTGCATTTTGTTGCGTTTTTTTTTAAATTTTGTTATGATTTAAATATGTTATTTTATTCATTGTTTTTTTTTTTGCATCGTCATGTTTTACCTGTTATACATGAGCACATCCGGTTTCCACAAACGATGCGGTGGTATACGCAAATCCCGCACGCCGCCAAACTCACTGGAATTCCAACGCAGATTCATATCGTTCCATTCCTGAAACAACAGCAAAAAAAAAGCGGAAAAAGAACGGGAAATGAAAACAAAAGCGAAAAGTTATTAAAAGAGGGTTTTGATACTTAACTAAGTACGTACAAGTATAGCAGAGGGGGGAGTAGGGCCACGCTTTTCTTTTGTTTGCCCTGCCCACAAAAGATTCTCGGCTTGTGATTTGATTTGATTTCATTTCATTAATTTGGCCAAACTCATATTTGCTTTAAGTTTTCCTCCTCTCCTCCTCTCCCTTTAATTGATGTGATTTATATCATATTTTTATGCATTAATCATCAATCATTTCTGGGTTATGACGCTATTTCTGGGTTACTAATTAAATTCGTTTGCTTTTGCGGTGACACTTAAGGCGATTATCGCAGCGCAGTAAATTGGAAACGGAATTGGAATTGGCATTCCACTAGCCAATCACCAACGATTAATCAATTTAAACAATTGCTGTAACTTAATATGCGAAAACTGTGACAGCAGCTGAAGGAATTCGTACAACTGGCTACCTTTGTTCACATTTTTGGTGGCCTTTGTTCGCGGGTTGGTAGCTTGGTTGGCTTCTTAATTAACATTTTTTTTTTTTTTTTTTTTGCCTTGGGGCGCTGCTTATGACATTTCAATTAAAAATGCATGAATCGACCAAGTTGGGTTTCCAGCAAAAAAAAAAAAAAAAATACATAAAGGGACAGACATCAAAATCAGATTCGGTGGGCTGCCAATTAATTTGCACTAATTTGTTTGCGGTTTTGTCGCAAACTAAGTGTTTGGTGTTGGTCAAGCAGCTAGAGATGAAAGGGAAGGTGGTTATGGAGGTCTATCAAGTGTGGTCAGCCGAGGCTTGCCAGGGTTAATTAGGGGAGAATTTTATCAAGTTTTCTTGAGGATTGGTATCTTGTCTTGTACCTTTATAGGACCTTTATGGAATGTTTTTTGACAGCTATAAAGGTAGAGTGTTGCGACTTACGATGCTAAAGAGTTGTGTCGAGTTCTTGGTACCAAAATTTTAAGTGTAATCGAATGAGTTCTCGATTATGTACAGATTTTTGTTTCATCTTATATCGAACTCTGAAATCTAAGAGCTTTTTCGCTGAAGGCGTTTCAACTCTGGCTTTTAGCACAAGCTTTAAGGTTTTTAGCAGCCTTCATCTTGACTGCCACTGATGTCAGAAGGCTTCGTTCCAACTCTAGCTTTCAGCTTATTTAAACAAAGAGCTTTAAGCTTTTAAGCAGCCGTCATCTTTACTGCTACTGATATCAGCTGTGAAGTAATTATTGTTCTTATTTTGCTAAATCTTGGTTCAACTCTAGGCTTCATCTTGATCTACAAAAAGAGCTTTAAGCTTTTACGCAGCCGTCATCTTTACTGCTACTGATGTTAGCTGTAAAGTAATTATTGTTCTTATTTTGCTTAAGGCCTTGCTTCAAAACTAGCTTTCAGCTTATCTAAAAAAAGAGCTTTAAGCTTTTACGCAGCCGTCATCTTTACTGCTACTGATATCAGCTGTAAAGTAATTATTGTTCTCACTTAGCTTGAAGCGCCTCTCTCTGGTGTCAACTATTTATTTTCTCTTGCTTTTTCAGCTTATCTGAAAAAAGAGCTTTAAGCTTTTAAGCAGCCTTCATCTTTACTGCTACTGATATCAGCTGTAAAGTAATTATTGTTCTTATTTAGCTTAAGGCCTTGGTTCAACTCTAGATTTCAGCTTATCTAAAAAATGAGCTTTAAGCTTTTACGCAGCCGTCAGCTTTACTGCTACTGATGTCAGCTTTGAAGTAATTATTGTTCTCATTTCGCTAAAGGGCTTGGATCAACTCCTTCATTCAGCTTATATAAAAAAAGAGCTTTAAGCTTTTACGCAGCCGTCATCTTTACTGCTACTTATATCAGTTGTATAGTAATTATTGTTCTCACTTTGCTGAAGGCTGCGGTTCAACTCTAGCTTTCAGCTTATCTAAAAAAAGAGCTTTAAGCTTTTACGCAGCCTTCATCTTTACTGCTACTGATATCAGCTGTAAAGTAATTATTGTTCCTATTTAGCTTAAGGCCTTGGTTCAACTCTAGCTTTCAGCTTATCTAAATAAAGAGCTTTAAGCTTTTAAGCAGCCTTCATCTTTACTGCTACTGATGTCAGCTCTGAAGTAATTATGGTTCTCATTTCGCTAAAGGGCTCGGATCAACTCCTTCATTCAGCTTATCTAAAAAAAGAGCTTTAAGCTTTTACGCAGCCTTCATCTTTACTGCTACTGATATCAGCTGTGAAGTAATTATTGTTCTCATTTCTCAGAAGGCCTCGGTTCAACTCTCGCTTTCAGCTTATCTAAATAAAGAGCTTTAAGCTTTTACGCAGCCGTCATCTTTACGGCTACTTATATCAGTTGTTTAGTAATTATTGTTCTCACTTTGCTGAAGGCTTCGGTTCAACTCTCGCTTTCAGCTTATCTAAATAAAGAGCTTTAAGCTTTCAAGCAGCCTTCATCTTTACTGCTACTTATATCAGTTGTTTAGTAATTATTGTACTCATTTCGCTGAAGGCTTCTGTTCAACTCTCGCTTTGAGCTTATCAAAATAAAAAGCTTTAAGCTTTTACGCAGCCGTCATCTTTACAGCTACTGGCATAAGCTTAATCTCTCTTGCCTTAAAATTTAAAGCCAGAGAGTAAAGAGAAGCTCGGACTTGCCTTTGGGGCTCTTGAAGCAAAATGCTTTCAGCACAAAACGCTTGTTGAAGTTTTCTTTCCAACCCCCGGATTTGCAGGCATTTTGATATGGTTTAAGGCCTTAAACGGAATTTACACCATTTAAGCTATTAAGCCATTAAGTGATTTCTTTTGGCACGCAAAAAAAAAAAAAAGCTAACAATTTGTGAAGTGCAATTTTTTTTCTGTGTGTGTTTTGGCTTTTGATAAATTGCCGCAATCTCATTTGTTGCTCCACTTACTTTTGCCTTAGGCGAAAAGCGAAAATAAAACTGAAATGCATAATTCTTTGAAATTCATTTGTAAGCACAATTTTGGTATGGGGAAATGTGGGTAATTTATATACAATTGAAACAAACAAACAAACAACAACAACAATACGCATATGACAGGCGTGAAATTTATGTTTCAATTGTCAGGTTTGGTTTTATTTGTTGTGCCTTTATTTATGGCTGAAAAGGAAGATGTATTGTGTATTTATATTAATCAAATCTTAATTAGACACGCATTTGTCATATCCATATCCATATATTTATTTGGAATAAGTTATTAAGCTGAATGAGGAGCTAAAATGTTTTTTTTTTAAAGTGTTCATGGATCTTTAAAAAAAAATCTGGTCATTCGAGCCCGATAACACAAAAGAGTAGGGTAACAAACAGGCCGCTTCTTTAGATACTGAAGCACAGGTATAATGCTGAAATTGATGATGTGTGTCAACTTACCAATTTAAGCCAAATATTCGTAATCAGCAATTGATTTTTTTCATCCTGCAACGAAACATTAAAGGTAAAAAAAGTTTAATTATTTCGTAATTCATTTTTTGGGTCCAGCAAAAAGGCTGACTGATTGGTTAACCTTCAGTTGCAATCAGTCGTCGTTGTGGGGCAGGAAGGATTTTTCTGGTGTCTGCGTTTGACACTGACATAAAGGCAAACAAATTCACACTGATTGTTGTATCTATGTATGAATGTATATATATATATGTGAAGGAGTATGATAAACATGACAAATGACATGCGTTTAATGGATATACGAGGGTACAATAAAAACGACAATGTGAGCAAAAAAGAAATTGATTGATAATCACTATACAAACAAGAGCCATTAAACTGTAGAGGGATGCCACACACACACACACACACACACGGGACAACAACAATGATGATGAGGAGGAGCAGGAGAATAATGTTGTCGATAAAGATGAGGAGATGATTGTCATTGAACCCATTTTGAAGGGGAGGATGAATGAAGCGAACAAGGAAGGGGTGAACGCTGTCGCTCAAAATTAAATTATTCTCAGGAAAACGTTTAAAGAAATGCAAACAGTTTAAGCTATGTGAGTGAAGAGTTGAAGTAAGCCAAAAGTTTCAACGTTTTATACATATTATCAAAGGGAAGATCTCCGCTGCCTTAGGGAACCTGTCTCTATTTAGCGTCAAAATGTTTTTATTAAAGATTTTGCCTATACAAAATTGAACAAGAAATTCGTCTATTTATTTTAACATTTTTGTAAAGCACCGAAACTAAACTCTAAGTGGTCTTAGAATATAATTAAGGTTTTATCGTGAATGTCCGCCAGTCCCCCAGTCCCGTCCGTTCTCTTGCACGCACCCTTCTACTGTGTACACAAAAATGGTATGCGGCAAAAAAAACGTTCATACGCCCTGTGGCCTAAAATTAAATATGTACTTTAAGCGGCATTTTTTTTAAGTTGTGAATCTACTGTGTACACAAAAATGGTATGCGGCAGCTCAAAAATTTGTTTTCTAAAAAATCACTCATACGCCCTGTGGCCTAAAATTAAATATGTACTTTAAGCGGCATTTTCTTTAAGTTGTGTATCTACTGTGTACACAAAAATGGTATGCGGCAGCTCAAAAATTTTGTTTCTAAAAAATCACTCATACGCCCCGTGGTCTAAAATGAAATATGTACTTTAAGCGGCATTTTCTTTAAGTTGTGTATCTACTGTGTACACAAAAATGGTATGCGGCAGCTCAAAGAATTTTTTTCTAAAAAATCACAACTGCCTGTGCAGCTCAAAATTTCCAAATATTACCTTTAAGCGGCATCTTTAAGTTGTGTATCTACTGTGTACACAAAAATGGTATGCGGCAGCTCAAAAATTTATTTTCTTAAAATGAAATATGTACTTTAAGCGGCATTTTCTTTAAGTTGTGTATCTACTGTGTACACAAAAATGGTATGCGGCAGCTCAAAAATTTTTTTTCTAAAAAATCACTCATACGCCCTGTGGTCTAAAATGAAATATGTACTTTAAGCGGCATTTTCTTTAAGTTGTGTATCTACTGTGTACACAAAAATGGTATGCGGCAGCTCATCATTTTTTTTTTTTAATATCACTCATACGCCCTGTGGTCTAAAATTAAATATGTACTTTAAGCGGCATTTTCTTTAAGTTGTGTATCTACTGTGTACACAAAAATGGTATGCGGCAGCTCATAAAATTTTTTTTCTTAAAAATCACTCATACGCCCTGTGGTCTAAAATGAAATATGTACTTTAAGCGGCATTTTCTGTAAGTAGTGTATCTACTGTGTACGCAAAAATGGTATGCGGCAGCTCAAAGAATTTTTCAGCTCTGCTTGTATTTTTTTTCTCTAAAAAATCACTCATACGCCTTGTGGCCTAGAATAAAATATGTACTTTAAGCGGCATTTTCTTAAAGTTGTGTATCTACTGTGTACACAAAAATGGTATGCGGCAGCATACTTATTTTTTCTAAAAAACACTCATACGCCCTGTGGCCTAAAATTAAATATGTACTTTAAGCGGCATTTTCTTTCAGTTGAAAATATTTAAAGAAAATGTCTAGTGTTATCTGTGTTTGTGGCTGTTGTTGTTGTTCTTCTTCTTCTTCTCATCCGCCAACAGACCCACATTTGTATGTTATGTAGGAAAGAGTTATGCATGTATGTCCAACCCAAATAGGACGCAAACACAAAGGGATATTTTTAAATGAAGCAATGCCAACACTCACACACACACACACACTAACACACACAGCCACACTTACTTTTCATTCAATTAGCGTTAGTTTGGGCTAGGACTGGAGCTCTTCACATGCCGTTTCCGCCACATTTCTGTGACTCGCTGCGGTTGCTTTTGTTTTTGTATTTTTCACTGTGTCCCACTTTACGCTGGGCCACTGTTTGCACAGACAATTGTTAAACAACATGGCAAAGCTCTCGCCGCAGTCGCAGATGGTGGCACTAATTTCGCCCACATTTGCATTTGCCACCAAAAAAAAGCAAGCACCTAAGCCCGTCTCTTTAAATCCGCCACTGACCATTTATCAATGCTTTAAAAAGCTTCAATTGCTCGGCAATGGGCAACTTTTTCAATAAGCAACTTTTATCGCATCGGGCATGTGTAAGCGGGGGGGGGGGGGGAGGTATGCGCCTGGTGATTGCATGCCATGTGAACTCGACCAAGTCAAGGTGAAGGCAAATGTCACACACAGCGGAAATGTGCACCCACACACAAAAAAAAACCTACGCTACGCAGGGCGGCAAGCACGAGAGGCATCCCATGTGCGCGTCGTTTCGTTTTTAATTTCCTTTGAAGGAAACTTATCACCAGTGGCAAGGAGCAGCAAACACGCCAGCAAAGCACAACGAAATGGGCGATAAACTACTTACTGAAAGGGTCGACTGCAGTTGTACCTACACACATACTTATACGGGCACAATTAAAGATATTCGCAGGGAGGAGTTTGTAACGTAAGTTTAAATACACTTGCAAAAATTCACTCTAAATGATGAGATACTGATGTCAGATATTCATAAGAATCTGATGATTGACTTTAAAATTTGATGAGATAAGAACAACAAGAACTATTGTACAACAGCCACAATAATTTAAATAATTCCAACCTAAAGAAATTAGAAATGGGCAATTAAATTTATTACCCCCATTCCAGCCGAAACAAATGTAAACCTACCGAATACAACCTTGCCTCAAATAATTATTTCAATGAAGAGTTTGAGTTTGCCAAACTTTTTTATGCCTCTTCTGGTAAGCGTGTTACATCGACATTTTACCAAAAAAAAAATCTTGGAAGTTGAAGATTATTAAAAATAATTTTTTCTGGGCTGCAAATCCAAATAATTTAGGCGGAGGTCCGTTTCGCGGGCTTGAACCAAAATGTACCATTGGTTAAGGTTCCGAAATTTGAGATTCAAGGTTTTTGTGATAAGGTTTTGGATTGAACCTTGGTTCGTTACAAGTTTTACCAAATTTTGATAGAAAAGCAATTAATTTGTTAAAAATATAAAGAAACATATGGCAAATTTCTGTATTTTTGGTTTCTTTGAACTTATTCATTTCATTTAGTTTCAGCTTTAATTAAAAGTAGAATTTCTTCGAGTAATTTTTGGTCTATTTGTCTTATTTCATCAGACAAAATCAATTTTAGGCTTGTAAAAGCCTGTTCAACTAAGTCTTGTAACTTCTGCTGAATCGAACCGAAAGTTTTGGTTCGGAAAGGGTTCAGGTTCAACCTATTTTTCCATAAGAGGTTCGGTACACAGTATAAGAAAAGCCGGTTCGGTTCAAAACCGGTTTGCAGCCCTGAAAAAAACCAAGTTGATAACTTGAATGGTTTGAATTGTGGCTCCAGGCACAAAATATTCCCCACATTCAGTTGTATGGCCTATACGTATCCTGAAAGTTTTTAAAAGTCTTGTTTCTCTTCATTACTTCTTCGTTAAAGCATTCATTTATTTTGCTTCTTTTATTTTCAATCTTCTTTCTTTTTTGCTTTCCATTTTACTTCCTTCCATTTCTCTTCCCTCTGCCCATTCTTTCTTTTTAATCTTCTTTGGTTCTTCTTGATTTTTTCTTTCTTTCTTGTCTCCTCGTACTTTCTCTTTTCTTCTTATTTCCAGTAAATCTTCAGCCTACTTTCTTCTTCCTTCTTATCTTCTTTCCTTCTATATTCGACCTTTCTACTTACCTTTTCGATTCTTCTTTCCTCCCATCCTTTTTACTTCCTTTTCTTTTCTTCCTCCGTTTTTTCTAATTTCTTCTGTCCTTTCTATCTTCTGACTACTTTCTTCTTCCTTCTTATCTTGTTTCTTTCTATATTCGACCTTTCTCCTTACCTTTTTCATTCTTCTTTCCTCCCATCCTTTCTACTTTCTCTTTTTTTCTTCTTTCCTGTGAATCTTCTGCCTACTTTCTTCTTCTTTATTCTTCCTTCTTATCTTTTTTCTACTTGCTTTCTATATTCGACCTTTGTGCTTACTTTTCCCTTCTTCTTTCTGCCCATCCATTCTACTTCCTTTCATTTGCTCCTTCCGTTCTTTTTATTTTCTTCTTTCCTTTTTCTCTCTTTTCTCTTTTCTTCTTCTTTTCTTTTAATCTTCTGCCTACTTTCTTCTTTCTAATTTCTTACCATATTCTACCTTTCTCCTTACTTTTTCCATTTTTCTTTCTTCCCATACTTTCTAATTACTTTCCTTTTCTTCTTCCGTTCTTCTTTATTTCTTCTTTCTTTCTTATCTTCTGCCTACTTTCTCTTTCCTTCTTTTTCCATTTAATCTTCTGCCTACTTTCTTCTTTTTTTACGTTCTTTCCATTTCCTTTCTTTCTCCTTACTTTTTCTATTCTTCCTTCTTCCCTTCTTTTTTCTTCTTCCGTTCTTCTAATTTTCTTTCTTTCTTTCCTTCTAATATTCTGCCCACTTTCTCTTTCCTTCTTTTTCCATTCAATATTCTGCCTACTTTCTTCTTTCTTTCTTCTGCTTGTACGTTCTCTCCATATTCTTCCTTTCTCCTTAATTTTTCCATTCTTCCCCCTTTCCATCCCTTCTACTTCCTTTGTTTTTCTTCTTCCGTTCTTCTAACTTTCTTCTTTTCTTCTTGTCTTCTGCCCACTTTCTCTTTCCTTCTTCTTTTCTTTTACTCTTCTGCCTACTTTCTTTCTATATTCTACCTGTTTCCTTATTTTTCCCTACTTCTTTTTATACTTTGTTCTTCCAGGCAGTTGCCAGCTGTGCTTTAATTTTGTACCTTTTATACCTACTCATAGTGCTCTCATTCTGCACTGATTCTTTTTGAAGCCCCTTCTGTACTCACTCTCTACCAATTTCTTTCGCATTCTGAATTTATTTAGTACCCAACTGCCGGGTCATACCTTCTCATACTTATTGACTCGGTAACCAAGTACAAAAAAAAAAAAAAAAACATGAATCCTAGCTAAATAGTAACTTTTACTAAGCAGCCCCGCCAATGGCCCTGGCAGTGCCACTGCCACTGCCACTGCTGCCGCTTGGCTGTGTATATTGTGAGTTTTTGTGATTTAAAAACTGCATTTGACCCCCGTGGCAATGGCTTTTGCTTTGGCTTATGCTTTGTGTGTGTGTGTGTGTGTGTGTGTGAGAGTGCGGGTGTTTTTGTCGTTTTTGCCATTTTACTCGGCCGGGGGCACGCGCGTTTGGGACACATTGCCCCGCTGGCTGGGCGCGACAAGGCCAAGGGTAATGTGAACGTGGACATGGGCCAGCTCTCTCTCTCTTTCTCTCTCTCTGGCAGTGGCAGTGGCAATCAACAGCTGCCAGCCAGCACTTAAACTGCAGGCCATCGCCTCGTTTGCTCATTCGCAGGTGACAGGTTTTTCAGAATTTTTCAGAATTCTTTTTTTTTTTCCTGGTCACCAAATGGATGGACGACGACAAGTTTAAGTGTTTGGGGGGTATGGACACAAAGCACAAGGCTTACAGAATTTGTAAGCAAATTTTTGTTGGAAAGAATTATGTTCTCTTTTGCAATCATAACTGAACTAAGGGAATCAGTTTTGAATGGGTTTTCTTAAGGCCCTGAAAAGCACACTACACTTTTTATATTCGTATTTTCGTGTTTCATTATTCGTGTTGAAACATTTGACACGAGTTCTTTCCTAGATAAATTATATTCTGAGTTAAAAGTGGTTGGCCTTATCTTTAAAATCTCTCTGCAGTGTCTAAGGCAGCGGTGGGCATCAGAATCTAAAGGAAGCGCGCAGCAACAACAACTAAGAAATCGATATAGTCTCTTATACCACGTTTATGTTATAAAAAAAAATCATGAATTTTGCCCCTCAAAGTATGCAAACTTTTTTTCAAGAATTATTTATTTACTTGAGCTAATTTAGATAATTTAGACTCAGATTGTCGTACCAGTTACAAAAAGTTATTTTAAAAATAAATTTATTTCAAAATTATTTTTTTCGAAAACGTAGCATACTTTTAGGGCAAAAAATAAGTTTAAGTTTTATTTGACTCAGATTGTCAGTTTACAAAATTAATTAGTTTTAAGGCTATTAAAAAATAAATATATTTCTTAATTATTTTTAGTCAAAAACGTAGCATACTTTTAGGGGAAAAATAATGAGTTTTATTTGACTCAGATTGTCGAACCAGTTACAAAAATAATTAGTTTTAAGGCTATTGAAAAATAAATATATTTCTAAATTATTTTTTTTTTTTCAAAAACGTAGCATACTTTTTAGGGCAAAAAATCATGAGTTTTATTTGACTCAGATTGTCGAACCAGTTACAAAAATAATTAGTTTTAGGGCTATTGAAAAATAAATATATTTCTTAATTATTTTTTTTTTCAAAAACGTAGCATACTTTTGGGGCAAAAAATCATGAGTTTTATTTGACTCAGATTGTCGAACCAGTTACAAAAATAATTAGTTTTAAGGCTATTGAAAAATAAATATTTTCTATTTATTTTTTTTTGTAGCATACTTTTGGGGGTAAATCATGGGTTTTATTTGACTCAGATTGTCGAACCAGTTACAAAAATAGTTAGTTTTAAGGCTACTGAAAAACAAATATATTTCTAAATTATTTTTATTCAAAAAAACGTAGCATACTTTTTTGGGGCAAAAATCATGAGTTTTATTTGACTCAGATTGTCAAACCAGTTACAAAAATAATTAGTTTTAGGGCTATTGAAAAATAAATATATTTCTAAATTATTTTTTTTATTCAAAAACGTAGCATACTTTTTTAGGGCAAAAAATCATGAGTTTTATTTGACTCAGATTGTCAAACCAGTTACAAAAATAATTAGTTTTAGGGCTATTGAAAAATAAATATATTTCTAAATTATTTTTATTCAGAAAACGTAGCATACTTTTTAGGGCAAAAAATCATGCGTTTTATTTGACTCAGATTGTCGAACCAGTTACAAAAATATTTAGTTTTAAGGCTATTGAAAAATAAATATATTTCTTAATTATTTATAGTCAAAAACGTAGCATACTTTTTGGGGCAAAAAATCATGAGTTTTCTTTGACTCAGATGGTCGAACCAGTTACAAAATTAATTAGTTTTAAGGCTATTGAAAAATAAATATATTTCAAAATTATTTTTATTCAAAAACGTAGCATACTCTTTTGTGGGGGAAAATCATGGGATTTATTTGACTCAGATTGTCGAACCAGTTACAAAAATAATTAGTTTTAAGTTTAAATATATTTCTAAATTATTTTTATTCGAAAACGTAGCATACTTTTTAGGGGGAAAAATCATGAGTTTTATTTAACTCAGATTGTCGAACCAGTTACAAAAATAATTCATTTTGCTATTAAAAAAATAAATATATTTCTTAAATATTTTTAGTCAAAAACGTAGCATACTTTTTGGGGCAAAAATCATGATTTTTTTATTTGTGCATAAAGTTGACGAACTGAAATTTTGCAACGAGTTTTCTGTTTGTGAAAACCACTTGGATCGCTTGACTATATAATTTTGCTGTCAAAGGAATGATCAGTATGAAAATGGGTTTAAGTAAAAATACCTTAAGATTCTAGGCAAAATCCGACAGCTTTATATATATATTCTGTGGGAGTATTAAATCTAGCTTATCCTTATCCCTTTTTTTCTTCTTCTTCTTCAAAAATCTCTATTATATTCACTGCATTTGCCAGTAAGTATAAATAGTGAGTGCAAAAAAAAAAAAAAGCACAAGAGTAACAAACAAATCATTCAAGTATTGCTAATGGAATTAGTTTTGGTCGACTGAGGGACTCATGATGGTGGAATGAATTGAAATGAAAATAAAAGCGTATTTTTAGTTTTGATGGATTTCTCTTGCTCAAAATTTATGCCTTTAATAGACACTTGGAATACACTCAAAGTTGAAATTAATGATCATTAATCAAATTCCTTCTCATTAAGCGAAGGAAATCCAAATAGACATTTTCATATTTTTGTGTGCGCCGCCGTCTCTGATTAACATATAAATTAAAAATCATTTCACAGTGCACAGTCCGTGCATAGCATAAAGTTAGCATTAAGGATTTTCCTGCTTATTTTTTTTCTATTTATTTTGACCTTTTGGCTTATTAAGCTGCTGCTGCTTAGCTACTCCGCTGGCTGCTGCTGCAACTAAACGAGGGCATTTTGTGGCCAAAAGCCAATTTGTAAGTGGCAACAACAGAAATCGACAAACAGAGGCCCAGAAAACCAGACCAGAAAGTGACCAGAGAGAGAGAGAGAGAGAGAGAGAGCGAGAGTTAGACCAGAGGTGACGAATGTGTGCTTTGCGGTTAGTTAAATGGGAAACTAAAAGGCGGCGCCCCGGCCAATGAAATGGCACAGCAGCGTGCGTGGCTCTGGTAGGAAATTGTGCTGAGATTTGTTATAAATTGTAAAAATTGGGGCCACACAAAATGGACCGTAAAAGAAGCCAGCAAAATAAAATAGCATAAAGAAAATCAAGCCAAAAAAAAAAAAAGAGGTCAATTCACTTGCCATTTGCCGCAGACAAAATCTTTCAAATTGATAAACGCCACTAAACCCATGTAATTGTCTGCTTAAGATAACAATACCAATAAAGAAAATCATTTGTCAAACAACAACAACCTCAAAAAATCAAGTATTTTGTTTTACAAAAATATTTGTTGCAAATATACGTAGGTTGCTATATATATTTCTGGCCTAATAATGAAAACGCGTATATTTATGATCAAAAAATGGTTTTATTGTTTTTCAAAGTATTTTCAGCAAGATTTATACACTTTTGCATGCGCTCAAACCAATTGTCGAAGCACTTTTTCCACTCCGATTGAGACACCTCCAAAACATTGGTTTTTTTGAACTCTTCAACAGCATCTTCTGGCGACGAAAATCCCTTGATGTGCGGGAATAAAAAGAAGTCATTGGGTGCCAAGTCAGGGCTGTACGGCGGATGACCCATCAATTCGACATTTTGGGCGGTCAAAAAGGCGATGGTGTGAGAGCTCGCATTGTCATGGTGCACAATGATCTGTCTTCTCTTGTTCGTTTTTCGAATTTCTCCGAAAACTTCAGGCAAACAAATTGTGGTGTACCACTTAGAATTGACCGTCATACGTTGCTCAAGCGGAACAGTCGCCACATGACCAGTTTTACCGAAGAAACAGGCGACCATTTGCTTCGAAGTGCTTCTTCCACGAACGACTTTCGTTGGATTTTGCTCGTCTTCGAAGACCCACATGGTCAATTGCTGTTTTGTTTCGGGCTCATAAGCATAGATCCATGAATCGTCACATTTGATGATCTTATAAACGTCTTTTGAAACACCGCGATTATATTTTTTCAAAATTTCTTTGCACCAATCCACACGAGGCTTTTTTTGACGAGAACAAACCTTTTTTACGCCCAAGTGTTCATGCAATATCGAATGTATGCTGGTGAAAGAAATGCCCAAGGATGCCTCTATCTCACCGTATGTCACATGACGATCTTGCATTATCAGTGCACGCACGGCATCAATGTTTTTTGGCACAACGACTATTTTTGGAAGACTTTCACGACCTTCGTCTTCGAGCGAGCGTCGCCCAATTTTTCAGAGGATGGTGCTTCATCGCCATACAAAGATTTAAGTTCATCGTTTTGCACTCTTGTCGTGATAATCCACGTCGAAAGTTGTGAAAAATGATTGCACGAAAATGTTCACGAGTTAATTCCATTTTTCTGCCGAGGTAAGTTTTTTGATTAATCGTTAATCGATATCAAACGTGGTCACACATGAAAGAGTTGTATGGAGCTTTTATCGATAAAAGTGCAAACTTTTTTTGGGAAAAGGCCAATTGGTCCTAAAATAGCTAGAAGCGACCTAGGCCAGTAACTTAAATAGCAATTCACCTATGGTCATCCGATTCGACAAAGTATAACAAATAGAAAACTAATGCTGAAACCTATTTGAATCTAAAATCCTACAAAATTGTGGGAGATATGATATAAGAGGCTTGGGGCCTTCATTCGTCTGCAAGCTTACATTTCAAACCTCTAGCTACCTCGGAAAGCGAGCGTCGTCTTGATATCAGAGATTTCGGTCGAAGTTCGAGACAGATCTTCTTGATCCAAAGAAAATACGATTACAGATTAAGCCATCTGCTCGGTTTTAACTTATCGCTTCATTTAATCATGATTTATTCTCGAATTCAAGAATAGATCTTCTTGAGAGTCATTTTTGAACAAAGTTGCGAGAGTACGAAACGCTCGTTTTTTCTTCGCTCTCCGACGACGCCTCCCTCTTCACCAAACCAAATCAGACATCTTCTCTCACAGATTTCTCCTGAAAATCACGAAATCTCTTGCTAATCTCTATTCTCTTTATCAAAATCAGCTCTAAGAACTATTTCTTGATGCTGATCAAGAACATATATCATTGATAGAATCGTTTGGCTGCTCTTTGTACCTTTGGTACAGTCCCAACAAAAGTGTTATCTCCCTGTTCCCATTTTGTTTAAACAATATTGATTCCTAAAGAATTTCACGCTGGCAGAAAATTACTTTTCACATCTACAAAAAAAAAAAAAAACAAAATAGAAACTAATTACATTCTGTGAAATGCAATAAGCAAATACTATCCAGAAAAAGGACATTCAGTTGATGGGTAATGAAATAAAACGAATACGCTAAATATTTGTTCAAGCTGCATCTAGCTGTCCGAGTGTTGGAGCTAGCCCCGAAAATTTAATTTGGCATTGCCACCGACCACCACCAACCACAAAACAAACACAGAAAAAAAAAAAAAAAAAAAAAACATACCCGCACAGGCTGCATATACAAATGTAAGCAGATGCACCTAGACAGACCGCAAATTGATTGTGCGCAATTATGCACAAAATTAACAAATGAAAAAGAGTTTGTGAAAGGGGCCAGAGGTTAGCCCTAAAATCAAAAATGTGTGTGCAATGTGCACAACAATTTGTTGCAAAGCAGCTAACCAAAGCAATGAAATAAAGTGGACAGAGCTGATGGATGCCGTACATGCGTATAGCTTTTCATGGATTTAAAAAATATTTTTCTATATTAATGTTCTAGCTTAAACTTGACTCTAAGCATGATTTTGACAGTGTGCGTAAAACTACAACTTGATTTGGTCTAAGGCACAACTTGATTTGGGCTGGATATGACTAATCTAGTAGGCCTTTAGGTTTTTTAGGTTTTCAATGACAAATGACAAGCTATTCACATTGAAAAATGACAACATGAAGGCCTACAAGATTATCATATCTCATGTATCGAACAGTGTAAGCCCAAAAAAATGTAATATAATCATTAGCTACCAAAGTTTGTATATAACTTATTAATTTTAAATATGGGAACACACAAACTAAAAAAATTATTTATTATTTATTTTTTTTTTAACAAACTATGAACTTATAAAAAAATGCCTTCATTTTCTCAGTTTCCATTTCTTTTTTGTTAATGGCAAATTGAATTGTTGTTGCAGCGCACTTGCGTTCATTTTGTCCTCCTACTGCTCTCGCGCATAAACCTGTCATTTGTCTAGTTTTATTTTAATGTATACAAATTTTCACACAGCCCTCGGGGGGGGGGGTGGCCGAACTGACGAACCGCCATGCACATGTTTGCGTTAGCGATAAATATTTTGTAAATTGGCCCGCATTTTGTTTAGCGTCAAATGCAATTTAAATGAGCCACACAAAGGCGCCACGGATAGAGGAAGCCGAACTATGGTTGGGGGTGGCATTTGGGTCATGTGCACACACACACACACACACACGCACACTTTTATAACGAAAGTTGAACCAAACAATTAATTAAAATACTCCAAAAAACAGAGAGAGAGAGAGAGCGAACCTACCACCCCGTGTTTTGTTGCACTCTTCACAGCTGGACTCTCAAATTTTGTTTGCATTTGTTATGAAAATTAGTTGCTTGGTAAATTTACAAATTTTGCATATTATTTTTCATATACATATTTTCCTTGTCTGATTCCCTTAGATAGCAGAACGATACACATTTTGGGCAAAAAATAATTATGCATAATATGAGAAGATTTATTTAGGTCTGACCATCAAGTGGGCAAAAAGACGAGCTTGGACGCTATAGATAAGAAAACTTTAATTGTATGCCTCATTTTCTCAACCAATTGAGGCCACAGAATCCAAATTTTTCTAAAGGTTTATATCAGGGGTGGGCAAGCCTTAAAATTCAAGTCCAAATTCGACAGACTATTTAAGTGAAACTAAAGGACAATAAACATTGAATCAAGAAAAAATTGAATAACATTTCAATTGATTTACTTGTACATTGAACACCGCTTATGTTCCTTGGAAGAACTCATTTGAAACAAAAGTAAAATGTCAGCAAATTCACTTATACGTGGGTTGCTATTTAAGTTTCTGGCCTAGGTCACTTCTAGCCATTGGCCTTTTCCCAAAAAAATATTTGGACTTTTATCGATAAAAGCTCCATACAACTCTTTCATGTCTGACCACGTTTGATATCGATTAACGATTAATCAAAAACTTACCTCGGCAGAAAAATGGAATTAACTCGTGAACATTTTCGTGCAATAATTTTTCACAACTTTCGTCGTGGATTATCACGACAAGAGTGCAACGATGAACTTAAATCTTTGTATGGCAATGAAGCTCCATTCTATAGCACGGTGAAAAATTGGTTTAATGAATTCAATCGAAGACGAAGATCGTGAGGTTCGTCCAAAAACAGTCGTTGTGCCAGAAAACATTGATGCCGTGCGTGAACTGATAATGCAAGATCGTCATGTGACATACCGTGTGAAAGAGACATCCTTGGGCATTTCTTCCACCAGCATACATTCGATACATTGCATGAACACCTGGGCGTAAAAAAGGTTTGTTCTCGTTGGATCGCTCAAAAAAAGGCTCGTGTGGATTGGTGCAAAGAAATTTTGCAAAAATATAAACGCGGTGTTTCAAAAGACGTTTATAAGATCGTCACAGGTGACGAATCATGGATCTATGCTTATGAGCCCGAAACAAAACAGCAATCGACCGTGTGGATCTTCGAAGACGAGCTAAATCCAACGAAAGTCGTTCGTGGAAGAAGCACTTCGAAGCAAATGGTCGCCTGTTTCTTCGGTAAAACTCGTCATGTGGCGACTGTTCCGCTTGAGCAACGTAGGACGTTCAATTCTGAGTGGTGCACACCACAATTTGTTGGCCTGAAGTCTTCGGAGAAATTCGAAAAACGAACAAGAGAAGACAGATCATGGTGCACCATGACAATGCGAGCTCCCACACATCAGCTCACACCAGCGCCTAATTGATGGGTCATCCGCCGTACAGCCCTGACTTGGCACCCAATGACTTCTTTTTATTCCCCCGCATCAAGGGAAAAATGCGTGCTCAACGATTTTTGTCGCCAGAAGATGCTGTTGAAGAGTTCAAAAAACCATGTTTTGGAGGTGTCTCAATTGGAGTGGAAAAAGTGCTTCGACAATTGGTTTGAGCGCATGCAAAAGTGTATAAATCTTGCTGGAGTATACTTTGAAAAACAATTAAACCATTTTTGATCATAAATATGCGCGTTTTCATTATTAGGCCAGAAATATATATAGCAACCTACGTACAAAGTTTCATTTTTGGCTGTTTTTAAACTTTTTATAAGATGTTAGCCGAATATGTTCAATTGAATAAAAAAATCAACAGCTTACAGCGGTTAAAATTAGTCTTTGGGGTACAATTGTACCCCAAATTTTATAGAATAACAGAAAAATTAAAAACGTACTCTCTTGAAGCAAAATGCATTTAAATTTGAGTAATTCTCAACAAATTGCACTGGGGTACATATGTACCCCAAAGACCTTTTATGTTAGTTTTAAGTATGGATAATACTGGGCTTAGGGAAATCGGTATTCAACCCTTAATTTGTCGAAACAAAAAATCGGAATATTAGACTTCTGACTTAGTTTGAATAGCTGCTTAATTGCATTCACTGACTTATTATATTTTCTTTTCCCAGCGTTGCATATGCCTAATCCATTACAAAAAAATTACCACTAGTTAACTTAGTTCGTTTCCAATTAGTTTAGCAAATTTGAATATTAACTTTTTTTCCATTAGATTTACATAAATTACACACACACAAAAAAAAAAAAAAAAAACAAACAGCAACTGGTTAAATTTTAATTTGCACAATCAAGTTGGCGTGCATAATAAAATTAATTAATGCAAATTGTTAGGGTTATTAGAATAAATAGGCGGGGGTGGGGGTGGGAAATGTAATGCTTCATTACCTCAGCCCCTGCGATTCATACATCACTTCTCTGTGGCTTGATATATAAAATTAAATGCCATAAACAAGCGAATGGCTTTTTAACAGTTTTACGAATTGCACACGAAGTGGCATGCATTTAATTAATGGCATTAATATTTTTTCTCTCATTTTGGTTTCATTGTGCGCCAAATTGCATTTATATGAATGGACGGCTATGTAGATGTCATTTGTCTGTGTGTGTGTGTGTGTGCGATATTTATATTTGGCCACTGGCTTTGACAACCGCCTTAATAAGTGAAAGGCATTAAATAACAATAAATGGCTGGACCATGAAATGCCCTAGTTGGCCTGAACTTATACAGCTGCTGTCATTCGACAAATATACCCTCAACTAATGGGTATGACAGCCTAATAGGCAGGCGTAAAAATTATTAAATAAATATTTTCATTTACGTTTCAGTGCCCTGTGGCTAAGTGCGTTTGTATATTTTGTATGTAATTTATGGTTACGTGCCTTCTGCCTTCAACATGTCCAACTTCATAAGTATTGCCTACTTATCTGGGCGCAATTTAATAATATGCCAAAAACTGACACACACACATGCATGCCTGTCGCAGAGGTTTTTGTGGTCAGCCACTCAGCCAGAAGTCGTGTGTAATTTAATATGCCAAAGTGTTTCGACACTTAGTGTGAAGCATATTTCAGCGACGTGCCTTCATTCATTCATATTTAATTGTTTTAACGCCCTGTCAGCGTCAACTGGCCAGTCGGCCAACTGGCAACTGGAAATGAATACACAAATGTGTACATGTTTGTGTGAATTGGCCAACAGCACAATTGGAAAATTTCTCAGCAATTATGAATTCATGTGGCGAAATCCAAACGGCAATTAAATGCCAAATATCGAATGCCAGAATCTGGTAACTAAATATGAGAATGTATGAGAATACACTTGAAAAAAATATTGGAGCTTTAGCTTTTGTAATGAAAGCTAAAATTTTGCTTCAAAGGCCTGTACTCAGTTGAGATAAAAATTTATTTTCGACTCAATACGAGCAGAAAATTTATTTTATTGAAATTTTAAACCAAAATAAATTTTTATTTCAGCTGAGTACAGGCCTAGTAAAAAAAAAAACATGTGTAGAGAACTAGTATTAGACTTTGTTATAAAAAAAATAACAACAGACTTTTAGAAGCAGCTAGAGAAATCGGGTGCAAATGTGGGAAAGTATGTTGTCCTGAAAAAACCACGTTCCGTTTAATGCCAAATCAAAGCTAAATTTATTTAGCATACAAATTTATTTCCGACTCAATACTTTGTAGGAACTGTTGTACGAGCAGAATGTTTCATTTATTGAAGTTTTGTGCCAAAATAAATTTTTATTTCAGCTGAGTACAGGCCTAGAAAAAACAAAAAACAAGTGTAGAGAACTAGTATTAGACTTTGTTATAAAAAAATAAAAACAAACTTTTAAAAGCAGCTAGAGAAATCGGGTGCAAATGTGGGAAAGTATGGTGTCATGGGAAAAATCCACGTTCCGTTTAATGCCACTGTAAATTATTTAGATAAAATTTATCCACTTAATACTTGTTAAAACTGTTGTAGAGCAGAATGTTTGTTTTATTGAATTTTGTCCCAAAATAAATTTTTATTTCATCTGAGTACAGGCCTAAAAAAATAATAAAAAAAACAAGTGTAAAGAACTAGTACTAGACTTTGTTATAAAAAAAAACACACACTTTTAAAAGCACCTAGAGAAATCAGGTTCAAGTGTGGGAAAGTATGGTGTCATGGGAAAAATCCACGTTCCGTTTAATGCCAAATCAATGCTAAAGTTATTTAGCATAAAAATTTATTTCCGACTTAATACTTTGTTAAAACTGTTGTATGAGCAGAATGTTTGTTTTATTGAAGTTTTGTGCCAAAATAAATTTTTATTTCATCTGAGTACAGGCCTAGAAAATTAAAAAAAAAAACTAGTGTAGAGAACTAGTATTAAACTTTGTTATAAAAAAAAAACATACTTTTAAAAGCAGCAAAATAAATTTTTATTTCATCTGAGTACAGGCCGAGAAAAAAAAATACCCTTGCAGTTTTTGAAAGACGCTACCATTGATAACAAAAAAGTATTTCTCACTAGAACTAGTTTTTTGATAGACCGTTTATATGGCAGCTATATGCTATAGTCATCCGATTTTGATAAATTTTTTCAAAATTATGTGAAAGCATATAAAACTAATATATACCAAGATTGGTAACGCTAAGAAGAAAAACAAAAAAGTTTTCCTAACTAGCACTTGTTTTTTGACCGACCGTTTCTATGGGAGCTATATAATATAGTCGTCCGATTTTGATAAATTTCTCCAGTATTATGTGGAAGCGCGTAAAACTAAGATATTCTAAGATTGGTGACGCTAATATGGAAAATAAAAAAGTTTTTCTCACTAAGACTTATTTTCCGACCGATCGTTCCTATGGCAGCTATAAGATATAGTCATCCGATCCGGCTGGTTCCGATATATTAGTTGTGTGCAAGAAAAAGACTCTGTGCAAAATTTCAGCTCGATAGCTTTAAAACTGAGGGACTAGTTCTCGTAGAAACAGACAGACAAACGGACAGACAGACGGACGGACGGACAGACGGACAGACGGAATTGAACTCAGCTCGTCGTCCTGATCTTTACAGCTGTTGACGCCAGTTGTGAAGTTATGTAGTCAAAAACAAGTAAGAAAGTCGGTCAAGCCCGACTGTAATATACTCTGTACCCGTTCAGGTCGCCGCTCCAATTGGCTCCCGATTATCGATAAGTAATAATGAGTAGAATATATGTCTAGAAGGTTCAAACAACCTAACTCCAAAATTGCGGGATATTTGAGGTGTTTTTCAAATTGCGGGGGTGGCAACTCTACTATCGTTCATCTGATCGAAAAACGATGTATGGGGGCTCGATAGGCAATGATGAGTAGAATGTATGTCTAAGAAGGTTAACAACAACTACCAATATTGCGGGATATTTGAAGTGTTTTTCAAATTGCGGGGGGTGGCAACTCTACTATCGTTCATCTGATCGGAAAACAATGTATGGGGGCTCGATAGGTAATGATGAGTAGAATATATGTATGTATATATATATATATGAAAATTGTAAAAGATATTAAGTTTTTTTCAATTTGCGGGGGAGGCACGGGGCGTGGCAAAAAAAAAACTAAACTTGATCTGCCTGCAAGTATAAGAAATATATGTTCCATACACCTCAAATCTCTATCTCTTACCATCTCTGAGATCTCAGCGTTCATACGGACAGACAGACGGACAGACGGACATGTCTATATCGACTCGGCTGTTGATGCTGATCAAGAATATATATACTTTATAGGGTCGGAGATGCTTCCTTCTGGCTGTTACATACATTTGCACAAACCCAATATACTCTTTGTACCTTCGGTACAGAGTATAAAAAGCTTTTCCTGGGGAAGAAATTTTTCAGAATGAAATCTAGCTCTTACCGTTTAGACTGTGCGTAGTCTGATGAATTCATTTGTATTTAAATAAATATAAAATTGAACTCAAATTTTATTTCTCATTGTGTACGTTATATATATATAATAAAATAAATTAATGTTTATTTTTCAGTGAAAAGTAGGCCTTGGCCACGAACGTCAGTAGCATTTACTTGTGTTTCAAGCTGTTTCTATTTCAGTAGTCAGTATAATTTACTACTTCATACAATCGACATCGAATTTATACATAAAGGTAAGTTGGGACTTACACCTTCAGTTTAAAAAATAAAGAAAATATCAATATCTTCAGCTCCAACCGCATTAGCAGAAACATGGATCGCTTGAAGAGCTGTGGCCGTGGATTATGTGCAATTGCTGTCAAGGTGTGCCATCCACTGAAGCGGATGATCTTTACCAATCGAAAGAACGGTCTGTTCTTGGCAATTATTATACTGATGATGGCCCTAATGATGATTATGTATCGCTCTTGGTTGACATATGTTAATGAAGCGCGTTATCAAAGCTCATTCTTTGGACGCTTGATTGGATTCTTCTGGTGGAAGAAACCGAATTCATCCAAGGGATGGATCTTGTTCTAGGATGTTCGCTCAGTTATTTTTGTTTTGTTTTTCGTTTAAAATGTTAATGTTAACATATGAAATTATGTTCGCTCAGTTATTTTTTTGTTTTTCGTTTAAAATGTTAATGTTAACTTATGAAATTGCCACGAAATTCACGAAATTATGTACTTTAAAATGCATTTACTTTTAAATAAATGTATTTTACTTATAAATAACATTATTAGTAATGCAGAGACTACTATGTTATTAATTTAAATTTAATTTAGCAATAAATTAATTTGTGTGGGTCTCTTGAGGAAATAAGGTTCCAAATAAGAGATTGAGAGAAGCTCGGCCTTGCCCTTTGGGGCTGTTACAGCCAATTGTCCATTTACAACATCTCATAGAGTTAGGACCCGCATTTTGCAATTGAACCCGCCCGCAATTATCTTTAAGCACAGGAGCCGCCTAGAAGTTAAGAAGCTTCACACATTCCAAAAATGGTATCAGCAAATTAAGGCCCTTCATTGCTATTCCTCGAAAGTATGATAATCCTAGACGAGATTCAAAATTTGTTGGTATTTTTTGTCTAGGTAATATACAAATTCTTTTGTCAAAATTATCTTCCAACTTTTCAAGCAGTTCGATACCATTAACCTCGAGCAGATATTAAAATCGTTTAACTGAGTTTGAAGCAAAGGGACTTAAGGAGGGGTTTGTTAAAGTTCCAGTCGAACAAGATGACTTATCCAGGACTGATTCGTCTTCATTAAGATATTGAATTGGATTTTTGTTGCCATTTGTATAAATTATAATGAAGCATTTTATATTTATTTACTGAAAAACGTTTTCTTCAGCAACTTCTTTGGGATCCATTGCCATTGATGTCGACAAAAATTCAGTAACGGAACAGCCAACTGGAGTCGTCTCTTGCCTGAATGCAAATCCGTCTATGTGAGACCTAAAAATTCAACTCCTTTCTTATGTCTAAACCACTCATATTGAGGCCAAACTCTTTCAATTGCTTAGTTATGTCGGTATAAATATGCAAGTTCCATCTTGGATGCTGCAGCTCTTTACTCTTTTTGATCAATGTATCAACAAGGAGACATTCGAGGCATCGTCCAACGTTTAAAAGAAATTTAACAAAATTTTTTTTCGATTTTTTTTTTCTTTATTATTATAGCTTGGATATTCCACTATCATCCACTTCAAACCATTTTAAAAAATTCATAATAGTTTAGCAGATATAGTGAAGCAAGGTTCTCGCTTGAGCAAGCTCTGAATATACCCTTAAGAAGGTCTTTTACCTTTGAACAATATTTTTTTTTCGATTTTCTTGTTTTGCATTATTATTATAGCTTGGACATTCCACTTCCATCCACTTCAAACCTTTTTCAAAAATCCGAAATAGTTGAGGAAATATTACCATTTTAGTGGAGCAAGGTTCTAGCTTGAGGAAGCACAGAATATACCCTTAAGGAGGCCTTTTACCTTTGAAAAATATTTTTTCTTCGATTTTTTTTGTTTTGCATAATTATTATAGCTTGGACATTCCACTTTCATCCACTTCAAACCATTTTTAAAAATTCAAAATAATTTAGGAGATATTGCCATTTTAGTGGAGCAGTGTTCTTGCTAAAGGAAGCACTGGATATACCCTTAAGAAGGTCTTTTACATTTGAAAAATATATATTTTTTTGATTTTTTTGTTTTACTTTATTATTATAGCTTGGATATTCCACTTTCATCCACTTCAAACTATTTTCAAAAATTCATAAAAGTTTAGCAGATATAGTGGAGCAAGGAGGAAGCACTGGATATACCCTTAAGAAGGGGTTTTACCTTTGAAAAATATTTTTTTTTCTATTTTTTTGTTTTGCATTATTATTATAGCTTGGACATTCCACTTTCATCCACTTAAAACCATTTTTAAAAATTCAAAATAATTTAGGAGATATTGCCATTTTAGTGGAGCAGTGTTCTTGCTAAAGGAAGCACTGGATATACCCTTAAGAAGGTCTTTTACATTTGAAAAATATATATTTTTTTGATTTTTTTGTTTTACTTTATTATTATAGCTTGGATATTCCACTTTCATCCACTTCAAACTATTTTCAAAAATTCATAAAAGTTTAGCAGATATAGTGGAGCAAGGAGGAAGCACTGGATATACCCTTAAGAAGGGGTTTTACCTTTGAAAAATATTTTTTTTTCTATTTTTTTGTTTTGCATTATTATTATAGCTTGGACATTCCACTTTTATCCACTTCAAACCATTTTTAAAAATTCAAAATAATTTAGGAGATATTGCCATTGTAGTGGAGCAAGGTTTTTGCTTGAGGAAGCACTGAATATACCCTTGAGGAGGTCTTTTACATTAAAAAAAATTCTTTTTTTCGATTTTATTGTTTTGCATTATTATTATAGCTTGGACATCCCACTTCAAACCATTTTCAAAAATTCAAAATAGTTTAGGATATACCCTTGAGGAGGTCTTTTACCTTTGAAAAATATTTTTTTTTCTATTTTTTTGTTTTGCATTGTTATTATAGCTTGGACATTCCCCTTTCATACCCTTAAAACCATTTTCAAAAATTCGAAACAGTTAAGGAGATATTGCCATTTTAGTGGAGCAAGGTTCTTGCTTGAAGAAGCACTGAATATACCTTAAGGTGAATAATATTTTTTTCGATTTTTTTGTTTTGCATTATTATTATAGCTTGGACATTCCACTTTTATCCACTTCAAATCATTTTCAAAATTCGAAATAGTTTTTTAGATATTGCCATTTTAGTGAAGCAAGGTTCTTTCTTGAGGAAGCACTGAATATACCCTTAAGGAGGTTTTTTATTTTTGCATTATTATTATAGCTTGGACATTCCACTTTTATCCACTTCAAAACATTTTCAAAAATTATAAAAAAAAAAAACACGAAAGGGGTTTATCCAAAGATAGTTAGTTCTTGAGCGTTTCAAAGATATTGGGAAAATCTCCAAGCAACATCTAAGGCTGGGCTTAGATGGCCTCATTTTGACTCAAATTCCTGACATTTTTAAGGCAACAAATTTGTAATTTTCTGGCATTTCTGGCCATTCTATAACCCAATGTAAACCTTCATTGGACGGATGTTCCATAATTGGGCAAGTATTTTTATAGCTTACAAACCCGGGTTTAAAGACAATTGACTGAACATACAATTTTTTCCTGTACACTTTTCCCCTCTGGGAGTGGAATTTACCATAGCTCCGCCTTAATAACCAGTTCCTTCAGTGAATGAATGGTGTATGAGGATGAGAACACAGTAGGCTTCATAAAATATATATAAAAATGTATATTTTTCAGTGAAAAGTAAGCCTTGACATCGAATGTCAGTAGCATTTTTTTGTGTTTCGTCCGTTTCTATTTCCAGTAGTCAGTATAACTTACTACTTCATACAATCGCTTTCGATTTTCTAACTATATATTTTTCTAAGCAAAAATTTTTCACAACATTTTTCTATATCAATATCTTTAGATTCAAGAACAGCAGCAGCGTCAACAACATGGATCACTGGAAGATCTGGTGCTTTGCAATTAATTTGATTTTGAGCGTGCTGTGGCTGCCATTCAAGCTGATGATGGGTCTGGGTTCAAGGAACGGCCTGTTCTTGACCATTATTATACTGATGATGGCCATATCGATGATTATGTATCGCTATTGGTTCGCACACGAATATGCTGTGCGTTATCAGAACTCATTCTTTGGACGCTTGATTGGATTCTTCTGGTGGTCCGATAAGAAATCCAAGGGATGGAAATTGTTCTAGGAAATGTGACCAGACATTTTCTTTGTTTCAAATGTTAAATGAATTCGCCACGCAATAAATTGTTGTTAAATGTTTAAAGCATACATTGCAAAACTGTAAAACTTGGCCTATCGATTAATGTGACACAGTTGCGGAAAAGGGAAACACTTTAAGCAATTTGCCTTGATTAAGTCCTGCCCTGCTTGCGAGAGAATCAACATTTGGTTCTTATTTTGTCACATAAAGTGTCAGGAGTTGACAGTCTCAACTTTACACAAATTTACGATGTTTGCTGCAGGAGTCAAAGTTGGACATGGGATGGCGTCATTTTGCCACAACCACATCAACAACAACAACGACAACAACAAGCAACAGCTGCATCACACATCCCTGTGTACATGGATGATGATGATGATGATGGGTATTGGAGGCACTGGGCATGGTCTTGGGATTATTGTTTGCCTGGTCATTTGTTATAAAATGACACATCATGTTAATTGCCAATTAGAAATGTGAAGCATTAAGTAGTTGTACGAGTAGTTGGTACATTTCTATCTGTGTGTGTGTTTGGGTGTGTGTTAAGGGAGAGTGCGAATTACGCAATTAATACAACTTTATTAGGCCACTCAATTTTGCGTTCTGTGGCCAGGTGAGACCACTAAACACCTGGACATACTTGCTGTTGCTGTTGCAATCCAACACATTAATACACTTTCGCTTGCTATCCAAATTTTTAATATAGTTTTCCTTCTGCTTCAATTTTTTGTTTATATTTTTTTTTTGCCCAAATCCGGCCTACTCAGTCCTTAAGATTTTTGATAAATTTTGACACAACCTAGAATTTTAAATAAAAATTTTTGCTGACACAAATTTTTGCTGCAAAAGCAAGACAGAGTGTCACGAGAAACTCCTACTCAAAGTTATGTAACAATATGTCTGGACATAATTACTTTCAAGATGCTAATGGAACGTACAAGATCTCGCACATCTTTTAAGCTCGAGTGGAAATGCTCCAGCTCAACTACAGACCTCATCATCAAAGCGAACATAATCTTTGCTCATTGTGTAATATGAGAGAACGTGAGGACACACAGAGCTGAGAATGGCTTACCTGGGAAAACCAAGGCTGAATTTTAATGAAAGAAACTGAAAACAATTTGAAATATAAATTCTAGATGTAAAACTTATGTGTTATAAGAAAAACTGTTTTTTTTTCATGATAACGTTCTTAAATTTCTTTATTATAAATATTATATGCCTTTAAACAGTTTTACAAAATTTGGTGAATATCGGCTGACTATATTCTGTCATAGGACCGACATAGGATCTGTCGGAAAATGTGTTTGACTAAGAAACTTTATTTTTTCTAGTGAGCAAATTTTGATTCTTCATGATTTTGAATATATAAATGTCTAATATCTATATCCTTTATGTGGGTCATTCCATGTGAACTCAGCCACCTAATTTTGTTTTGTGTTTTACCAAGAGTTTATGGTATTATCTTATTTTTTATAGATATCGACAAGGAACATAAAGTTATCAAAAATTATAACGTCGCTAAGGTGCATCTCATTTACTATTATCACGTCTTCTATCCGAGAAAAATTAAAAAGGATAAAAAAATAAATTCTTAGGTAGGGATTTACCGATCTTTTCGTCTTTTTTCAAGAAGGGCCTACCGATATTTTCATGAAATATTTTTTCTTTGGTTAAGGATATCTGTATACATATAAAAAAAATCATTCTTACGATTTGGCGATAAATTAAGGCGCGAGACAAAATATTTATCTAAAATAAATTTTATATATGGAAAAACTTGTCTTAGACAATGTCAAATGATATAATATTCGCCGCGGATATTCAAATTTTGTTTTAAAATTACTTCCACGATTTTAGATAATTTAGATTAGAAGACAAAAAAATAAAAAGAAAAAATGTAATATAAGAAAAATATTTTTCGCCCGCGCAATAATTGATTGCCCCATCTTGAGGTTTTTCTAAAATATCTTTAACCAGAACAAATATATTTCACAAAAATATCGGTTCATCTGTTTAGGGTGATCAATCAAGTTTCGCAATACCATTCAGGAGATAATTTAGATTTGCGATTACTGATTTACGATTAACGATTGCTGAAAAGTATCTGCTAAATGACATTGACTGTAGACTAAAAGGGGGTCTTCTACCTTTGAACAGGGATTTATGCGTGTTTTTTAAAAAAATGCTGGAGGGAAAACCATAAGAGATTATTAAATTTGTACTTTGTTTTTTGTTATTTATTAATTAAATAAATGAGTAAAAAAAAAATGTTGGATTTCGAGGGCTTTAAGATCTCAAAAAAAAGGTGTAGAGCCATGATTCCGGGATTCCAGGTTATCGGAAATGAAAAAGGTATATAAGGTTATGATCAGAATTAATGTAATTCTAGCCCGTACCTTAATCATATTTTTCAATATTTTTTTGAATAATTAGCGACCATTTAAAAAAAAAGATTTTTAAAGTTTTTTTTTAAGTTTGCTTATACAAAATATTATTTTTTCTTGATTGAGGTACGAGCTGGAATTTTGTAAATTATGCGTCGATTGCAAACGATCAAATTTAAAGAAATCATGACTGGTCAAAATCGAGTTAAGTAGAAAATTTTTAAATTGCAATAAATTTTGAAAACGGTTTAAAGGGAAGAAAGGGGAATGTCCAAGCTATAATAATAATGAAAAACAAAAAAATCGAAAAAAAATTTTTTAAGTAAGAAAAGTAAGAAAAGTCTGTGTTTTCTCACAATCACGTTGGGGACACGTTTTAATTCAATCGAAAATCCATTGTACATAGCCCGCGAAATTTGAAAAGTCGCCTTCAAATTAGCAATCAATTCAATTTTGGGTAGGTTGGATTATGAAATCAATCAAAAACCTAAAAAAAAAAACCAATTCACCTTCATATGAAACTCTTATCTGATTTGTTCAACCTCTACGTGAATTCCCCGTGAGATCATTTGGTAAGAACAGGGCAGCTTAAAACTTAAGTACTTTTGTTTATATTTATTTGTGATCTGCTGCATATACCTGCAAATATGCCCCTAAACGCAGTTTGCTTAAGAGTATCAACAAAAATAAAGCACCAACCATTTGCTAGGCATGTGTGTTCTTTCTTTCTTTCTTTTTTTTTTTGAGTCTGTAATCAGGACAAGGCAGTTGCGTTGGCAATGGCTATGGCAATGCCGCAAATAAAATGCCAAATGTGAGATCTTGAGTGGCTTGGGCCCGCTTTAAGCGATGACGAGTAAATTGCGTATGAGTAAGGCATGCCAAAAAGGCTTGCTCACAGAAATATGGTTATACAGCCTACAAGTGTGTGTGTGTGTGTGTGTGAGGGGGGGGTGGAGGTAGCTGGCATTATTATAGAGATTTGCCTGCAACAATTCATGAGGTGTGCGACGTGACAAGCATAGAAATGTGGCAAAAGATGCCTAACACGACCTTACAGATACACTCAACAAAAGTTTGGCACACAGATCCAGGGCCAAGATATCAAAGGCAATGAAAGCTGGCAATTAAATTAATTTTTTTTTTTTTTTTAAATTTTCCAAGTAGGCTCTGGAAAAACTAGTCAAAGTTTACTTGGCTATATTTTGTGAAAAAAATTTTAGTCTGTGCGCATTTCTTGGAGCAGCAAGTCGTTTAATTTTTGTTCTCAAAAAAAAAAAAAAACCCAAATTATGCCAAAAATTAAGCTACAATCCTCTGATGGCGAAATCTTTGAAACGGACATTCAATTGGCCCTTTGTTCCCAAACCATCAAGTCCATGCTGGAAAGTTGCCGCGTTGAGGAGGAGGAGGAGGAGAACTCGTCCATAGTGCCGCTGGCCAATGTGCGTGGTGACATTTTGCGCAAGGTTCTAACCTGGGCCAATTACCATAGGAATGATGTGGCAAAGCCAAGTACCGAAAATGACGCTGCAGAACGACGTGGTACCGTAAAACGCACCGATGACATTGGAGAATGGGACTTGCAGTTCATGCGCTTGGATCAGGCCATCATATTTGAAATAATGTCGGCTGCCAATTATTTGGATATCAAGGCTTTGATGGAGTTGACCTGCAAAACGGTGGCCAATATGATTAAGAATAAGACACCCGATGAGATACGTGCGGTATTTCATATTAAAAACGATTTCATACCATCTCATCGTGATGGCCAGGTATAAGAAGACGGAAAGCAGAAGGAAAACCCAGTATCCCAAATACAAATGTAAAATTTTAACACATGCAATAATATTTTGACACTATTTACAAAGCACATTCGATTGAAAACCCAGTACCCAGTTAGCATACAAAAATTCGACAAATGTACAAAAATATTTTGACACAATTTACAAAGCACACTTGAATGAAAACCCAGTATCCTGTTTACAGTTCCAAAATGAAACACTTATACAACACACAAAAATTCAATGACAAATGTATAATAATATTTTCACACAATTAATAAAGCAAATTTGCATAAATTGTTTTTGAATTTTATAACTAGAAAGTTTTCAATAAGTTTTTTTTTTTTTATAACAGAAGCACATCTTAAGTGAGTCTAATCAGCTGCTTTAACAACCTCACGGCCTTATCTTAAGCGAGAAAATTAAAAAAAAATTCCAAAAGTTAACTGGCCTAATTTCTGTAAGTCCTCATGATGTAAAAATCAAAGGCAGCTTCGATATTCTTAGTCCGCATTTACACGATGAAGTTTCCTTCATGAAGTTCTTCATGAAGTTTTTGTTTGTGGGAAAGAGGTGAAGGGGGGCAGCCGAAACTGGCAAAGCTTCAAGACCTACCGAGTTGTGAAGCTTTTCGATAATTCTCCTTTGCTTTGTTTCGATTGAACTGATGCAGGGTTGATTTGGGGGCAATTCGCTTATCGATAGATCGCTTTAGCTCATCGAACTTCAGAAGCAAACTTCTTTAAAATCGAAGTTGCTTCAAACGAAACAGCTTCTTCATGTAAATTTTTGCAAAAATGGAAGTATTGATGTGGGGCCTTGTTTTTTACTATTTTGTAGCCCTGAGATTCGATAATTTATCGCCCATGCGAAAGGCCACTTATGGTTACGCTGCCTTTTTATTATTGTATTATGGTAAGTCTTTTTAAATATAAATTAGAGGTAGAGAACTATCGAAAGCACTATCGAGTCGCCATCGATAGCAACCCTGTACTATCGATAGTTTTAGCTAGTTTTTTTAAAAGCTTTACACATCACTAAAACAGTTAGCGCAATTATTTAACAAATCTTAATCCATTGTATGGTTTTTTAAGCAAAACCTTAAAGACTTTAAACTTGATAGCAAATATCCCCAACAAGCTGAAAAGGTTTATATTTTATGATTGAGCGTTCAATGAAAACGGATGATGCTACGTAGGTCGCTATATATATTTCTGGCCTAATAATGAAAACGCGCATATTTATGATCACAAAAGGGTTTTATTGTTTTTCAAAGTATTTTCCAGCAAGATTTGTACACTTTTGCATGCGCTCAAACCAATTGTCGAAGCACTTTTTCCACTCCGATTGAGACACCTCCAAAACATGTTTTTTTTTAACTCTTCAACAGCATCTTCTGGCAACGAAAATCGTTGACCATGCATTTTTTCCTTGATGTGCGGGAATAAAAAGAAGTCATTGGGTGCCAAGTCAGGGCTGTCCGAAGACTTCAGGCAAACAAATTGTGGTGTACCACTCAGAATTGACCGTCCCACGTTGCTCACGCGGAGCAGTCGCCACATGACCAGTTTTACCGAAGAAACAGGCGACCATTTGCTTCGAAGTGCTTCTTCCACGAACGACTTTCGTGGGATTTGGCTCGTCTTTGAAGACCCACACGGTCGATGCTGTTTGTTTCCAAGATTCGTCACCTGTGACGATCTTATAAACGTCTTTTGAAACACCGCGATTATATTTTTTCAAAATTTCTTTGCACCAATCCACACGAGCCTTTTTTGAGCGATTGTCAAATTGTGCGGGATCCAACGAGAACAAACCTTTTTTACGCCCAGGTGAATGTATGCTGGTGGAAGAAATGCCCAAGGATGCCTCTATCTCACGGTATGTCAGTATATCAGTTCACGCACGGCATCAATGTTTTCTGGCACAACGACTGTTTTTGGACGACCTTCACGACCTTCGTCTTCGCGCGAGCGTCGCCCGCGATTAAATTCATTAAACCAATTTTTTCACAGTGCTATAGGATGGTGCTTCATTGCCCTACAAAGATTTAAGTTCATCGTTGAGCACTCATGTCGAGATAATCCACGTCCAAAGTTGTAAAAAATGATTGCACGAAAATGTTCACGAATTAATTCCATTTTTCTGCCAAGGTAAGTTTTTGATTAATCGTTAATCGATATCGAACGTGGTCACACATGAAAGAGTTGTATGGAGCTTTTATCGATAAAAGCCAAACTTTTTGGGAAAAGGCCACTTGGTCTTAAATGGCTAAAAGTGACCTAGGCCAGAAACATAAATAGCAACCCATGTATAATCAGACTTTTCAAGATTTAATTGTGAATAATCTCATTAACAATTTCTTTCTTTTGTAAAATTTCTTATTATTTTGAACTGAACCTTAACTTTGGGAAAGTGGAAAAAGTGGTTCGGGTTCAGGGTCGAGGGGTCAAAAGTGTAAATGTAAATGTTACGGGAAAACCAAAACCCGAACCGAACCGGTTTTTAGGGGTTCGGTCCGGTTGTAGCCCTGGTTTAAATTAACATACTATCGGAAACTATCGATGGTTTTCTAAAAACTATCGATGACTATCTATGGTGTGTACTATCGATAGTTCTTCACCTCTTATTAAAGTCGTATCTGTTCCAAATTGTGTTTGATACAGTTTTTTAAAAAGGTTTCTTATTCAAGTAGTTTTGACATCCAAAATCTTTAAAATCGCCGAATTAATAAGTTGGCTTTGTGTCTTCTTTTTCTGTTAAATATTTCATGTAGCTCGGCACATTTATGTAATTTCCACTTAAAGTCCTGAAACTCTAATTTCATAACATACATTTATTATTTTTTAATATATTAAATAGATTAAATTACTTTCAAATTTGCCTAATTACACGTACTTAAACTGAACAGCCCTTCCCCCTTGCGTCTTCAGTTCTTCCCACTTTCAATTCCTCTCCAGCTGCCTTTTTTTTTTTGCAGCTGTCGCCCACTTCAGTTGGGGCAATTGTTTTTACATAAATTAGCGTTCGCCTGGAACTTAAAGCCATCACTTAATTTGATTACTAATTAAGAAAGCCCCAAAGAGCTGGCGGCTGCAAGGCCAGTTAATAAGGTTTTGGGCCTGGGCTAAGCGAGTGACAGTAATGTGTCCAGCCCGGGGGGATAGAGAGGATTTTAGTTTAGAGTTTTTTTTATTTTAGCTTTTGCATTGTTTGACAATTTGCCGTAGCATACTTTTGGGAGTGTGTGTGTGTTGGTGAGAGTACAACTAAATTACAAACATAAATCACATGATAAGTGACGCCTTCGCTGCCTTTGCTTACAGCAACTAAGGCCTCTAGAGGATGAGCTTATCAGGCTAACCAGCAATCAGGCCCAGGCTCGGTGTGTATGTGTGTGAGTGTGTGTGTGTGTGAGTGTGTGTGCTTGCATGTGTGGGTGTGGTTGCACATCTTTTTGTTAAGTTCAGTCGAACATAAATTTTCTTAGAATTGCCAACGGCAGCAGCTGCAGCAGCAGCAACTGCATCTTAAGCCACAGACAAGCGGGTGCACTGAGAGAAATTATTGTGGTATATTTAATTACAAGCTGTGACATCTTAAGTTCTGCCTGTGACTGTCCCTGGCTTGAAAAAAAAAGAAAACAATAATTTTTCTCATTAGAAATAGTTTTTTGACCGACCGTTTCTATGGCAGCAATATGATATAGTCATCCGATTTTGATAAATTTTTTCGGAAATATGTAAAAGCATAAAACTAATATATACCAAGATTAGTGACGCTACGATGGAAAACAAAAAAGTTTTTCTCACTAGAACTAGTTTTTTTGACCAACCGTTTCTATGGCAGCTATATGATATAGTCAACCGATTTTGATAAATTTTTTCCAAAATATGTGAAAGCATATAAAACTAATATATACCAAGATTGGTGACGCTACGATGGAAAACAAAAAAGTTTTTTCTCACTAGAACTAGTTTTTCGACCGACCGTTTCTATGGCAGCTATATGCTATAGTTCATCCGATTTTGATAAATTTTTTTCAAAACTATGTGAAAGCATATAAAACTAATATATACCAAGATTAGTGACGATACGATTGAAAACAAAAAGTTTTCCTCACTAGAACTTGTTTTTTGACCGACCGTTCCTATGGCAGCTATTTGATATAGTCATCCGATTTTGATAAATTTTTCTAAGAATTATGTGAAAGCATATAAAACAAACAAGTTTTTCTCACCAAAACTAGTTTTTGACCGACCTCTACGGATAAAGTTTTTTTTTTTAGTGTAAAACGCTACGGATGGAAAACAAAAAAGTTTTTCTCACTAGGACTTATTTTCCGACCGATCGTTCCTATGGCAGCTATAAGATATAGTCATCCGATCCGGCCGGTTCCGACATATTAGTTGCGTGCAGTAAAAAGAAGACTCTGTGCAAAATTTCAGCTTGTTCGCGTAGAAACAGACAGACGGACAGACGGACAGTCGAAATTGAACTCAGCTCGTCGCCCTGATCAAGAATATATATAGTTTATGGGGTCGGAAATGAATCATTTCTATGCGTTACAAACTTCTGGGCAAAATTAATATACACTTTTCAAGTGTATAAAAATTAAGCATATTACTTCTATGGAAAAAAAGTAATAAAACTTTTTTTTTTGTAGCAGCTTTCATTAGCCACCCTGTATTTAGCAAGAACTATGCCTTAATTTCAAGCCCTGTGTTTCCCGAGGGTATCCTTATACCCAAAATGGAAGAAGATGTCTTAATTTAATGCTTTTGGTTAATTGGGCGGGAGCTGGGCTGCTATTTGGACTGAAAGCTTCAGCTTCTGGTATGCAAAAAAAAGTTGGTTAAGCCTCTACTTTATTCTGTACAGTGCAGGACTTACTACACATGCTCAGGGCGGGGTGTGACTGTTTTACAGCCGCCTCCTGTGGCCACTCACACACACACACACACTTTTGCCTTTGCCCGTAGACTGAATTTTCCAGCACTTTTGTTGCACTTTGCACTTGGCATTTAATGGATGCGTTCCAAGCCACCTTCTTCTGCTTTTGCTTTTTTTTTTTTTTTTTCTGAGCCCAGAAGTGACAACGAATGATACCGTTAAATTGCGCGCACACACACACACACATCGAGTCGAAAGGATTTTTATGGTTTAAAAAAAAAAAACACGCTACAAGCATGCATCATAATACGGTCGCACTTGACTTCAGGTCCAGGTCTGGGTTATAGTTTATGCGTTGCGGGTGATGACTTCATTTTGCATTTACCAAGATGGTAAATCAAACTAAAAACGTTGGGTTAAAGCAGCATAAAAGTAACCAAATCTGTTGAGAGCTCCATCGAGCTTATGGCTTAAATGTTAACCAGCCAACCAACCAACTAACGGCAGCTGCAGAAGAGCGGAAACGGATACAAATATTTCGTATTTTTTGGTATTATGGACTTCATCTAGCTGGGATTTTCGGGGCGTAAACCAACAAAAGCCGTCAGGTGTATATAAAAAGGAAGGGAGGGACGGAGGGCGGGAGGGTTATGCCACGCACATAAATGCAGACAAATTGCGAATAAGTCGACGGCAGCGGCACGTCCTACACGAAGTATCATAAAAATTACTTAAAAAGGCAAAAGCAAAACAAAAGGTCGTGTGTGTGTGTGTGTGTGTGCTGGTGCGTATATGAGCTTTATTGGCTGGCTTTGGCCTTAAAGTTGCACAGACTCAGAAAGGACCACAAAATTGTTGACGTAAAAATTATTGAATTGTTAAGAGAGAGAAATCTAATCATTCAACCGAAAATCAACGAAAATTTGAAGAGCTCAAAAATTTATAACACACAAAAATCATTTCCCAGAAAACAATCTGTCATATTAAATTGTCTACATAATTGAAATTTTTGTTGCACTTCTTTGTCAATTAAGTTTTAGTAAAAGCAAGTGCAAAAAATCATTCATTCATAATTCGGTTGAATCACTTAATTTGGAAATGGTTCAGTCAAGCATCAACTTAAATCATTTTAAATTTGTATGAAATGGTTCTCAATTGATTAAGACATTTAACAACCTTCGCAAAAAAAAACTTATTAGAAAACGAAAAGGCAAAGCTAACTTCGACAGTGCCGAAGGTTTAATACACTTGAAAAAGTTTACTTCAACTGATTTAACCGGTAAAATATATATAGGATATAGATATCAGATATTAAAAATTTTAAATCATTGATAATAAAAATTTGATACCAAAAAAAAAAACTTTTCTTAGTAAAACACATTTTTCCGACCGATCGGTCCTATGGCAACTATATGCTATAGTCATCCGATTTTGGTAAATTTTTTCAAAATTATGTGAAAGCATATAAAACTAATATATACCAAGATTTGACTAAGAAAACAAAGTTTTCTTTACTAGAATTTGTTTTTGACCGACCGTTTCTATGGCAGCTATATGCTATAGTCATCCGATTTTGATAAATTTGTCCAGTATTTGGAAGCGTGTAAAATTATATATACTAAGATTGGTATGCTGATGAAAAACAAAAAGTTTTTCTCACTAAGACTTATTTTCCGACCGATCGTTCCTATGGCAGCTATAAGATATAGTCATCCGATCCGGCCGGTTCCGACATATTAGTTGCGTGCAGCAAAAAGAAGACTCTGTGCAAAACTTCAGCTTGATAGCTTTAAAACTGAGGGACTAGTTTGCGTAAAAAACAGAGAGACAGTCAGACAGACGGACAGACAGACGGACAGACGGACAGACAGACGGACGGACAGACGGAATTGAACGTCGTCCTGCTCAGAAATATAGCTTATGGGGTCGGAAATGAATATTTCTATGCGTTACAAAATTCTGGGCAAAATTAATATAAACTTTTGAAGTGTATAAAAATAAATTTTTAAAATTGTTAACCCTGCAGAGGGTATATAAAATTGTCACGATGTTTGTAACGCAATAGGCATTTCCGACCACATAAGTATATATATTCTGCATGACGAGCGAGTTCATTAGTTTGTCCGTCGTCCGTCCGTCCGCCGTCCGTCTGTCCGTCTGTTTCTATGCTATCTCCTCCCTCAGTTTTAAAGCTATCTTGACCAAACTTATTAAAAATTCTTTAAATACAAATACGCTGCACATTTGTCGGAATCGGCCGGATCGGATGACTATATCATATAGCTGCCATAGGAACGATCGGTCCAAAAACAAGTTCTAATGAAAAAACTTTTTCGTTTTCCATCGTAGCGTCACCAATCGTAGATATATTGTTTTATATACTTCCACACAATGCTGGAAAAATTGATCAAAATCGGATGACTATAGCATAGAGCTGCCATATAAACGGTCGGTCCAAAAACTAGTTCTAGTGAGAAAAACTTTTTTGTTTTCCATCGTAGCGTCACCAATCGGGGTACATATTTATTTTTTAAGATTCCACACAATTTTGGAAAAATTTATCAAAATCGGATGACTATAGCATATAGCTGCCATAAAAACATTCGGTTCAAAAACTAGTTCTAGTGGGAAAAACTTCATTGTTTTCTATCGTAGCTTCACCAATCGTGGTATATATTAGTTTCATATACTTCCAAACAATTCTGGAAAAATTTATCAAACGAGTTAGTTGGCAACAAACTTTAAATAATTTTTTTATCTGATATTTTTTTACATTTTTTCCAAATTTTTTTAGAAATTTTTTTTTCAAATTTTTTTTACAAATTTTTTTTTCAAATTTTTTTAGAAATTTTTTTCAAATTTTTTTTTAGAATTTTTTTTACACCTAAAGTTAATCGATTCGAGTTAGTTGGCATTAAACTTAAAAAAATTTTTTACATATATTTTTCTCAAATTTTTTTACATAAATTTTTTTTCCAAATTTTTTTAGACATTTCTTTTCCAAATTTTTTTAGAAATTTAAAAAAAAATTTTTATTTTTAAATTTATTTTAGAAAATTTTTAATATTTTTTACAAATTTATTTTTTTTCAAATTTTTTAGAAATTATTTGATATATTAAGTTAATCGATTCGAGTATATTCATTAAACTTAAAAAATATTTTGTATATTATATATTTTTTCCAAATTTTTTTATTACATTATTTTTAATATATTTAGTATATTTTTTTTCAAATGTAATTTTGTATTTAGTATATTTACTATATTTTGTATAATATTTAGTATATTTAGTATATTTACTATATTTAGTATATTTGGTATATTTAGTATATTTAGTATATTTAGTATATTTAATATATTTAGTATATTTAGTATATTAAGTATATTTGGGATATTTAGTATATTTAGTATATTTAGTATATTTAGTATATTTAGTATATTTAGTATATTTAGTATATTTAGTATATTTAGTATATTTAGTATATTTAGTATATTTAGTATATTTAGTATATTTAGTATATTTAGTATATTTAGTATATTTAGTATATTTAGTATATTTAGTATATTTGTATATTTAGTATATTTAGTATATTTAGTATATTTAGTATATTTACTATATTTAGTATATTTAGTATAAGTATTTAGTATATTTAGTATATTTAGTATATTTAGTATATTTAGTATATTTAGTATATTTAGTATATTTAGTATATTTAGTATATTTAGTATATTTAGTATATTTAGTATATTTAGTATATTTAGTATATTTAGTATATTTAGAATATTTAGTATATTTAGGGGCGATTTCTCATCTCGAACATAGCACTATAAGTCACATAAACTAACAAATAGCAGAGTAAAATTAAGTTTTTTCTAACATATAGCAGCTATCTAGAAGATGAGAAATCGGCCTTAAGTATATTTTGTATATTTTAACACTCCTTTATATTATTTTAAAGTACTTTTCCATAGCATTTAACTAAATTAAGCCAAACAATTCATTAAATAATACCACCATTCCTTCAACAAACAGGACCAAGTATGAAGGTAAAAGCCTAACCCAAGAAAACATGTTTCCATTGTTTCCATTGTATTTGGGATACCTTAATGATGTCTCAAAATCATAACACATATGTCATATGAAACATTACTTGAGGCACAGAACTCGTGAATGGAATGCCGAGTACCAGCTAATTAAGTTTATTTATGCACTAAAAACATCTGCAAGCCAAATTTTATGAGAATCACAAGCTCCCCTAAATAAAAATTAGCCCAAGGCTTATGAGCCGCTTCTCTCTTTCTCTCTCTCTCTCTCTTTTAGTTGTGGGCAATTTAACATAAATCCAATAAGAATAACAAACAAGGAGCACACCGTGTGGCCATAATGTCTTATGGTAATGGGTATTAATGCATATTCAGTGCAGGTGAGAAGCGTCGAAAATTAAAACGGAAATGAAAGATGCCAAACCGACACTGCAAAATTGGGGGTGGCTCTGCACATGTCTAAAGTTTATTTTTGCACAAACTCGGGCGAAAAAAAAAAAAAATAAAAACCGCAGCAAAGGGCCAGAAACAGAAGCTTGAAGCAGGAGACGAAGCGGAATGCAAACAGTGACAAAGCGGCCGTAATTGGATGAAACGGAAATGATGTAGAAGGAGGAAGAGTCCGGGTCTGAGGCATTGTGAGACTGTGATAGATAAAGTGAGCCTCGAAGTGCGCTAATTAAAAGTACCGCCAACTGAACCGAACCCGCCCCTATTACCATTCCCAGCAGCAGCTCCAGCAATCCGCCCTGCTGCCGCTGCTGTGCAAACAGTTTTTTGATTATAAAGCGACATAGAATAGTGGCTGAGGCGGTGGCGGTTCGTGAATTGAATGAATCTTAGGTCAGACGACCCAAAGCAATGTGGCAAAGCAGACAAGTAAACAAGACCACTGACAGAGCTTTCCCTTTGGCTGGAATTCTTAATTGTACCTGCTGTTTGTATGTCTGTATGTCTGTGTATTGGTGCAGTCAAAATTGTCATTTATCAAATGACTTTAAATTTTAGACTCTACTCCACTTACGCACTCAACTTGGCACTTCTGTCTCTAATGGCAATAATGTGCACTCATGGCATAATTTCAGTTCTGTCTTGTCGTTTGCCGACGCGTCGCTTCTGTCATCTCGGGCGCGTAATGTCGTTTGTCGTTGAAAAAAAAAAAAAAAAATGAAAAAAGGGACATAAATACGCAGGCAAAACACTCTCGCCCAGATGATGACGGCGACACTGCGACAAGTGTGTTGTTTGCCAACTGTCAGCTGAGCCCAGCTCTTACTTAAGAGGAAACGGAGCAGCAGCAGCAGCAGCAGAGGCCAGGGAGCACAGAGAAAAACACATTCAACTGGAAAACCTTTTTTTTTTTTTTTTTTGCAAAATTCATAACTCAAATAACAAATATACTTGTACATACTAAACAGAGTCATACTGACTCGGCAGAGACCCACAGCCATTTCAATTTTCTGTTCAAGCTTAAGAATTTAAATTCGTGCTGGTTCGTGCTCATTTAATCCAGCACGAAAAAGGCATTTTTAAAGGCCTATTCTCAGATGACATACATTTTTTTCCCGGCACTATGCTTCATATACAAATTCAAATTATACTTCAATTTAACAAATATTTTATTAAATATTAATGGCTTAAGCGGGGTAAATAATGCCAGGGGATGAGGCTTTTAAATGACAGTCTATTAATACATTACTCGTGCATTTGCCCTAAAAAGTATGCTATATTTTTTAAACACAATTTTTCTAAATCATGGGCCATTTTTATAAGAATATAGCCGAATGGTAAGGTAAAACTAAAGCAAAAAACCAGATCCAAAGTTATTAATTAATGCCACAAAAATTGAAATATTTCCTATATCGAAAAATGTTTCTTAAATATATATTTACTTTTATATATTTTCCATTGTTTTGTTTTGCTTTATTATTATAGCTTGGACATTTAACTTTCATCCACTTCAAACCATTTTCAAAAATTCAAAATATTTTTTGGAGATATTGCCATTTTAGTGGAGCAAGGTTCTTAGCTTGAGGAAGTATTTGAAAAATAATTTTTGATTTTTTTTGCTTATTTTATAGCTTGGGTATTCAACTTTCATCCGCTTCAAACCTTTTTTTAAAAATTCGAAATAGTTAAGAAGATATTGCCATATTAGTGGAGCAAGGTTCTGCTGAAAAAATATTTTTTTCGATTTTTTTTGTTTTGTTTATTATTATAGATTGGACATTCCACTTTCATCCACTTCAAACCATTTTCAAAAAATTCAAAATAGTTTAGGAGATATTGTCATTTCAGTGGAGCAAGGTTCTTGCTATTGAGGAGGTCTTTCACATTTGAAAAATATTTTTTTTTCGATTTTTTTGTTTTGCATTATTATTATAGCTTGGACATTCCACTTTCATCCACTTCAAACCATTTTAAAAATTCGAAATAGTTTAGGAGATATTGCCATTTTAGTGGAGCAAGGTTCTTGCTTGAGGAAGCACTGAATATGCCCTTAAGGAGGTCTTTTACCTTTGAAAAAAGTTTTTTTTTAGATTTTTTTTTTTGCATTATTATAGCTTGGTCATTACACTTTCATCCACTTCAAACCATTTTTCAAAAATTCGAAATAGTTTAGGAGATATTGCTATTTTAGTGGAGCAAGGTTCTTGTTTGGGAAGCACTGAATATAGGTCTTTTACCTTAGAAAAATATTTTTTTTTTTTTTTGTTTTGCATTATTATTATAGCTTGGACATTCTACTTTCATCCACTTCAAACCATTTTCAAAAATTCGAATTAGTTAGGAGATATTGCCATTGTAGTGGAGCAAGGTTTTTTGTTGAAATATTTTTTTCGATTTTTTTGTTTTGCATTATTATTATAGCTTGGACATTCTACTTTCATCCACTTTAAACCTTTTTTAAAAATTCGAAATAGTTTAGAAGATATTGCCATTTTAGTGGAGCAAGGTTCTTGCTTGAGGAAGCACTGAATATGCCCTTAAGGAGGACTTTTACCTTTGAAAAATATTTTTTTTTTTGTTTTTTGTTTTCTATTATTATTATAGCTTGGTTTACAAGGTGTACTGTACTGGACTTAGAACACTTCCTTAGGGTACACCCGCTCGTCTCTTAACTCGACCATGAAACACCGTTCTTTAAGAAATGAGCGCAGTATAGCAAAATGCGCAGTTGGGAGGAGGGATTTCAGCATTAAAACCAGGCCATCCAGGAAGACAGCAGAGCAGTAAGATATGTTTTTATAGCCTCTACCATGTGGTTGCAATCCCAGTTTACACTCAGAAAAAAAAGAACTTTTTACGTAACTCAAATACAAACGGTGCCGATAGTACGAAAAGTACTTGATACAAGTACAAAAAACTTGTTTCAAACACCGAACTACTTGATTTTAGACCGTTTCGTGATACATTAGGTACATTTAGGGCTATTTCAAAGTTTTTAAAATATTTTTTTCCAAGAACGAAATGGTCTTGAACCAATCCCGATTCGTTCATTTAAGATTGATTCGTACTTATTTGAGGTTCACCCAATCATACTTAATATTTAAGGTACAAAACGCTATAAATTCTATCCAGTTCGTTCAAAAACGTTAAAGTACAATAAATTCTTGATTAAAGAATTTCGTACTTGATTTAAGAATTTTCGTTCTCATTTTTAGAAAGATTTTGGGTAAATTTGATACTTAAAACTGATTCGCAATAAGTTTTAAGTAAAAAAAGGAATAAATTCTATCCGGTTCGTTCAAGAATGTTTGAGTACAATAAATTCTTGATTTAAGTATTGCGTACTTGATTAAAAAATTTTTGTTCTCATTTTTAGGAAGATTTTGGGTAAATTTAAAACTTAAGAATGATTTGTACTTAGTTTAAGTACAAGCAAGTACGAATTATACTCGAAATTTGAAGTAAAAAAAAAGGTATTAATTCTATCGCGTTCGTTCAAGAATGTTTGAGTACAATAAATTCTTGATTTAAGTATGGCGTACTTGATTTAAAAATTTCGTTCCCATTTTAGGTACGCTTTGGGTAAATTTTAAACTTAAGACTGACTTGTACTTAGTTTAGATAAGACCAAGTACAAATTATAGTTGAAATTTTAAGTACAAAACGGTATAAATTCTAGAACGCTGGCAGCCATTTTTTTTCTGAGCGTACCTGTTCTGGCGCTTCATGGATACTGCGAAATTCAAATTGATGTGCTGGTAGGGCTTCGTCCACTGCAACATAAATTCTAACATTCGTTTCAAAAATATTACTTTCCCTTTTTTTGAGACCATCACAATTACAGCGCATTTGCAGTGACAAAATCGGGTCATCGAGTTGAATATTATTACCAGACACAAGACACCCTTCTCTGGAAAGACTTTCATTACTTTCACAGACTATATTGACTTGTATATCTTTTTTTCAAAATTCCTTCCCAATGCTCACTTTTATCACAGTCCAAATTTCAGCTTTTTAGCTCTTACCGTTTAGGCTGTGCGTTGTTAAAAAATATGAAAACAGTATAAAATTAAAATCAGACTCACCACATCGATGATTTGCATAAGTGTTAGTCCAAAACTCAATTGCAATGGATCGGATTCGTTAACCACGGGCCGTTCCAAACTATTGTAGTTATCCAAAAGGGCGTGCAGTAAACGCTTCTCGTGCGGACCGGCCAGGGAGGCTGCAAAATAAATTTAAAAAAATTAATTAACCAAATTTCAAATCAAAGTTTCAGTGCGTCAACAATTACTGCCACATACGAAATCCTAATCCTGCTCATCCTTGTCTGCTTAGCTGGCTTAAGTTCAGTTCAGAGGCTGTTGCTAACGTCAAACCAAAGCCACTTATTGGTTGAACAAATTTAATTGGCAGCATCGACACCAAAAAAAAAAAAACCCGAACAGGAAGCGAAGCCAAAGAACGAGCGGCAGGAGCAGAAGGGACAATGACAACGACACGTTAATGCAAGTTAAACTGCCGCTACGGACGACTGACTTGAAGCTCGAACAGATAAAAAGAAAGAGAAAGAAAAAAAATTGAAGGAGCAACAGAAAAAGCAAAAATTGCTTCAAAGTGGCGGTTAGAGGCCAACGTGCAACGATGTCAAATTGAATTGAATTCTGGGAACTCTTGGGTGTGTGGTTGTCATTATGTTGTTGTGGGCAACCCGCAATTGCTGGACTAAACCCGTCCATTAGTTGGACTTGGTAGAGGGGTTACTGTTTAGCTGACTGCAGTCCTTTTTTTTTTTGGTAAGCCAAACACTCAACAAGAACAAGTAACTTGTCACACATGTGACATGATCAAACTTTAAGTCTCTAAGCCTCTCTCAGTTCTCAGTTCACTTCAAATGGATTTGTTGTTCGAATCCTGCTAAACAAAATTTTAAGTGCTCTAGAAATAAAATTTAAATCCCTTTTTTTTGTCCACATTTGAAATGTCATAGCAACCGCGGGAGCTATAATTTGTCGCATTAATCATACGCACTGTAGTCCGTTGCAGTCTGACTATTTTCTCTCTTTTCTTTGTGGAAAAAAAAAGCAAAACTTGATAAGTTTAGTGAGTAAAGAATTATATGAAGTACTAGTGCTTTTGGCGTTAGTAAACTTTTCACCCAGCTAGCAAGTGTTTTTCGCCATCACTCGTCGCCCTTTTTTTTTTTTTTTGTTGTTTATACCCTAGCCACAAAATTGGGGTTTCAGCTTTCGGTGGTGGAATGGAAAAACTTGATGGACTGGAAAAATGCTGGAAAGCCACAATAATGCACAGAAACTGCGCAAAAGAAATCTAAAGAAATTTATTTAAGGAAAGGGCAATAATGAAACAAGTATAAAGGTTAGATTACACTAGAACGTTGGCCGGACATATGAATTAACACAAGTTTAAAAAGACAAGCAAAAGTTGGTTTGTGTTGGAGTTTTGATGCACTAATGCTTGATCTTTTAAAAAAAGAAACAAAAAGTTTTTCTCAACCATGAAACTTGAAAATATTATGTAAAATCGTCAAATATAGATAATTGCTGAATTTGAGTACGATATAAACTCCGTTGCCTAACTATGGCCGCAGTCAATTTTTCAGTGTACCAGTCTTCAAAGAGGGGAGAGCAACAATTGTTGAATGCTAATAAAAAGAGAATCAAAAATAAGATAAGCAAGTAACAAAACAACAAGACTAGCTATGCAAAATTTATCGTTAAGATTTAAAGATTGGGTATAGTTATGCACCGGAGCCTAACTAATTACAAACCAAAAACTAGCTCTCACTTTTATAAGGCAGCTTTATTACTGTGCTGTGTTTTAGGTTTGGTTTTCAGCCCCCAAATTGACTTACCCAGATTCACTTGGCTTAGACCATTATTTTATATAGCTGTCATATAAAGAATCAGGCCAACTTTCACCAACGTTGTTGGTTTTTTAAGCTACTAAACTTAAATTTGGTTTGTGCTCAGTTTTTTAAGCTTCTAATTTTTCATCACTTTTCTATATAGCTGTGACTTGTACCAATTTCGTTGTTATTTGAAATATAGAACTCGAAATCGGTTTGTGCTCATATTATAGCCTCCTAATACTTCGTTTATACAGACAAATTTGATCATGATAAATGCCCTTCAAAGTATGCTATGTCCATGATTACGAATAATTAAGGAAAAAAAATCTTTTATATTTGCCTTAAGACTAATTTATTTTGTATAACTATATCTGTTCCAACAAGATGAACAATGTAAACTATGTATGACGCTGTCATAGCCGACTTGTTTAAGTAGATATTATTAAAGCAAATAAAGCTTGCATATAGGACGACTGACAAAATCTGTTTGGGATGGGACAATTGTTTCATATAGCAGCCATATAACCCAATCTGATCCATTTACAACAAATTTTTTGGATTTGACCAAAAATTAAATGCGATTTTTTTAAAACGGGGCAAGTTGGGGCAAGAAGTGTTTATTGATCGAGTTTATTTAGATGAGTGGTGGTGATTCTAGTTGATTTTCGTGCGTGTAACAGGAATCTATTTATCAAAATGAATTATTGGAATTTTTGACAATTTGAGTCTTCTACCTTTGCACATGGTTTTTTGAGTGTTTCTTAAAAAAATTCTGGAGAATAAACCATGAGAGCTTTTTCACATTGGTTTTTTGTTTTATGTTAAGAATTATTTAAATAAAAATAATTTTAAAAAAATATGTTGCTATGCGATGGTTGCTCAAAAGTTATTGGCCTGCTAATTAAGGTCTACAAAAAAAAAGGTGTTTGGCTACCAGCCATGATTCCGGTACTCCAGGTTATCGTAAATGAAATCGGTGAATGCGATTATGATCAGAATTGATGCAATGCTGGCCCGTACCTCAATCATATTTTTCAGTATTTTTTTTTGAAAAATTCTCGGCAATAAAAAAAAAATTTTTTTTTAAAAATTTTTTTATACTTTAATATTAAAAAAAATAGTACAAAAATTATTTTTCCTCTTGATTGAGGTACATGCAAGAATTACATGAATTCTTCGTCGATTGCAACATGGCTGATCAAACCACCAGGTCAAAAAACATTGTTTCGAGAAAATAAAGCAATAACATTGCTCCACTAAAAAGGCTATATCTGCTAAACTATTTCGAATTTTAGAAAATGGTTTAAAGGTAATGAAAGAGGAATTTCCAAGCTAAAATAATAATAAAATCAAAAAAAATTTTCCAAATGTACAGAAATATTTAGTGCTTCCTCAAGCAAGAACCTTGCTCCACTTAAATGGCAATATCTCCTAAGTAATTTCGAATTTTGGAAAATGGTTTGAAGAGGATGATAGGGGATTGTCTAAGCTACAAAAATAGTGCAAAACCATAAAATCGGAAAATATTTTTTTTCAAAGGTAGTAGACCACCTTAAGTCGGCAAAAGTGCCTGTTTTGAGCATTTTAAGGCATATTTTGTGGGCCACCTATAAGTTTGCTCTTACCCCCACTTTGTTTTAGCGAAAATATATATTCTTTAGCTTTAAATTAAATTGTCTCAAACAATTCTGCGGTTTTTTCAACTAAGATATACAATTTTGAATGCAAGTAATAAATGTTCCCTTGCCCACAAGTAGGCAATGGGTGTCGTTAAGAACTTTCATTATAATTTAATAAAAATTACTAGGCAATGTATTGTTTTTTGCTTAGCATACTTTTAGACAACAAAAATTGAGTAATACATTCTATTCTAGCACTTGTACCCAAAATAGTGTATATTTGTTTAAAATAAGCACAAAATTATTTGGGACAATTTATTTTAAAGCTGAGAATTAGTACTTTAAGCTAATATGAAGGAGATTTAAAACAGAAGTATTGGTTGCCCACAAAACATGACTTAAAATGGTCAAAATAAGCCTCAACCAACTATAGCCTCAAATTACATAAAAATCCAGACGTGTTGAAGCATTTTTGCAAACAGATTCGTGTTAAGCTCTCGAAAATCATTAGAACATCCACCATCCATTCAATAAACTGAAAAAGTTGAATTTTGTTGCCTTGTGTTATTCATTAAGCTGCATATATTTGTTAATAACTTTGCGCTTGAACCTTTTAGCAACGTTTCTCCATGCACTAGTTAAAGACTTCCCAGTCTAATAGTAGCTCTAGTAGCCGGCTCGAAGGACCAATTGAATTAGGCTCCAAGAACTTAATCTAGATGTCAAAACCGCATCGATTTTAATTGAATTTTACATGCTTTTTTATTTCCTTAAATCGCAGGCTTAAGTACTAACATCGAAACTTATCTTCTACTGACTTCGACTTGCCCTCTGAGTGTGAAAAGTCGCGTTTTTCATTTCATTTGTTTGCAGGGGTTGAGTTTGCTCTATTGATTCCTTGATTGACCGTTTATTTGTGGATTCCGTTCAATCCCAAGTTGATAAATTCTCTTTATATGCAAAATATGTGTTGCATGTTCCTTTGAAGAGATTCCATTGATATAGCGTATCGTAATGTCGTTACTGCCAATGTATTTAAATGGAAGTTTCGTCTTTCCTGTTTTCTTGATATTCCTTCGACGCGCACCCCCCCCCTCCACACCCCAAGGGCAATGGCGCAACAGCAACAGCCAAAACATTGTTGCTGCTGGCCTTCCCATCCTGAGTTATTCAAGAGTCTTAGCGGTTGAGTGCAGCAACACGCCAGCGCCAAAGTCGCGGCCAAATACTTGTACATTGCCCAGCAACAACAAAAAAAAAAACAAAATAAAAATAATAAAAAAAAAAGAAAACCAAATACAAGAAGAAAGGCAGAAGAATGAAAATGTAAATGTAAATAAACTTGTGCTTCAACTTCAACTTGTGCAGCAAAGAAAACGAAACTTCAAATAACAAAAGCGCCAGCAACAACAACAACAACAACAAATGAAGTGTGTAAATAAAATGGCCGCCAAATTAAAATCAAATAAAGCATTTCGCCATTTTGCTGCCATAGCTTATAGCACTCGTAAGTAGGTACATACTAATGTATGCCGGCTTCAATGAAAAATACTGAGGCGAAAGAGGCAAGAACCTCTTCATAATGAAGATTGATGGGTCGCCAAAAACACAATGGCTGAACGCTTTTAACAGCGTAGAAAAATGGTTCATCAAAGTGAGTGATTTACGCAAAAGAATTTTAGATTAGAGCAACATATGTAGGTACACAACAGAAATACCAGAAATAAAATTCAAAGGAATTTTAAATATTAATTTGATAAAAAGAAAAAATGGCTAAAGTTTTGTTAAGTCAAACCTTCTTGATTTTATACCAAACCCAAAGCAAATCCTCTCAGTTTAGACAAAGGCTTGGCTTAGTAAATGACTAAAGTCAGTTTTTTATTAATTTAATAAAATAATTTTATTTAAATCAGGGATGGTAACCGTTGGAGAATTGTTCAATGAAATAGACTCAAGGACTAAAAATTAATTTAAATCAGGGATGCAAACCGCTCGGAATTTATGACTGGTTTGGTTCACTGGTTCTTGCTTAAGAAAGCACTGAATATTCCCTTAAGGAGGACTTTTACCTATGAAAAATATTTTTTAATTAATTTTTTTGTTTTGCATTATTATTATAGCTTGGACATTCCACTTTCATCCCCTTCAAACCATTTTCAAAAATTCGAAGTTGCTTAGGAGATATTCCATTTTAGTGGAGCAAGGTTCTAGCACTGAATAAACCCTTAAGGAGGTCTTTTACCTTTAAAAAATAATTTTTTTTTCGATTTTTTGTTTTGCATTATTATTATAGCTTAGACATTCCACTTTCATCCACCTCAAACCATTTTCAAAAATTCAAAGTAGTTTCGGAGATATTGCCATTTTAGTGGAGCAAGGTTCTTGCTTGAGGAAGCACTGAAGGAGGTCTTTTACATTTGAAAAAATTTTTTTTTTTCGATTTTTTTTGTTTTGCATTATTATTATAGCTTTGACATTCGACATTCATCCACTTCAAACCATTTTCAAAAACTCGAAATAGCTTAGAAAATATTGTCATTTAAGTGGAGCAAAGTTCTTGCTTGAGGAATCACCGAAGGAGGTCTTTCACCTTTAAAAAATATTTTTTTGTTTATATTTTTGTTTTCCATTATTATTATAGCTTGGACATTCCACTTTCATCCCCTTCAAACCCTTTTCAAAAATTCGAAATAGTTTAGGAGATATTGCCATTGCAGTGGAGCAAGGTTATAGCACCTTTGAAATCCGCCAATAACCCTGAAGAAGGTCTTTTACCTTTGAAAAATATTTTGTTTTTTTTGTTTTTTGTTTTGCATTATTATTATAGCTTGGATATTCCACTTTCATTCCCTTCAAACCCTTTTCAAAAATTTGAAATAGTTTAGGAGATATTGCCATTGCAGAGGAGCAAGGTTCTAACGCCTTCGAAATTTTTTTTTTTCGATTTTTTTGTTTTGCATTATTATTATAGCTTGGACATTCCACTTTCATCCACTTCAAACCATTTTCAAAAATTCGAAATAGTTTAGAAGATATTGCCATTTAGTGGAGCAAGGTTCTAGCTGAACCCTTAAGGAGGTCTTATACCTTTAAAAAATATTTTGTTTTTTTTTGTTTTGCATTATTCTTATAGCTTGGACATTCCACTTTCATTCACTTCAAACCATTTTGCAAAAATTTTCAAAATAGTTTCGAAGATATTGCCATTTTAGTGGAGCAAGGTTCTTGCTTGAGGAAGCACTGAAAGAGGTCTTTTACCTTTGAAAAATTTTTTGTTTTTTGGATTTTTTTGTTGCATTATTATTATAGCTTAGGCATTCCACTTTCATCTACTTCAAACCATTTTTAAAAACTTGAAATAGTTTAGAAGATATTGCCATTTTAGTGGAGCAAAGTTCTTGCTTGAGGAAGTACTGAATATACCCTTAAGGAGGTCTTTTACCATAGTAAAATTATTTTTTTCGATTTTTTTGTTTTGCATTATTATTATACCTTGGACATTCCACTTTTATCCACTTTAAACCGAAATAGCTTAGGAGATATTGCCATTGCAGTGGAGCAAGAACCTTCAAAATTTTTTTTTCGATTTTTTGTTTTGCATTATTATTATAGCTTGGACATTCCACTTTCATCCACTTCAAACCATTTTCAAAAATTCGAAATAGTTTAGAAGATATTGTCATTTTAGTGGAGCAAAGTTCTCTGAAAGCACTGAATATACCCTTAAGGAGGTCTTTTCCTTTATATATTCTTTTGTCCGATTTTTTTGTTTTGCTTATCCTTATAGCTTGGACATTCCACTTTCATCCACTTCAAACCAATTTCGAAATAGTTTAGGAGATATTGCCATTGCAGTGGAGCAAGGTTCTTACTGAAAATACCCTTAAAGAGGTATCAGTTTCCTGATATCGTCGGTACAGCTTTAGCCGATTAGTTCGCAGACTGTTGCTGTTGCTGATGTTGTTGCATATACATTCGTACGGAGTACGTATCCTTGTGGCTCCAACACATATCAGATTTCCAGCAAATGCTTTTTCTGGGCTTCGTTATGCACATAAATTCCGAGTAATCCACAGTTTTGGTATGCCAGGAGCCATTTTCTCTGACAACCTACATGAACGGGTAGTATGTTCTCTCTCTCTCTCTCTCTCTGTCTGCTGCACATGGTAGAGAGAGCTCACTGCGTTTTGCCCAAATGCGAGTAATGTCCAAAGATTTTTTGACGACGTGTGGCCATCAAAAATGCCAGGCTCCAAGTTGTACCCGTATATGTATGTATGTACCTCAATGCATTGTTTGGGTATTCATTTTGTGCATTACGGAGACCCACTCGGAGTTGCATAAATCATGCACAACGCGACGGCTGTTGTAGGTTGGCCTAGTCATTTGTTAGAGGATTTCCCAGCTGCCTTAGAATAGCCACCAGCAGCTGCATGCCAAAGTGGCTCCACTTGTACGGCTTTCATTTGAATTTATCACTGGCCCAAAAATCGGAAAAAAAAGAGATGAAGATTGAAATGGATTTGTTGGTACAGTATCGCTTACGAGTTCATGTTATTCCCCCCCCCCCCTCCCACAAAATCGTAGACACTGAAGCATAATTCATGCAGCAGACTTTCAGGGGCAGCTTTTGCTTGGGGGCCTCGGTGCGCTATTTTACCTAAATTGCTTCAAGTGCCCGCTTATATTTCAAACTGCAACTGCTGGCAGGACGAGAGCAGCTGACAGGCCCAGTTGGGGAGTTGGCCTCCTGTACGTGCCGCTCAGTTTTTGGCTGGATTTTAAGTACAGTTGCCGCCCAGGGATTGGGTTCAGGCTTTGCCCGAATTATGAGCCATTCCATTCAGTTAAAGCCACTCAAAATCGAACTAGTCGCCTGATTATTGGCCACTAAAACTACGTGCCGCCACCAATTTCAGTCAGCGGGTGGGGCAAAGCAATAAATTGCGTCCCAAACCCAGCAGGATGTGCAGCTAATAAAAAGCCAACCGAAAAAGTAAGGCAAACACGCGACAAATCTGACTGACTGACTGACTGACTGCCGTCTGTCGGCTGACTGACAACTTTATAAATAGCAAAGCCAAGTCACTTGCTGTCAACACAAATCAACCTCCACTAAAATCCTGCCACAGCTGGCAGCTGGCGTGGGACGAGCAACATTTTCCAACAAAAATTGATTCCAAGCGATTGCGATGATTGTGATGATTGCGCCGCAAGTGCAACAAACCAAACGCCACTTGCCATGACCCGCCCAAAAACTCAAACAAACTCAACTACTAGTTCCACCCATCATCCATTCCATTCCATTCCATCCCATCCATCCAACCAACCATTCATCCATCCAGCCATTCAACCAAACCAACCATTCAACAATCGATCAAAACTTGCCACATCAACAGCTGCAGCATCAGCCCAGTGGCTCACAGTGGGCGAAGGCTTACAAGAAAAATAGGGAATAAATATATATATATATATATATTCCTTAAGGGATCGTAGGTGCTTTCTGAAAATTGTATCGGAGGTCGGCAATGCATATTTCAGAAGCTAATGAAGAAGATTTAAGACTTAAAGAAATTTATATGCAAATAAATGTACGTTTCCGGTCACCTTTACCAGCTATGGGCGTCAGCTGGAAAGTAGGATAAATAGAATTGATTTTTAATGTTTATTTTTTATTAGAATTAATTAATAATTAAGTATTTTTTATTGATGTTTTTTGTTTTGTATTTGAAGCTCTCCCAAAAATTTGGCAGTCCTTTAAAAAAATAGCTAGAAATAGCTATAGCTAGATTTTTGATTGGTAAGAAAAGTAGCTGTATAAAAAGGTGCATATCTTCAGTAATGGTTTCTTGATTTCTAGAAGGACATAATTTTATTTAAAATATTATTGAAAGTGCAAGTCATCATTTACGTAGGTTGCTTTATATATATTTCAGGCCTAATAATGAAAACGCGCATATTTATGATCAAAAATGGTTTTATTGTTTTTCAAAGTATTCTCCAGCAAGATTTATACACTTTTGCAAGCGCTCAAACCAATTGTCGAAGCACTTTTTCCACTCCGATTGAGACACCTCCAAAACATGGTTTTTTTGAACTCTTCAACAGCATCTTCTGGCGAAGAACAACGTTGACCACGCATTTTTCCCTTGATGTGCGGGAATAAAAAGAAGTCATTGGGTGCCAAGTCAGGGCTGTACGGCGGATGACCCATCAATTCGACGTTTTGGGCGGTCAAAAAGGCGCTCGCATTGTCATGGTGCACAATGATCTGTCTTCTCTTGTTCGTTTTTCGAATTTCTCCGAAGACTTCAGGCAAACAAATTGTGGTGTGCCATTCAGAATTGACCGTCCTACGTTGCTCAAGCGGAATAGTCGCCACATGACCAGTTTTACCGAAGAAACAGGCGACCATTTGCTTCGAAGTGCTTCTTCCACGAACGACTTTCGTTGGATTTGGCTCGTCTTCGAAGATCCAGACGGTCCCTTGCTGTTTTGTTTCGGGCTCATAAGCATAGATCCATGATTCGTCACCTGTGACGATCTTATAAACGTCTTTTGAAACACCGCGATTATATTTTTTCAAAATTTCTTTGCACCAATCCACACGAGCCTTTTTTTGAGCGATGGTCAACGAGAACAAACCTTTTTTACGCCCAGGTGTTCATGCAATATCGAATGTATGCTGGTGGAAGAAATGCCCAAGGATGCCTCTATCTCACGGTATGTCACATGACGATCTTGCATTATCAGTTCACGCACGGCATTAATGTTTTGTGGCACAACGACTGGACTTGGACGACCTTTACGACCTTCGTCTTCGATCGAGCGTCGTTAAACCAATTTTTCACAGTGGTATAGAATGGTGCTTCATCGCCATACAAAGATTTAAGTTCATCGTTGCACTCTTGTCGTGATAATCCACGTCGAAAGTTGTGAAAAATGATTGCACGAAAGTGTACACGAGTTAATTCCATTTTTCTGCCGAGGTTAGTTTTTGATTAATCGTTAATCGATATCGAAACGTGGTCACACATGAAAGAGTTGTATGGAGCTTTTATCGATAAAAGTCCAAACTTTTTTTGGGAAAAGGCCAATTGGTCCTAAAATGGCTGGAAGTGATCTAGGCCAGAAACTTAAATAGCAACCCACGTAATTCTATTTAGATCAAATTAAACCATTTTAAAATATTTTTTTCTTGCGGTTGGGTTCCCACTTTTTGGCCTGCCCGTGAACCACTGTGTGTGGGCCCCCCCTACCGCCTAGCAGCACACGATGCGTCGCTCATAACGAAATTGAGCGTAGATTTTGCAGTAGATTTTCGCATTCTTTCTTTTCCTTTTTTTTTTTTTTTTTTTTTGCTATGTTGGCTCGTGTATTCGTATTTGTATTCGCATTCGTGTTCGCTGTGTTTGCGTTTTGTGAAGCAAAAATTTTGTTGCAATATTCGCAATTTGAATTGGAAATGTGCTGCAGGCGTTGCATGTTTGCGTAAGTGCCGTGTGTGTGTGTGTGTGTGTGAGTGTGTGCGAGATGTGGAATATATCAAGATAAGCGACATTTAACGCATTTGCCACACGCTTTTGACGGTGGATAAGTGCCTGCTGTCTATCTGTCTATCTGTTTCTCTGTCAGTTCGTCAGTCTATCCAAGGATATCCGTTTTCAACGCTTGTTACGTGCCGTTGCCAATGATGCCCCCCAATGACAATGGCAATGCATGTCGAGCAGAGACGATCAAAACAAATTGCCGTGCCTGGGAAAACTTACAATAATGTCAAGTATTAAGTCTTGCTCTCCTACTCTTAGTAATTTCTAGGGCTATTCGTTTATCTACAATATATATTTAAGTCCAGCTCTCACTTCTCCACATGCCACACAATGCGGGCGCTGTGGCTTGCGTCGTTGTGTTTACATAAGCATATAACTCATACGCCGCATGTGACAGGCGCGAGAGCATTTCAAGTTGCATTGTGTGCGTGTGTGGGGGGGCCAATTGGCTGGGCGTGGTATCTCTTGGTCGTAACCAGCATGTTTGGCTTTGATAATGCCTGTCTGGCTTGGCATTGCTTCTGACAGGTGGTGGTGGTGGTGGCCTGCTCCACTCTCTCTCTCTCTCTCTCCTCCGCCGCCCACAATTGCTGCAGTAGTCTGTTGCAAGTGCTACATAAATCACGCTGATTTCATTATGCCTCGTAATTAAAACTCTTCTTCGGCTCTTGGCAATGTTATGGCTGCTGTTGTTTCCGTTTTTCCATTTTCCCACATTCTCTCTGACTCTGCAGGATCTGCTGGTAAATGGCTTTTCATATAAACAGTAGTTAAAGCATTTTGCTTTCAGTTGTTATGGTCACATTTTTTTTTATAATGTATTTGAATTAAGTTAAAAAATTTTTAATTAATTTGTTTTTCGCTAAAAAGAAACAAATTGAGTCAAAACAAGACAAAGACTGGGAGAAGATTGAGCCTAGGCTTCCTTTCTTCGACTCCACGGACTTGGTCAGGGTGGTTTGATTGTAGTATTGCCTTGTTCATGAGTAACTGAACAAAAAGGAGTTGTTTGCTAAACTAAACAATTCATTATGTGGTTCTTAAATTGCACTTTTTTACTCATTTGTTCAGTTTTTTTTTAAGTGTTTATTTTAATTTTCATATAACAGGTTTAAGGGGTCTTCTACCTTTGAACAGTGTTTTATGAGTGTTTTTTAAAAAAATTCTGGAGAGAAAATCTTAAGAGCTTTTTCAGTTTTGTTTTTGGATTTGTGTTATGATTTAACTATATAACAAAAGAAAAAAAAATGTTTCGATTTCGATTGCTGTTCAAAAAGTTATCGGCCTGTCCATTAAGGTCTCCCAAAAAAGGTGTTAAGGTGGTGGCCATGATTCCGGGACTCCAGGTGATCGGAAATGAAAACTGTAAATGAGGTTATGATCAGAATTGATGTAATTCTGGCCCGTACCTCAATCATATTTTTCAAAATTTTTTTTGAAAAAATGGCGGCCTCTTAAAAAAATTTCAATTTTTTAAAATTTTTTGTTTGTAGTTTAGTGTAAAAAAACAGTAAAAAAAATGTTTTTCCCTCTTGATTGAGGTACGGGCCAGCACTGACATTAATTTTGAGTCGATTGCAACAAGGCTGATCAAAATCGGTTAAGTAGAATTGGCGCTATCATGGCTACCAGGTCAAAAAACGTGGTTTCGAGAAAAACGCTCTTAATGTTTTGAGCAACCTAAAATATACCCACTTTAGCAAGAACATTGCTGCACTAAAATGGCAATAACTGCTAAACTATTTCGAGTTTCTTAAAAGGGGAATGTCCAAGCTATAATAATAAAGCAAAACAAAAACATCGACAAAAAAAATTTTTTTAAAATGTAAAAGACCTCCTTAAGGGTATATTCAGTGCTTCCTCAAGCAAGAACCTTGCTCCACTAAAATGGCAATATCTTCTAAACTATTGCGAATTTTTGAAAATGGTTTGAAGGAGATGAAAGGGGAATACCCAAGGTATAATAATAATGCAAAACAAAAATATCGAAAAAAAATATTTTTCAAAGGTAAAAGACCTCCTTAAGTGTATATTCAGTGCTTCCTCAAGCAAGAACCTTGATCCACTAAAATGACAATATCTCCTAAACTATTACGAATTTTTGAAAATGGTTTGAAGGGTATGAAAGGGGAAGCAATAATAATACCGCAAAACAAAAATATCGATAAAAAAAATATTTTTCAAATGTTAAAGTCCTCCTTATGGGTATATTCAGTGCTTCCTCAAGCAAAAATTGTTGTTCTAATCCATATACTTCACGTGCCAGCCATTTTCAATGGTATTTAAAGGCGGTGAGTATGGCGGCCAGCTTAATAGCTTCACATTTTTTTGTTTGTTTAAACCCAGGCAATATGAATTGGCGCATTATCAGGTTAGAAAATCCACGGTGAAGGTTTAAAAAGGTTATGAAAGTATAGAAACTCCTCTTTCAATATACCTTTGTAAGACAACGCATTAATTGTAGTTGACACAATTTTTTATGTTTTCCAGTCCAAATAATGAGATTCTGTGCCGGGCCTGAATAGAAAGTAATATGAAATTGTGAAAAATATACAGATTATGCATTAGTTTAAAGATGCAGAAATTTAATTGAATATGTACCTTTCTCTTTAATAACCTGGCTAATTCACTTACGGTCCGCAACGTTAGTTATTTACTTGTACAAATTGAAATACAAATTATTCTTAATAAACTGGCATGATCTATAACTGGAAATTGATTTATGGTTCTGCTTATAAATAAGCCATAAATTGTGAATTTTAGTTGCAAGTGAAACTTTTGTTTGGTCGATTGGGCAATTGAATTGCCCGATCTCTCACACACACACACACACACACAATCCGTGATTTATCGCACGCTCTGGCCGACACTTAAAATATGGCATAGGTAATCGAATTTATTGCGATTATTACATATGCTGCATGATAACGCAGTGGCAAGTGCCCAAGAAGTTGCCGCAAAGTATGCCCATGCATAAATCATGAGCAGCCGCTCCTGGGAAGGAGCCGGTGCAGGCCTCGTTCTGGATGCTGGTTCTGGGCAAAACAAATGCACGTCAATTCCTTGCATACAAATTGGCCGCACACACACACACACACACACACACACAATCAAGAGATAGTGCAAAAGAGCGAGGGAAAGCCACCTAAGCCAAGGGGAAAACTTAATTGAGCAATTAATTGCAATTTGCCTCAACATGTTGACTTTGCTGGCCCAAGGGGTCACGGACATTCATCAGGCGCACAAAAACCGCCATTTCCGGCTACCAACTGGAATACACTGCAACAAAATACGTACATATGTGTGTGTATTAGCAAATGGCATCTATCAAATCCAACATTTTTCTCTCTGTGTGGCATTAGCTCAGCTTGCAGCTCGTTAATGGCGGCCACTTTGGGGCCCCAACATGGCCTGATTATGGCCACTAATAATGACAACGGGCCAAATGGGCCACGTTTGTCGTTAATGGCGCCACATTCTTGTTTTTGTTTTTTTTTGGGAACGAAATCGAAACATACCCCAGCCTCCTTTTTGTCTCTCTCTTAATATTAAACAATGGCTGAATAATTTAGCGACCAACTTTTCAGCTCAAGCATCACCCACTGCAGCGTGGACTGTACGTGCGTTCTTTAGAATGCACAACAAGGCAACGCGTTAGCCAATGGCAGCCATAATTGAGGATAATTTGTACAGCACAACAGCGAGAGAGCGGGGCCAAGGCTATGTGAGTAAATTGGGAACAAAAAACTAGTAAAAACTTCCAAGTTTTCCCAAGAAGTAAACAAGAAGAAATGAACATGCGAGTTCCATTTGGTAACACGATTTTCGTAGTTGATTTATTTATTTTTGTTGGAAAGTTATTCCTACGAATAGGTTTCAGTTGTTCACTTATTTAATCCTTTTTTACTTAAATAAACAAATGTGTGAGCAACTGAACAAATGAACAAAAAAGAGCAACTTAGGAAACTCATAGTGAATTGTTTAGCTTAGCAAGCAACTCCTTTTTGTTCACTTACTCATGAACAAGGCAATACTACAATCAGACCACCCGGGGGCCACCTCCGTGTAGTCAAAGAAAGGCAGAATGGGCTCAATCTTCTCCTAGTTTCCTTTGATGATCCGATTTCTCAGTGAGAATATTTGTCTACAGCCTTTAAGGGTGTCTTCTACCTTTGAACATTTTTTTTTTAGATTTTTTTGTTTTGCATTATTTTTATAGCTTGGACATTGCATTTTCATCCACTTCAAACCATTTTCAAAAATTCGAAATAGTTTGGGAGATATTGCCATTTTAGTGGAGCAAGGTTCTAGCACCCTTAAGGAGGTCTATAACCTTTGAAAAATATTTTTTTTCGATTTTTTTGTTTTGTATTATTATTATAGCTTGGGCATTCCCCTTTCATTTTCAAAAATTCCTAATAGTTTAGGAGATATTGCCATTTTAGTGGAGCAAGGTTCTAGCACTGAATAAACCCTTAAGGAGGTGTTTTACCTTTGAAAAATATTTTTTTTTCGATTTTTTTGTTTTGTATTATTATTATAGCTTGGACATTCCCCTTTCATCCCCTTCAAACCATTCTATGAAACACGAAAAAGTTTAGCAGATATAGCTATTTTAGTAGAGCAATGTTCTTGCTAAAGTGGGTATATTTCAGGTTGCTCAAAACTTTAAGCGCGTTTTTCTCGAAACCACATTTTTTGACCTGGTAACCATGATTGCGCCAATTTTACTTAACCGATTTTGATCAGCCTTGCTGCAATCGACTCAGAATTGATGTCAGTGCTGGCCCTTACCTCAATCAAAAGGAAAAACTTTTTTTTAAAAATTTTTTTACACTAAACTACAAACAAAAAAACTTGAAAAATATAATTTTTTTTTAAGTTACCGCCCATTGTTAAAAAAAATATTGAAAAATATGATTGAGGTACGGGCCAGAATTGCATCAATTCTGTTCATAACCTCATTTACCGTTTTCAATTCCGATATTCTGGAGTCCAGGAATCAGGGCCAACACCTTTTACAGCTTTTTTTGGGAGACCTTAATTGGCAGGCCGATAACTTTTAGAACAGCCCTCGAAATTTAAAAATTTTTTATATTTTATTATATAGTTTTTTAATAACACAAATCCAAAAACCAAACAGAAAAAGCTCTTATGATTTTCTCTCCAGAATTTTTTTTAAAAAACACTCATAAAACACTGTTTAAAGTTAGAAGACGCTGTAGAGGTAATACTCCATTACAGATTATAACCCTGATCCGACAAAGATGATAGCCTGAATATAAATCTATATATTTAAGATTAAAATTTGGTAATCAACAGAGGACTCTGATATATTTTTTTTTTTGAATATCCCCAAGTAGTTAGCATATAACTTTTCAGTTTTCAGTTGCAAGTCATTCAACTTTAGTGGCCCAACATTGATTTGAGTTTGCGACTCATGAAATGGGCCATCAAATTTCTAAATGTACAGAAATTACGGCGTTAACGACACATGGCGGAGGCGGAGGAGGCGGAGGCGGCGGCGGGCGAAACAAAGTCAATTTGCCAGAAGCTAATTACCAGCCTGAAACTGAAACCCAACTGAAGTCCAACTGACCAAAAAAGTTTTTTTTTCCGTCGTTGTTGTTGTTGTTGTTTTTTGTGTCGACGGGCATTAAAATTTTACGCGCAAACGGCAAAATTATACGAAATCATTTTGCAGCATGCAATAAATGAACCCGCAAAGTCAAGTTAATTCGCTGGCGCGTGAGGCGCGCGCGGGAATAAAATTTAATGTCGCTTTAAATGGGCGATAAGCCAAGGCCAGGGCTGAAAATGTAATCGAAATTTTGCTCCAGAAGCCTGGAATAGTGCACCGCAACGCGCACATAAATTACAAACAAAAGATGCTTGTAGTTGTTGGCCCCGAGCAGAGATTTCATTTTAGATATGTCCCAAAAAAAAAAACAAAAAAATAATGAAATTGTCTCCGAATTTAGATACATTTGCATGAAAATTGACAAACAATTAGCAAAGACCAGGCGAAGGTGCTGGCTGGCTCGGTTGGGTCACTTCCGTCACTGACTTCCGTCAGCAGCAGAAACATCCGCAAGCATTTCATCGACTTCCGCCTTTTGGTACCAGGGTACGGCTCCTGACGATGACACCTCCAAGACCCGGGGCCAGCGCCAGCGCCTGGGGGCAATTACCGGGATGCCGGGCGGAAACTGGCGTTGAAATTAATGTTAACGAGCAAAGTTAAATGGTTAAATTGTTGAAATCCAAAGTGGAAGAAGACCCTTTTTGCAACAGCTGACGGCGAGCGAACCCGAAATGTGAGCTTGTTCATTTGTTTGCCGTTGCTCATTCTGCGCCCAGGTAACTCAGCGAGAACTCCGCGTTTGTTATCAGTGTGAAAAAGTTTTCTGTCGCCCGGCTGCCACCAGCTGCTCCTCCCCTTTTGCTTATCGCTTCAATTGAACAATTCCATTTTGTCACGTGCCACCCTTAAGGACCAAAAATATTTCATTTCATCTTCCTCGTCGTCGTCTTCGTCTTCTTTGGCTGCCAAAAAGGGTCACCCGGTTGGTACAAATGTGGTACATAAATTGTGAAGCTAGAAAACACAGTTCCACAGTTTCACAATCAAATCACATTTGGCTGAATTTTACAGTCAAATATTTTTTAATTTCATCTTTCAACGAGTTTTGGCAAAAAGTTTTACTCAATGCCAGCGGCCATTAAAAAGCAAATGGCGCGCCAATGTTGCCTTACGCATTCTACCCCCAACTTTACTTAGAATGTTGTACAGATGGCTGTAAAGCACAGAAAGTATATACATATATATTGTGTATGTATATATAACGATCCTCAAACAAGAACCTTGCTCCACTAAAATGGCAATATCTTCTAAACTAATTCAAATTTTTAAATATGGTTTGAAGTGGATGAAAATGGAATGTCCAAGCTAATAATAATGCAAAACAAAAAAATCGAAAAAAAAAATATTTTTCAAATGTTAAAGACCTGGTATATTCAGTGCTTCCTCAAGCAAGAACCTTGCTTCACTAAAATTTTTATATTTTCTAAACTATTTCGAATTTTTGAAAATGGTTTGAAGTGGATGAAAGTGAAATGTCCAAGCTATAATAAAAATGCAAAACAAAAAAAACAAAAAAAAAATTTTTCAAATGTAAAAGACCTCCTTATGGGTATATCAGTGCTTCCTCAAACAAGAACCTTGCTCCACTAAAATGGCAATATCTTCTAAGCTTATTCAAGCTTTTGAAAATGGTTTGAAGTGGATGAAAGTGGAATGTTCAAGCTATAATAATAATGCAAAACAAAAAATATTGAAAAAAAATTTTTCAAATGTAAAAGACCTCCGTATATTCAGTGCATCCTCAAGCAAGAACCTTGCTCCACTAAAATGGCAATATCTCCTAAACTATTTCAAATTTTTGAAAATGGTTTGAAGTGGATGAAAATGGGATGTCCAAGCTATAATAATAATGCAAAACAAAAAAATCGAAAAAAAAAATTTTTGAAAGGTAAAAGACCTCCTCAGTGCTTCCTTAAGCAAGAACCTTGCTCCACTAAAATGGCAATATCTTCTAAACTATTTCGAATTTTCAAAAATGGTTTGAAGTGGATGAAAGAAGAATGTCCAAGCTATACAAATAAAATAAAACAAAAAAATAGCAAAAAAATATTTTTCAAAGGTAAGAGACCTCCTCAGTGCTTCCTCATACAAGAACCTTGCTCCACTTAAATGGCAATATCTCCTAATTTATTTCGAATTTTTGAAAACGGTTTGAAGTGGATGAAAGTGGAATGGCCAAGCTATAATAATAAATCAATACAAAAAAATCGATAAACAAAATATTTTTGAAAGGTAAAAGACCTCCTCAGTACTTCCTCAAGCCAAAATGACAATATCTCCTAAATTATTTTGAATTTTTGAAAATGGTTTGAAGTGGATGAAAGGGGAATGCCCAAGCTATAATAATAATGCAAAACGAAAAAATCGAAAAAAAAATATTTTTCAAATGTAAAAGATCTTCCTAAGGGTATACTCTGTGCTTTCTCAAGCAAGAACCTTGCTCCACTAAAATGGCAATATCTCCTAAACTATTTCGAATTTTTGAAAATGGTTTGAAGTGGATGAAAGTGGAATGTCCAAGCTATAATAATAATGCAAAACAAAAAAATCGAAAAAAAATTTTCAAATGTAAAAGACCTCTTTAAGGCAAAAATCATGATTTTTTAATATTTTAGAATCGTTGACTTATTTTTTTTCGATTCTTTTTGCATTAAAAATATTTGTAAGTTAATGCAAAAATGTTTGAAAATAATGAAAATGTTTATTGATTTCTAAAACGACTTCTCTTTTGCGAAACATTGGAACGGCACTTCAAGCAACCATTAATTCGTTGCTACAGCCATGCTGAGCAAAATGTTTTTTCCCTGATTTGAAAGAAATCTAGTAAAGAAAAGAAAAGTAATAGATAAAACACTTGGATCGCAAGGAATGAGACAAAATAAGCGCCCGAATTTAATATTATGTATTCGTAAAAACAAATGGAATCCCTACCTTAATCTTTGTTTGTTTAAATTGTCGATGAAAATTTGGAATTAGAAAATTTAAGAATTAGACTGATATGTATAAACATACAAAATTGATCATGATTAATGCGCTTTAAAGTATGCTATGTCCATGAATAGGAATTATTTTGGAACATTTTTCTTTCATATTTGCCCTTACACTCATTTATTTTGTATAACTATAACCTCTCTGACAATATGAACAAATGCACAGTGTAAACTATGTATGACTCTTCCATAACCGACTTGTTTAAATAGATAATTATTAAAGCAAATAAAGTTTGCATACTTTTATGGGCATTTATCATGATAAATTTTGTGTGTATAAACGAGCTATGAGATTCTGTTTATTAAATTATTGTTTCAATTGATTAATTTGATAGCTGATGGATAATGGATAATGCTTATCAAACAAAAGCAAATTTTGTTATCTCAGCCGCCCCTTTTGAGTTCTATAAATTGAAAGAAAACTAACAAAAAATGCCCCAATGGTGTTGTACTCGCATATGCTACACGTCCTCCCCCGTATCCTTGCCCCCATCTCCTCTTCCTGTGTGTGTGTGTGTGATGCTTGTCACTTGTCATGCAGTTTGTCACGATTAATGAGCCGCAGTCGCAGTCACAGTTAGCGGCCATGTTTGCTGGTATATCTGCTTCTACCATAACACACACACACACACACACACTCACATCTCATCCTCCCCTCCCTCTGCTGCCAACCAGCGCAGTGCTTCGCCGCCTTCGTGTATAGTGACAGTGTGCAGCAACTTTGTTTGAGGCACTTGCAACTGCTCGTTAGTGGCACATTCATGTCAAACGCTAAGTGGCCAAAAGCAGCGCAGCTCAGACCCTGCCTGCACATGTGTGTGTGTGTGTGTGTGTGTGTGGTGTGGCGTTTAATAAGTTTCTTGAACTTTGTCGTCTTGCTAAGTAGTTGCCATTTGGGTTGACTTCTCTGGTCACATTTGTACAACAACTTGGTGCATGTATGCAATTTGTGACTAAGTCGGTTAATTGACATGTTGCTCACACACACACACACACACACACACACACACAGACCCATGACCCACATTGATGGCTTAATTTTCAAGTTCACTAGCGAATCTCTGTAGCGGCAGTCAACTTCCGCACTCGAGGCACAGACAAAGGCAACTTAAAACAATGTTCACCGGAATAAAAAAGAATCTGTCTAACAGCGGCAGCAGCGAAGCAGCAGCGGCAGCGGCAGCAGCAACAATAGCTGGCAAATGCATGCATAATAAACTTGACTGAGGTTTTGTTGCCACTAAGACGCCGCCAGCGAAGACGCAGACGAAGGCGCACAAATTGAAACTGAGACTGGGCACTTGAAGACAAAGAGTCAACGTCAACGCATTCTGAAGAGGCGCCCCATTATGTGCAACGCACACACACACACACACACACACACACACACTGCGAAAGCAACGCTGAGAGATTTTAAGCCGGCTTTTCCTAAGCGTATTATCATTGTTGCGGTTTTTCACTGTTTTTGCCATTTGAAGCACCCACGCGAAGTTCACTCATATTTTGTTTGAAAATTGCTCATAAATAAATGCAAGAGAATTTTTTAATACAATTAAAGTAACGGAGAGTTTGGAAAAATCAATTAAAAAAGTTAATGAACTTTTTTTTAAGAAATATAAACTCTACTGTAATTACACAGCCAAATATTTCCTACAAATACAGCCATGTTCTCAATTACCCACTTTCACAAAAGTTTTGTGATTTATATATTTTTTTTTCGATTTTTTTGTTTAGCATTATTATTATAGCTTGGACATTCCACTTTCATCCACTTCAAACCATTTGCAAAAATTCGACATAGTTTAGAAGATATTGCTATTTTAGTGGAGCAAAGTTCTTGCTTGAGGAAGCACTGAATATACCCTTAAGGAGGTCTTTAACATTTAAAAAAAATTTTTTTTCGTTTTTTTGTTTTGCATTATTATTATAGCTTGCACATTCCACTTTCATCCACTTCAAACCATTTTCAAAAACTCGAAATTGTTTAGAAGATATTGCCATTTTAGTGGAGCAAGGTTCTTTGAAAAAAATTTTTTTCGAATGTTTTGTTTTGCATTATTATTATAGCTTGAACATTCCACTTATATCCACTTCAAACCATTTTCAAAAAATCGAAATAGCTTAGGAGATATTGCCATTTTAGTCGAGCAAGGTTCTTGCATTAAAAAAAATTTTTTTTTCGATTTTTTGTTTTGCATTGTTATTATAGCTTGGACATTCCACTTTAATCCACTTCAAAGCATTTTCAAAAATTCCAAATAGTTTAGGAGATATTGCCATTTTAGTGGAGCAAGGTTCTTGCTTGAAGAAGCACCCTTAAGGAGGTCTTTTACATTTTAAAAATATTTTTTGTTTTCCATTATTATTATAGCTTGAACATTCCACTTTAATCCACTTCAAACCATTTTTATATTTTTGGTATTTTTGGTAACTTGGATGTTATGTATTTCGTTCCACAATTTTCACATTTGCAATCGAGACGAAGCAAATATCATGATGGCCAAACCAAAAAACACATTTTTGTAAGCTGCATTTGGCCGCAACACAAATGACACACAATATGTTGTTTAGTGCTAAGCTGCTTTTCCCTAATGAGGGGAATTCAGTTGCCCACATAAAAATGATGAATATTAAATCCATAAACCAAATGGCCGCTGGTAAAGCTCTCATAGAGCGTCGTAAAAGAAAAAAAAAACATGTAAAAGCGAAGCCAAATCATAAAAAAAATGTTGTGTATGCAAATTGAAATGCTGTGTGGTGGGAAAGGTTTTAAGCACATGGACAACTTTTTCAATTGAAACCCTAGTGTAATTGACAAGAAAATCCGCTAACAATTAGATACACACACACACACACACACAAAATCGACACTCATAAGATGTAACAACATGTGACCGAAATGGCTGCTCTTGCCGGAAACCGTTGTCGCCATACAGTCAGCAAAGTCGCTCCTTCTCTTTTTATCTCCATCATTGATGGCAATCGATGCGGGTGTGGACACCCCGCTGTACGCCTTGGTCGTTAAAATATGTAGTCCAGAGCAATAAGCCAAAGTCCGAAATAGATTTTATGACCGGAGTTTCCTCCGCCTGCTAGATACATAGCACACATAGGAACACATTGTATTTGTGCAAGTATCGGTAATTCTGCTTCAATGCAGCAGCTGTTATTTGTTGCTTTTTTTTTTTTTTGTTCATTGAATTGAGCTGGCGCCAAATTAGGTTTGAATTACACAAATCAATTTCAACACTAACAGTTTTATTTGTTTTCATCCCTGGTCACCTTTTTTGCGAACTCTTTGAATTACTTCAAATTTCCTTGGCATTTCCTCCCTGGTCACTTCCTTTTCGGCCTGAAACCCATAAATAACTCACAATGTGCGTGGGGCCCTTTTTGGCGGCTGCTGACGTAAATTTTAATGCACGTAAAGGCGCTGACTGTGTCAAAGATGGATTGGGGGAAGGTCCAGCACGGACCGTTAAATTCAACGGCAAAATGCCAAAATGCTCGACACAGCCTTAACTCGACCGTTAAGCGCATAAAGCGACCGCTGACGCCACTTGTCCTGTCTCCCCACCGCTCTTGCATTTGCGGTGCACACACAGAGAGAGAGAGAGAGTCTCCTTCCCCAGCAACGGGTATTAAAGCGGCGACTGTGGCGTCCGCACATAATGGAAATAAATATAAAAACCCAAAAATAAATAAACACAAAAATCAACAACTGTGTGGAATGCATTCTCGTCATCAGCATCAGCATCCCCATCCGCATCCGCATCCTGCACCATGTCATTGGCAGCGCCAGCGGCATTGTCAGCCACCAACGTTTACTATGGCCGATTTGGACAGCGGGAAAAGCGTCGCGACGCTCAATCAAATTGCTAAAGGACCCACAGCAGCAGCAGCAGCAGCAAGAACAACATTGTTGATTAAAAAAATATACATATTGTTTATATAAAGATATTCGGGCTGACATTTTTACAAGAATTTGTATGGGAAAAGGGAAAACCATATGAAAAAGATCAGTTGAGCCCGACTGTAAACAATGCACGCTAAAAAATGCACTAATTGGTGAGGTTTGTGGGCCGGCGGTATCATTGGGAGCACATCATTTGCTATACTGTAACTAAGACAGTCGGTCGAGCTTGACTACAAACAATAAACCCAAAAAAATGCACTAATTGGTAAGGTTTGTGGGCCGGCGGCATCATTGGTAGCACATCATTTGCTATACTGTACGTAAGACAGTCGTTCGAGCTCGATTACAAACAATAAACCCAAAAAAATGCACTAATTGGTAAGGTTTGTGGGCCGGCGGCATCATTGGAAGCATATCATTTGCTATACTGTACGTAAGACAGTCGTTCGAGCTCGACTACAAACAATAAACTCCTAAAAAAGCACTAATTGGTAAGGTTTGTGGGCCGGCGGTATCATTGGGAGCAGATCATTTGCTATACTGTATGTAAGACAGTCGTTCGAGTTCGACTACAAACAATAAACTCTTAAAAAAGCACTAATTGGTGAGGTTTGTGGGCCGGCGGCATCATAGGGAGCAGATCATTTGCTATACTGTACGTAAGACAGTCGTTCGAGCTCGACTACAAACAATAAACCCTAAAAAGTGCACTAATTGGTAAGGTTTGTGGGCCGGCGGCATCATTGGGAGCACATCATTTGCTATACTGTACGTAAGACAGTCGTTTTAGCTCGACTACAAACAATAAACTCATAAAAAAGCACTAATTGGTAAGGTTTGTGGGCCGGCGGCAACTTTAGACTGTACTTTTTTGTAACAGTGAATGGATTACCACATTTTTTTGCCCAATATAGAAGAATTGGACTAGAACTTGGGCCATGCACAATTTAAGAGCCGAGTTTGGTAAGAGATTCCCACAATCTATCTACAAATCAGCAAGTAAATGCACTTATTGGTAAGGTTTGTGGGCCGGCGGCATCATTGGAAGCAGATAATTTGCTATCATGTAAGTAAGAAAGTCGGGCGAGTTCGACTATAAGCAATGCTACCTAAAAAAACGCACTAATTGGTGCGGTTTGTGGGCCGGCGGCATCATTTTTTCAAAAATAATGAAAATCGCAATGTATTTTTGTCCAAAATGGAAGAATTGGACTTGGACTTGGACCATGGACCATTAAAGAGCCGAGATTGATGAGAGATTCGCACAATCTATTTACAAATCAGCAAGTAAATGCACTAATTGGTGCGGTTTGTGGTCCGGCGGCATCATTAGACTGTACTATTTTGTAACAGTGAATGGATTTCCAACTTTTTTTGCCCAAAATGGACCATGGACCAAGTGAGAGCCGAGTTTGAACCATGATTTTACAAAAAAGCAGGTTCTAACACTCAGATCTTGTAAGTAGCAACCAAGTAAGCTTAACAAATCACCACCGATGTGCTGTCCATCCCCTCCCCCTGGTTCACACTCTCATCAATAAATCCATTTTAATACATTTTTAAGCTCTTATAATCCCATATGGATACATTCAAAGCTTATTAAAGCAAAATCATTACAGACACATCATCAAATCAGAAATATTGTGTGTATGTGTGTGTTTTTAATTGGCAAATGATTTCGATTTCGGGACCAAATCAATTGGTCCCCTTGGCGCGCGGGTGGACACAAAAGATTCCTTTAATTGGTTCGAGGGTGCATATTATGAAATTTATTTCACAACTGCCAATTTGCCTCGCCCGGCGCACAAAAGTTGAGCGAAACTCAATTTGGCAAACTGCAAACAACAAGTAAAAATTGTAGGAATGAGGCTGAGGCCAGGACCAGGACCAAGTTGTGCTAATGTGGTGACTGCAGCGCATAAATCCATTAAACTAATCAGAAAAATTGCAAAAATATGTTGGCAAAACTAATGCAGCAAAAATGGAGTGAAGGGTGCCCAGGCATCAAGGTAGCAAAAGGCTCGGACTGGGGATTGAGGCTTGGCCCGGGCCGGGCCGGGCCTAAGCCGCACAAAGTCGAGACATGCAAAAATTTTGAGTTCTTTTCCCGTCCCACTCGGGCCTGCCATTCAGCACAGACTGAGCCGCCCTAAGCCGACATTTAAGACTTTTCCATCATTTTATTTCATTTCATGTGCGCCCGATTTTTCGTTTTTCCTCCTCTCTCTGGCCTGTTTTTTTTTCTCTTCTTTTTTTTTTTTGAAATTGTTCAAGCACTTCGCTTTTAATCTTGCAGAATTCAGCATGACAGCGGGACACCAGCAGCAGCAGCAGCGGCGACGGCGGCGGCAGCAACAGCGTTGCATGAAGCACAGTGGTTAGTTTGCACTTATTTTGGTAAAAAAAATAAGTTATTAAAGATAAAAAAAATTTTTGGTAGGCGTAAAATTTTATTTTAAAATAACGCTCACAGGGACACAGCATAGACTTCAAGCAATCGCGTGGCTACAGTAGTATGTTTCAGACCACTTGATCTTTGGCCACTGGGGAGTTTTATAACACTGATTTCCTACACTGCTTTCCAACACTATTTTCCAACACTTCTTTTTAACACATTGTGTTCCAACTCTGTCTTCCAACATTCTTTTTCAACACTATTTATCAACATTGTTTTCCAAGACTATTTTTGAACACAGTTCTTAACATTGTTTCCCTACACTATTTCCAAAATTGTTTTTAGCACTATTTTCTAACACTGCTTTTTAACGCTATTTATCAAAACTTTCTTTCAACATTCTTTTTTTAACACTGTTTTTTCAACATTGTTTTTAAGACTATTTTCCAACACAGTTTTCAACATTGTTCTCCAATTTCCAAAAATTTTTTTTAACGCTATCTTCCAACACTGCTTTTCAACACTTTTTATCAACATTGTTTAGCAACACTGTCTTCCAACATTATTTTTCAACACTTTTTATCAACATTGTTTTCCAAAACTATTTGCCAACACATTTTTCAACATTGTTTCCCTACATTATTTCCAATATTGTTTTTAACACTATTTTCCAAAACTGCTTTTCAACACTATTTATCAACAATTCCAACATTATTTTTCAACATTGTTTTCCAACACTGTTTACCATTATTGTATTTCAACTTTGTTTTCCATTACTGTTTTCGAAGACTATTTTCCAACATTCTTTTTCAACATTGTTTTTCAACACTGTTTACCATTATCGTATTTGAACTTTGTTTTCCAATATTATCTTCCAATACTGTTTTCCAAGACTATTTTACAACAATCTTTTTTCAACACGGCTTATAAACCTTGTTTTCCAAGACTATTTTCCAACACAGTTTTCAAAATTGTTTCCCTACATTATTTCAAATATTTCCAAAATTGTTTTAACACTATTTTCCAACACTGCTTTTCAACACTTAAAAGTTAAAATTTTTTTCAACACTATTTATCAACATTTCCAACATACTTTTTCAACATTGTTTTCCAACACTGTTGACCAACATTGTTTACGAACTTTGCTTTCCAATACTATCTTTCAATAAAGTTTTCCAAGACTATTTTCCAACATTCTTTTTCAACACAGTTTTTAAACATTGTTTTCCAAGACTATTTTCCAATATATCAGCATTTCCAACATTGCTTTTCAACATTGTTTTCCAACACTGTTTACCAACATTGTATTTGAACTTTGTTTTCCAATACTGTTTTCCAACAACTAAATATATTGCTACACTGCTTTTCAACACTGTTTATCAACATTGTTTTACAATACTGTTTATCAACATTGCTTTTCAACACTATTTTCCATCATTGTTTTAAACAGTGTTTTCCTACACTCTTTTTTAACATTTCTTTTCAGCATTCTTTCCCTACATTATTTTTAAAATATTTTAACATTGTTTTCCAACACTGTTTTCCAACATGCTTTATTAACATTGTTTTCCAACACAGTTGCTACAACATTGTTTTTGAACTTTGAACTTAAATTTTTAACACTTTTTTCCAACACTGTATTCCATTACCCCCCGGCCCCTCATTTTGTCACAATTTCGTGCCACTGTGCAGCATTGGGCGTTGACTGGCCACTGCTTTGGCTTCCTTTCGGCTCAGCTCGAGGAAGCGAATTTTGCAGAGGATTTTGAACAATTCAAAGCACAGATTTACTGGGGAACACAAGGGGCAGAGACAGTGGCCAAGGGGGGGGGGAGGGGGGGGGGATGAGCGGGTGGTGCCTGTGTATAGGCATATAAAATTACATAACCCAAGATTAAGTAAGAATTTCTGCACATTGAAGCTCAAGCGGAAACGAAAATGAATATTGAAATTGGTTTGGCAGCTGTGTGCATGTGTTTTTTTTTTCTCTTCTTCCTTTGAGCGTTGGAGGCGGAATAGGCGTGGTCCTAAAAGACTTACAAATGCGACGCCATAACATATGCAAGGATAAGGAGCAGGAGCAGGAGCAGCAGGAAGAAAAATGCCAATGAAATGTGTTTGCATGGAAATGAAAATTGTGAGGGAAGACATCATCCAGCTACCAGCAAGGATGTGAATGTAAGACAGCCATAGGCTGATGGGCATGCCACTTCATGCTTTATGATCGTTATGCAAGTGCCCAGGACCCAGAGCCAGAGCCAGAGCCAGCATCTCGTTAGGGGAAATGTTAACATATTGCACGAAGGCCGAGATCGAGATTTTTGGGCGAAACTAATGCACTGCTGTTGATGGGAATGGAATAGCCGGGTGTGTGTGTGTGTGTGTGGGTGGAATGCAACTGAACTCGAGGCTGTCGTCTCTTGTGCTGTGCACATTTTAATTATGAGCCCAAGTATAATGTGTGCCAACAAGCGGGTTTTCTGTGGGCGACGACTTTGTGTGTGGGTGTGTGTGTGTGTGTGTCTGCCTGTCAATCAGGCGGCAATGTCGCACTGGGACTGAAACTGGCACTGATACCCAGGACCAGGGCCACAAAATGAGGGTAAACCTTTGTGTTTTGGTTGGATTACAAAACGGAAAGAATCTTTGACTAAGGAACTGAGTTAGTGAACACGGCCACGCCTTAAGCATGAGTGTCATGGCCAACAAATCCACGGTTTACAATCGAAACTCAAAAATCCATGAAGTTTGAAGGTCTTATAAAATATGTAGATAAGTCAGAGAACTGGAGAGGGGAATATGATAAAAAAAAAGCGGTGTTTGTTATACTAAAAATGTGGTGTACCTAAAAGTACTAAGTAGAGCTTCTCTCATTCTCTTGGCTAAGTTTGTAAAGCTTTTCGAGGCTTTACCTTGCATTGGTACATTTATACCAAATGTTTCAAAAGCGGTAAACGAAGACGCCACACTTGAAGCAGTGTTTCTACTGCTTCTTCTTTTTCTCAATTCCATATGGGATATAGGGCATTATATATTGAACTTTGCTTGACAATATTGATGTATTATTTTATCTTTTCTTCTTTTTGGGGTCCTTATTCCCGCGAGGGACACAGGGCATCAAACACTCCTCCTCTATACCGAACTCTATTCTCCAGGTCTCTTTGGGTCTGCCTGGTGCACGGTCAATCCCATCTAAAGGGTTCCATTCCATAGCCTTTTTATCTCTTATCCCTTTCAAATTTAAAAAAAAAAAAAAGCACGGTCGCCACTTTCTACTCAAAATGTTATTAACTCGTATGGCGTTTATAAACACTCCTCCTCTATACCGAACTCTATTCTCCAGATCTCTTGGGTCTGCCTGTTGCCCGGTCAATCCCATTTAAAGGGTTCCATTCCATAGCCTTTTTATCTCTTATCCCTTTAAAAAATTTTAAAAAAAAAGCACGGTCGCCACTTTCTACTGAAAATGTTATTAACTCGTATGGCGTTTAAAAACTTACCCTCATATTTTACTACACACCTGATTCGAGTGAAAAAAACAGAGAATACACATACCTGAAAAGAATCAGAGAACAAATAGTTAATTAAATTATCATTTTGATGTTCAGTGTTTAAAATATATTTTTAAAATAAAAAGTATTAGTAAAGAAACATATTTACATTAACACTAAGTACATATATGCCCAGTTTCGCATTTTTTCAATTTTTCCATGTCCAAACAAGGTCGAAGGATAAGATATACGATTGTTGAGAGCATAAATGTGACCATTAACAAATATAGGGTGGCTAATGAATGTTGCTACATTAATAAACTTAGACGGGACTTTCATGTGGTCAAGAAGTTATCTTAGTAGGCGAGAGATTTAAATGTATTTCTTTACTATTCGTTTAAAAAGTCTGAAAGATTTCCTCTAAATTCCACGCCTACTAAGAAAACATCATGAAGTTTGCTTCATGGTGTAAATCCCGACTAAAATAACACTTTTTTTAAGAGCTGGATGCAATTTCATGTCATAAAATATCTATATGCCATATTTTTTAAATTTCAAGATCCTTCAGTGAAATCAAAACAAAGAAAATAATCGATTAACCACACAGAACAAAGGCTGAGTTCAACTGTTCAACGCTTGAGATATGATAATCTGGTAGGCCTTCTTATTGCCTAGTTTTCAATGCCAAATGACAAGCTATTCACAGTGAAAAAATGACAATATAAGGTCCTACTAATGGGTGATTTTTTAGCTATTATCTTTTTGCCAACACTAGTTTAAACAGCTCACGCACGTTTGGTCTCTAATTTAACCATAAATCGTCTTACAAACGAACAGCGCTTGCAAATTATTGAATTTTATTATCAAAATGCGTGCTCAGAAAGTTCATCGCGCGCTTCTTCCATCATCTTCTTCCATGGTTAGTTTTATCGACCCACTGAAGCGGCTATTCGGGCTATTGTGACTAAATTTCGCACCAAATTTACATTGTTGGACCTTAAACGTAGAGTGCCAACTGGAGAAAATATCGCAGCTGTATCACTTATCGATTCGTCGCCGTTCGCAGCAATTGGGCCTCTGTTACTCAACAACGTGGAAAATTTTGAGGAAGGATTTAGGTGTGAAGCCTTTCAAAATACAGCTGGTGCAAGAATTGAAGCCCAACGACCTACCGCAACGTAGAATTTTTGATGAATGGGCTCTTGGAAAGTTGGCCGAATATTCACTTTTTTTACCGCAAAATTGTGTTCATTTTTGGCCCAATGGGTACATAAACAAGCAGAATTGTAGATTTTCGAGTGAATATCAGCCAGAAGCATTGCAAGAGCTAATATGCAAACAAACATAAAACGAGCGGAAATAAAAAAAACTAAGCCATCTCCTTTTTTTTAAACAAATGCCATTGATCCAGAAAAAGTCACAGTTTGGTGCGGTTTATGGGCTGGTGGCATCATGGCTTTAGGGCGGTGGCCATGCCAAACTTCTTCAAAACTGTGAATGGTGAGCGCTACCGTGAGATGATATCCAACTTTTTTTTGCCCAAACTGCAAGAGCTTGACTTGCTTGACTTGTGGTTTCAACCAGACCGTGCCACATGCCACATAGCACGGGCAACAATGGACTTATTGAGAGGCGAGTTCGGTGAACATTTTTGGCCGCCTAGATTGTGCGACTTAACGCCTTTAGACTATTTTTTTGTGGGACTATGTTAAAGCTCATGTCTATACAGACAAGCACGCTTCAATTGACGCATTGGAATACAACATTGAAGCATTATTCGTGAGATACCGGCCGAAATGTTAGAAAGAGTATGTCAAAATTGGACTAAGCAGATGGACCATTTGAGGCGCAGTCACGATCAAGATTTGCATGAAATAATCTTCAAACAATAAATTATATGGACCCTACTATCGATTCAAATAAAGATTTCATGAATTTTTTTTTTTTTAAACTTTCCTATACGCTCTTAAAAAATCACCCTTTATATGACATATTTTTGAAATTAAAAAATTCCTTTAGTGAATTCAAAATAAAAAAAAAGTAACCGCACAAAACCAAAATCTAAAGGGCTGATTGATCTAATAGGCCTTCATGTTGCCTTATTTTTAATGCCAAATGACAAGCTATTCACAGTGAAAATAAGACAACATAAGGTCCTACTAGATTCTCATGTCTCAGGCGTCGAACAGTGTGAACTCAGCCTTACTTAGTTGGGATTTAAACGATGAAGCAAACTTCAAGAAATTTTCTAAGTAGGCGTGAATTTTAGGGGTATACTGTCAGAACTATTAAATGAATAGTTACAAAATATTTACATTGAAATATACTCAATATAAGAAAGAAAAAAAAAAACCTCAAGCATAAGAAAAACGAGTAAACGAAATTATAAAAAGATACGCAAATAAAGCCATCATTTTTATTGTTTGGTTTGAAGAGCATCTAGACACACATCAAAATGGCCAATTTCCAGATCCATCGCGATACCAATGAGAAGGAGAATCCACTGATGCCAGAGAAATCGACCATGGTGAAACAGCAGACTCTGGGCGTGATCAAGGAGAAGCATATATTGGCTTCAAGGGCCAACAATGGAAATGTACCTGTGGTACGCCTTGTGGTGCCAGAGCCAACGGCCAAAGTGGCCGCCCGCTGTGTGAGCAATCAACAAACAAATGAGGAGCAAGGAGCAGCTATCTTAAAGCAATCTATTAATGTGGAGGAAAAGTGTAAAACCTTTTCCATTTATGAGGATAACTGCGATACTCAGGTGACAAATATGGGCAAACCCTTGGAGGAGAATTTCAATTTATGCAACTTGAATGGTACACCCATGTCTATTACCGATGTACTCTCGCCCATGTCTGTGGATCCTTCCTTAAGCGGCGATGATGAAACTAAGAACAAAAATCAGTTGAAGGAATTGCCGCCACTTAATGATCGTCAGCGTTTCTTTGAGGTGGTGCAATATCAAATGGACATTTTGCAAAATTTCCGCGAATGTGAGCAGAAACATCGCCCGAAAGCTCAATATATGCGCCGACAAAAGGATATCAATCACACTATGCGCGCCATTTTGATCGATTGGCTGGTTGAGGTATCCGTGGAATATAAAATGAACACCGAGACATTGTATCTAACCGTCTCCTATATGGATCGTTTTCTCAGCCATATGGCTGTGTGGCGCACTAAATTGCAATTGGTTGGCACTGCAGCCATGTTCATTGCCTGCAAATATGAGGAGATCTATCCACCTGATGTCAATGAGTTTGTCTCACTCACCGACGATGGCTACACCAAGGCGCAAATTTTGCGCATGGAGCAAGTTATGTTAAAGGTTTTATCTTTTGATTTATGCACAACCACGCCATATGTATTCATTAGCACCTATGTGGTTATGTGTGATATACCCGATCAGCTGAAACACTTGACTCTGTTGCTGTGTGAACTGACTCTAATGGAGGGTGATCCATTTATGCAATATTTACCCTCGTTGGTAGCGGCTGCTTCGCTTGCATTGTCACGTCATTTGTTGGGCATGGAAATATGGACACCACAATTGGAGGAGATTACCAACTATAAATTGAGCGAACTGAAGACTGTAGTTCTACAATTGTGTCAAATGCATAAGATGTACGAGGAGCTCACAACACAGGCCATACGGGACAAGTACACTAAACCCAAGTAAGTTAATTCATTGTTTTGTTTATAAATACCCATTGAAGCTGTTGTTTTTATACTCTGTACCGAAGGTACAAAGAGTATATTGGGTTTGTGCAAATGTATGTAACAGCCAAAAGGAAGCATCTCCGACCCTATAAAGTATATATATTCCTGATCAGCATCAACAGCCGAGTCGATATACCCATATCCGTCTGTCCGTCTGTCTGTCTGTCTGTCCTTATGAACGAAGAGATCTCAGAGATGGTAAGAGCTAGAGGTTTGAAGTGTATGGAACATATAATTCTTATACCTGCAGGCAGATCAAGTTTATTTTTAATTTTTGCCACGCCCCCTGCCTCCCCCGCAAATTAAAAAAAACCTAATAACTCCCACAATTTTGAAGATAGATAGTTCGAATATTCTAGACATATAATCTACTACTAATTCTTTATCGATCCGCCATACAACGTTTTTCGATCAGATTAAAGATATAAGAGCTATACGTAAAAGAAAATTCAAAGCAACAACAACACCGCAGCGATTGGTAGAACTTACAAGAAAGAGAGCGCGAGAGGGCAAATGCTAACTGGAATTTGCATGACGGCAGTAGCTAATTGGACTGCGCCGCTGTCAGTTTCCCCCCTCCCTTCTTTCCCTTAGATATTTGTGTAAGGAGGTAAAGACCACGTATGAGAGGAGCGATGCAATTGAGATGGCCTGCGGTCATAAATCACGCGTGATTCCCGCGTGACTAATATATAATATATAAAATTTTATAATTTTACGAGATATGTACTACACTCAGAGAAAAAAGCGAGCAGATCGTGATTGATATCAAGCAGATTTCGTGTCAGAAGTTCGGCAAGACAGAATATTCTTGGATCCAAAAAGAAAATTCTGAAATCAAGCATGAATTTTGAAGCTCGATCTGCTTGGTTTTAAATTTAGTCGGCTTCATTTCGAACATGATTTATTCTCGAATTCAGGAATAGATCTTCTTGAAAGTAAGCATTTTAGAACAAAGTTGCCAGAGCGCGAGAGAACGAAATGCTCTCGTTTTTTCGTGTGCTCTCCGCAATGCAAACTCAAATCGAGCGCACAAGTCTTCTCGATTTCAAGCAGATTTCTTCTTGAAAATTCAAGACGAAAAAAAACTAAATTGAAGCCGATTTCAGTCTTGCCTAAACGAGCTAGATTTCTCTGGGTGTAGGGTAATTCTACTCATCATTACTTTTCGAGGCCCCATACATCGTTTTTCAATCAGATGAACGATAGTCGAAAGAGTTGCCACCCTTAGATTTTGAAAAAACCTCACACTCACACTTTAAAGTTATCAGTTACATACAAACAGGTACAGAGTATATTACAGTCGGGCTTGACCGACTTTCTTACTTGTTTTCTTATGTACTTTGGAATGCTGAACTTAAAAATGAAATTCAAAAATTTTTGTATGCATACGTTTTTGAGTTAGAATTTTTTTTAGTTTATTCGATAAATTTTTAAAAATTTATTTTTGAGTTTAGCATGCCAAAATACATCATTAAAAAATAATGGCTTCAATGGGTATTTTTCGCTGTAATTTAGTGTAATTTTCAATTGAGTTTCTTTCCATTTTTTTAGGTACAATAATGTGTCCTCTATCAAAGCCATCGAACTGACCGAAGCCGATTTTGAGCAACTCAGTCAGGCCTACATCCGTAGCCAGAAACAGCAATTGGAAAATAATTTGTTTTATAAGTTTTAAGTGTTAAATTTTATAATTTTTTCTTCTCTCTTTTCAAATTTGCGCCCTCTGCTGCTTGCCATGAGATCAAATTGTAATGTAGTTAATATCGAAATCCATTTAGTTTTCAAGATTTTGTTAAGTGTATATGTAATTGAGAGTCCCCCCCCCCCCCATGTTCGCCACTGTTGGACAATTTTAAATGCGCAAATAAATAAATAAAGATAAATGTTCTGTGAACCATGCAACAACAAATCTATCAATTAAAAACCATTGATGTATGTAGTATCGCATAAAACCTATAAACCTACAAAATTTGTGCATAATTTTCCATAAACTAAAAAAACTTCAAAATGGATTTTCCGCGATTTCTTGAAAACAAAAGCTGATGGAGAAAACCCGACACCACCGACACCTATAAACCTACAAATTTGTGCATAATTTTCCATAAACTAAAAAAACTTCAAAATGGATTTTCCGCGATTTCTTGAAAACAAGAGCTAATGGAGAAAAACCGAGACCAGGTTTGGAATCAGGGCACAGAACAGGAACAGAATTTTGCATCGAGAAGGCCAGAGCAAAATGTCTGTTGCCCTGTGTTATATATATATACAGATTTATAAACTACCTTAGGTAAGTCCGGAAATGTCTTAAACATATTTCGAAAAATTGTTGTTAAATAAGAATTTCTTTTTCAATCTGTTTACCAATTTTCAAGTTTATTCCTAAATTTTAAATCATATGGATAACCTGAATACTTAATAATTTGATTGCAACAATACAAAATTTGCTTAAATCCTGCAGCAATTCATCAGCTGTGTTTGCATGTATGTCTGTTTCTTGGCATAACCAGATGTTTATATGAAAGATGGCAGATGAAAGAAGAATGGAGATGTATAATCTGTAAGCATCAGTTCGTCAATGGTAATAAACTGTCAGAGGGGAGTAAGAGAGAGCGAAGGAGTATTTTATCACCTGAGCCACACCGTTGTGAAACGGCAATGGGACTTTGTTTTACGACTTTCTGTAGCGTTAAGCTGGGGGTGATCATTTGTAACATGAAACTCACGTAATTGTTTGTGGAATACGTTAGTGTCTGATAGTAATGATTCCACAGAGAGATGGTAATAAAAAGTGAATGTGTAGAAGTGTGAACAGAATGAATTATCTTTTTGCTTTACCAAAGGTGCAAAAAATCACAAATTATTGCCTACTTTTAAGGGCATTTTTCATTGCCTACTTATAGAGACATATTTCAGTTTGCATTGCCTACTTATTTGGGCAAGTTATGCTATAATTGTATGTTCCATTTTGGGTTTCTTTGACAATGCGCTTACACCGTCTATTTCCTGCACATTTTTGGTTTCCCATTTGCATTTTACTTCATGTCTAACTTGACCACTGTCGGCGAAAAACTTTTGCGCACGACTACTTCCTAGTCCTCGCATTCACAAAAATGATGTTTGTAAAGTAGGTTTTCTTGTTGGCAATCCTCCCAGTTCTGAGTTCACTGGCCCACCCTCAATCCGCCTCTGCCTTTGGCAGACGTGTGCCAACATTCATAAGTGGGCATGTAGGCAATAAAATGTAAAACCAGACTGATAGACAGCCACGGACAGATGGGGAAAGGAAAACGCCCGAGTTGGCAGTCGACAGTCGACAGTTATGTGGTTCTGTTAATAACAACAGTTATTACTTAAGTCTCTTGTTTCATTTCAATTTTATTTTCATTCCGCTTTTTTTTTTTTTTTTTTTTTTTTTTTTGCTAAGCCTGCATAAAAAGCAAGTGGAGGGGGGCGTTACAGTGAGACAAGATTTATTGGTAAAAAAAAAACAAAGCAACTTAAATAACAATAATAAAATTTTGATAAATCGTGTTCGGAACCTTCTTACGAAAGGGTTTATAGCCCTATACCTCTTCAAAGTGGCGGCAACCCCAAACTTGTGCTTCATAGGATTGAACCATACTGCTTTCAAAAATTTCCATTTGACTTTAACATTTTGAGAAATTGTTCCAAATCATATTCATTACTTGTTTCTTTATTATAGCGACTAATTACGTTCTTAAAAAGACTGAAAAGAGAATTCGGGTGAAATTTTATGTTCATTACTTCGTCGCTGCCAATCTGCCACCTTTCCTGAAGACCAGATGTTTTAATACTCCTCCAGTCGATTAATTGATTTATTTATTATCCGCTATAAAGACAAAGTCATCTGCATACATTAACAGGCTTAAATTACGAACTCCAATATAAAGGGCTCCTTCCAATATTTCGTGCAAATCATCGAAAAATAAAGTAGATTTTACACATCCTTGTTGAACCCCAACTGCTGCCTTAAAATAGTCTAACATTTTTTCTTCTGTTCTAACAGCGGATTCAGTTTGTTCATACAACCTTTCTTTGTCGTCTTGGTCGAGACAATGTTAGTGGAGCAATGTTTTTCTAATTAAAAAAAAAAAGAAAAAAAAATGTTCGAATTCAAGAGCTGTTCCAACAAGTTAATGGCCAGCGAATTAGGGTCTAAAAAAAGGTGAAGTTTGGTAGCCAGGATTCGGGACTTCAGGGTATCGCAAATGAAAACGGTAAATGAGGTAATGATCAAAATTGTTGTAATTCTGGCCCGTACCTCATTGGAAAATTGGAAGTGGGCCATTAAAAAAATTTATTTTCAAGTTTAATTTTTATAATTTTTATTTTGATTTTCAAGTTTTATTTTTGTAGTTTAGTGTAAAAAAAAACAGTAATAAATTGTTTTTCCTCTTGATTGAGGTACAATTAGAACTGCTTTCAGGTCAAAAAACGTGGTAAACTATAAAATACTTACTTTACCAAGAACATTGCTCCACTAAAAAAGGCTATATCTGCTAAACTATTTAGAGTTTGCGGAAATTGTTTAAAGCAGATGAAAGAGGAATGAAGCTATAATTATAATGCAAGCACAAAAAAATGGGAAACATTTTTTTTCAAAGGTAGAAGACCCCCTTAAGTCTAGTAAACTAAAACGTACTCTGCGTCCGTTGTCTTTACAGTTGTGCAAATCCAACAACGCCAGACATAATCTCTTCCGTGTTCTGTGTGATAACCTTTAACGATTGACTACTTTGTGGTTTATAGAATAAGAAGCAATTAAGGTAGAATTACAAGGTCGTGTAATCACTTTTAAAAATATCTGCTGCGTGGGAAAAAAATTGTGCCGACTGTCAGTCACAAAATCATTACATTGTGCTAACCATGTACTTCTACCATTAGCTTACTAATACTTTGAAAAATTAACGATTTCACATAACAGTTTTCGAAACAATCGTTTTATTTTACCCAGAAGGAAAGGGTTTCTTATGTCCTAAAAAGAAGGGCTTCTGTATCCCCAAGAAAACTCTTGTTCTTAGCAGCAGGAAGAACTGCTTCTTTATCTTCGGAAAGAAGCCCTTTCGTATCGCACACAATGCATTACATTTTTTCTCAAAGAAGTGCATTTTTATTATGCCCAGACTGAAAAGCTTACTTTTTCCCAATAAGACAATTTTTGCATAGGTATTGACTCTAGAAGGCACTAATTCTTTTCTCAAAGAAGAAACTTATTCTTATCTCCAAGAAATGCCTTTTCACCTCCCAGAAATGTTCCAGAGTGACACATTTTTTCTCGAAAGTGGAGATGAGGATGCGATAGAGTGAAGCTATACATAATGGAATAATTGCATTCTTATCTTGTTTTCTGGGAAAAGAGATATTCACGCGGGCACAACAAACACACTCAAAGCATAAACTTTCTGTGTGGTTGCTTATATATAACTTTCAATACATTCTCAATGGATCTCTCTTTGGATTTTGGAGAACCGTTCGACAAGATGCCAATGATGCCTGGACAGCGAGTTGAGAGAATGTTGTCTTAAGCAAATAGGCTACTGAAGATAGGACCAGAAAATTTTTAAAATATTATTGTATATATAATCAGATCTTTTTGATGTAGAAGGCATGAGCAGTTTAAGCTGTAAGCAAACACAACTTCAAGAAATCGTAAAGTAACATTAGGAAGATCGATAGATAAACTACAAAAGTTACAGATGAATAAATATAAATATTTTCAACCTATCCTAGGGGTCGATTTCCCAACTTCTACTTAAAGCTATTAGTTACATAAACTACTAAATAGCAGAGTTGGAAGGGATTTACATGATGAAGCAAATTTTAGGAAGTTTTCTTAGTGGGCAAGAGAATCAAATGTATTTCTATGCTATTCGTTTAATAGTTCTGAAAGAACTGCACCAAATTTCTAGCTTAAGGTCCTTTCTCAGATGACATAAAATACTTTTGTCAAGCTTTGAAATCAGAATGCTTTTGAACAGATGTCTATTTGTATTCTGAGGATCAGGCCTTCACTAAGAAAACTTTATGAAGTTTGCTTCATCATATAATTTTCTGATGAATATAGTCTTCAATCTACTTATCAGAGCTTTAATTTCTTGTATCAAAGGAATAAAAATTTCAAAAATTTGGGAATTTTGTTAAAATTATTCTTACTTAGAATAAGAAGCTTTTAACTGCTCTTTTTTAGCTGCTTGTGCTTTGTTTTAGTGGCATTTGTCACACTGTGCCACTGATGTGAGGGCTGTACCCACATATATATAAATATATACATAGATATATATATATATTTTTTATATTTAAATATTAATCATACGCCTCATATGCTCTACTTATTCTTACATATTACAATGTCGAGTTGGTTGGCAGTTGTTGCTCGGTTTGCCACTCAGTCAGGGTTGAGCCGTGCATTGGTCGGTGCTAAATGTTATGCAATAAATGCGGTGTGTGTAAGTGTGTGTGTGTGTGCGGAAAAGCACCAACTCATGTCGGCTTTGTCATTGCATTAGCATAAAAATGTTAAGTCGTTGTAATGGCAGCAGCAGCAGCAGCGCGCAGCAACTTTGCCAGATTCTGTCATCGATTTTCTAGCCAGCGACCGGGGAAGCCGGGTCCGGTCCTTATTTTTCTCTCGCTTTTTTTTTTTTGTTTTAATGCGCTTTTGTATTACTATATAGAAAATTGCAATGCTCGAACATTGTCTCTGCTGTTCTTATGCCTGTTTGTGTTTTCCATCTTTTCCCCATCAAAAGTGGCCACAATTTCATTTGTTACTTTGTGCTGGGATTTGATACGAATCGATATGCCGTAAATACAAAAAAAAAAAGGCGCCCAAGAATTTGCATAGTTCTGAGAGCGGAACGGGTGTAACTTCCGGTGTGTTATTTGGATGGAGGCGGAGGAGGATGCTACGCCTGTTATTAATTGCGCTTTTGCACTTCACGATGGTGGCCTTGTATGCGGTTTGCCTGGCAGATGAGTAGTGGTACCTCCCCCCCCCCCCCCCCCCTGCTCTTTCACCGAAAAATTGCCAAGTCATTTGCCAACTGTGACTCTCTCTTCTCTCTCTCTCTCTCTCTGTGAGTGTGTGTGTGTGTATGCAAATTACTTTTCCCACCATTTTGCAGACTGGGACCGGAAACGGGCGGCAGAGTCGGCTTATGCACACGTTGGTGCATTAGTGAGTGCATTACGTACCCACACCCCCCTCACCCACCCGATAACTCCCGTTTTGTAGTATGAAGCGCAAAGTATGTAAATGAATATTGGAATTTCGATAATCCGCCTATCGAATGTGCGCGCTTTGCCCAGGCGGGCGGAATCATACTGTGGGGGGGAAGGAGGATGGGGTGTGTGGTTTTCCAACCACTTCACATAAACGGCTTTTAGGCCGCATTTTTATCGAACTGATGACAAAATACGCAAAGTGAAATTTTACATATTTATCCTAAGCAGATTTTTGCATAATTGTTAATGGGCCAAATGGCGAATGATTCAGTTTCAGGCGGCAAAGCCTAAGAGCTTTCATATAATCCCAACTTGAGTTCAAGATTCAGATGGGCAGGCCCAAATGTGGCTTATGGCAAAATTCCAAATAAGAGATAACCAAAACCCAGTTTAGTAAACATTCCTCAAACCGAGACCAAGGCTTATCACGGGGGTTTTTACTACAAAAGGAAGAAGGAAAAAACAAAACTCCCTTTCATGCGAGTCAAATCATTTTATACACCTTAACCTGATAAACTATTTAGTACATTATGTGGCATATTTTTAGAGTAGATTAATCTAAAGAGAGAAAGAGAGAATGCTTAAGGGAATAATTTCCCAGCCAAACTGTCTGTGATGGCATGACGAAACTGTGGTAACTGCCAACTCATTTTGTGGCTTTGTAAATATTTTTCGGTTAATAACATTATCAATGTCATCAGACTAACTTTATATATTTCAACGAGCAGCCCGAAAACTTTTGCCTTACACGTGTGTGTGTGTGTGTGTGTGTGTATGTAAGATATATATATATATATATATAACTTTTCCAATTTGTCCTTTGAGCATGTCTTTCGAGTGTAACGAGCAAAAGGAAAATTAAAATAAAATTTCGTCTGCATATTTATGACGGTGAGTGTAGCGCTGCAAAAACTTTTCTTTTACACGTGGGCCACCCCAACAACAACAAACGAAAATTGCGAGAAAATGATGCAAAAATGGCAACGTGCGGGCACAAATAAACCAACCAAGCGAATTGCGCCAGCGACTAACAACAAACAAATATTTTACAAAAAACAAATTTGAGAAATCTGAATGGCAGAAATGATCGACTAAGAAATACTTCAAAAAGTTGTTTTATTAGGAGTTTTCGATTAGATAGATATAACTACCAGGTTAATACTTAAACAAAAAACTCCTTTTTATCTTCATATAAACAGTAGAGTTTAAGAATCTAGTTCATTTTAATGAACTAGTTCATTAGTTCATTTTATGAAATGAACTAAAATGAACTATAGTTCCAAAAATGAACTATATATATAAAAAAAATCCTTTTTATCTTCATATAAACTGTAGAGTTTGAAAATCTAGTTAATTTTAATGAACTAGTTCATTGGTTCATTTTAATGAACTAGTTCATTAGTTCATTTTAATGAACTAGTTCATTAGTTCATTTTTTATGAACTATTCACTTTCGAGTTATAGTTCATTTTAGTTCATTTCAATTTAAGTTTCTTTTTTTGAACTATAGTTCATTTTGGTTCATTTCAAAAAATGAACTATATATAAAAAAAAGTCCTTTTTATCTTCATATAAACAGTAGAGTTTGAGAATCTAATTCATTTTAATGAACTAGTTCATTAGTTCATTTTTTATGAACTATTCACTTTCGAGTTAGAGTTCGTTTTAGTTCATTTCAATTTAAGTTTCTTTTTTGAACTATAGTTCATTTTATGAATGAATAGTCTTTATGATATGACTAAAATGAACTATAGTTCAAAAAATGAACTATATATATAAAAAAAGTCCTTTTTTTCTTCATATAAACTGTAGAGTTAGAGAATCTAGTTCATTTTAATGAACTAGTTCATTAGTTCATTTTTTTATGAACTATTTACTTTCGAGTTATAGTTCGTTTTAGTTCATTTTCAATTTAAGTTTTTTTTTTGAACTAAAGTTCATTTTATGAAATGAACTAAAATGAACTATAGTTCAAAAAATGAACTATATATATAAAAAAAAGTCCTTTTTATCTGCATATAAACAGTAGAGTTTGAGAATCTAGTTCATTTTAATGAACTAGTTCATTAGTTAATTTTATGAACTATTAACTTTCGAGTTATAGTTCGTTTTAGTTCATTTTCAATTTAAGTTTTTTTTTTTGAACTATAGTTCATTTTGTATGAAATGAACTATAGTTCAAAAATGAACTTTATGAAGTTAAACAAAAAATGAACTATATATATAAAAAAAAGTCCTTTTTATCTTCATATAAACAGTAGCGTTTGAGAATCTAGTTCATTTTAATGAACTAGTTCATTAGTTCATTTTTTTTATGAACTATTCACTTTCGAGTTATAGTTCATTTTATTTCATTTCAACTAAAGTTTCTTTTTGGAACTATAGTTCATTTTATGAAATGAACTAAAAAAATGAAAAAATGAACTATAGTTCAAAAAATGAACTATTGTTCTAACACTGAGTCCTAGTTTATTAGTTCATTTAAATGAATAGTTCATTCGAACTAGTTCACTTAAATTAATAGTTCATTCGAACTAGTTCATTTAAATGACTAGTTCATTCGAACTAGTTCATTAAAATCAACACAACTCCAATTAACAGGCACTTGGTTACTTTATTTTCTGACCTTCTTCAGCAGTCTGACTTATGTCCTTTGGTATTCTAAAAAAAAACGTCCTCGCCCATTTCAGTGAGAATGCATTAAAAACACTTTATGGATTTGGCCTCATACCTGACCCCAGCCCGACCCTGGGGCGAGGTATACTTTATACAACAAAAAAAATAAACCCAAACTTTTTTTGCGTGCAGCAAGCAAAGGGTATTTTTTTTTTGGTGGACAGGCGTAGGCGGCTCGAGCGACACAACTATCGCAGTTTCCGCTTTATCAACACCCGAACTTCCGCTGCAGACGACCGGGTTGGTTGACTCTCCATCATCAGGCAAAAGAGCGAGAGAAAAGCGCCTGAACCCAGCGGACATTGTCGCTGCACTTTTGGCCCTCCCCCCCCCAACATTTTGCGGGCAACGTGGCGTATGAGCAACTTTTGTTTTGGCATTTTAATTTATTGCTTGCAATCTTTCCAGCTTGTTGTTGTTGTTGTTGGCAGGCAGGCAGGACATTGAACTCGGCGAGTTGCACACCCACAGGTGGCGAGCTGAGCCGCAACCCTTTTTTCATTCATTTTCATTCATTTTTTTTTTTTTTGTTGTTTAATTTTAAATGCCCAAAGCCGCTGTCGGCTTTTGGGCAACAAATTGAATGTGGTTGAATCGAATATATATTTTTGGGACTGTGTGACCCAAACCCAACTAAATTGGGTTTTATTGTTAGTTATGTTCTAGTTAAGCCCTCGTTACCTTTCCGTACTCCCCGTAGACCAGATTACATTTTGGGATAAGTATTTGAAGCTTACATTTAAGATTTCCTGGTGGACACACAAAAAGAATCACATTTAAATGGCTTTAATTTTTGTGGGCCAGAAAATTAGGCATACTAAATGGCAAAACCGCACACACAGAGACAGACAGAGACAGAGAGAGAGAGAGAGAAAGAGAAAAGCCCAGCGTAACGAACGATAAGAGCGTGTGGTTGGTGGGTTGGGTGGCCACAAAAACCGCACAAACCGCCAAACAGCTCACCTCAGTTGGCGGGCTAATAATTTCTCTCCCTCCCTCCCTCTCGCTCGCTCGCTCTGTGCGGAAAATCAGGCATCAGGAGTCGCATAAATCAACAGAAAGGAAAATGTCGCTGCCTGATACACAGTTTCAACTCAACAACGAAAAACAACTAACAGAACGAGGATCATTCAATAAACTTGAACAAAAGTTTTAATAATACAAAAAAAATTTATGTGGAAAACATTTTGGAAAAAAAAAGCAAAAATAAGTTGAGTAAATGTCTAGTACTATGTACTTAAATCCTGTTGAGTTTGAAGTTACTAAAATCAAGAATGTCTCATACTCATTTCAAATACTAAGTAATAGAAAGTTAGAATGATAGTTACTTTCGTTATACTGAAAATTCGTCAAATAAAATGGTTTTAGAATTGAAAGAAATTTGCAGAAAATTGGGAAATTAGTTCGTTTAAAAGAAATTTATTTTGAACGAAAGTTCGTAATTGAATAATAATAATCTCGTGCTTTCAACAACTTCTTCACAGCAATGCACTGGACTTCTAGATACTCAACCTGCTGAGATGCAAAAGAGTCCAAGCTGAGTGAGACCATGGCAAAGAAGGCACACGGCGACACGTCTCAGGGAGGTGTACTGTCATCCCTCTTATGGAACCTCGTGGCCAACAAAATACTTGAAATTCCGCAAGATAATAATTATCATGAAAAAATGTACATGGACCCTCAGCTCAATCCTAAACTCTACCCTCAAAGAAATACTACAGTGGGCCACTGAAGCCCAACTTAGTATTAATATAAAAAAGACGGACCTCATTCTCTTTATAAAGAGATACAAGGTACCGCAATGGACTCCACCCAATATTAATGGAACGGCACTTACACCGATTCTATGTGCGGTCCCCTTCAGGGCCAGGCGGAACTACCTACCTACACAGAGTTAAAAATTGATATGAAATGGCAGTCATTTACACATTTTTTCATAGCAATTTCTCTCCGATATGACCAAGATTGGCTAGATATGTTTAAAAATATCAACATTACCTTGGGGACCTTAGACTAAACTCGAGTGGAATGAAGTCTTTAAGTAGTGAGCCAGCGCACACGTTCTACGTTCTAGAGACTACCTATATATTTTTCTAGGCAGCCCAAGTGCTTTTTGTTATTGCAAATTTCCAGTGGTTGTAAAAGGTACTTCTTATTTTTACCTAGGTAAGGTACAAGGTAAAAGCCAAAAACTAGGTAAAGGGTAACTGAATTTTTCAGTATCTACACTCAGAAAAAAACGGCTGCCAGCGTTCTAGAACGAACGGGATTGAATTTATACCGTTTCGTACTTAAAATTTCAAGTATAATTCGTACTTGATTGTACTTAAAGTAAGTACGAATCAGTTTTAAGTTTAAAATTTACCCAAATATGCTAAAATGAGAACAAAATTCTTAAATCAGAAATACTTAAATCAAGAATTTTTTGTACTCAAACGGGAACGGGATATAATGAATACCGATTTGTACTCAAAATAAGTATGATTCGGGTGAGAGCGTCGAGTGAGAGCGCGCACAAGCTGAGAGCAAAAGCAAATTGGCTCTCTTGGCTTCTCTCTTTGAGTTTCGTTTTGCCGTCTGGAGCAAACGTACTTGTATGTAATTTGGCGCCTAGTCTCGCAAGCGCAGCGCGGTCGAGTGCGCTAAGACGCAGCCGTTCTTGTGCTTCAGTCCCGAAGTCCCGAGTTCGATTCCCAGACAAGGAAAGGTAAATTAAGCTATAATTAATTTATAAATTATTATATGTTTCAGAGAAAAGAATACTTCAATGAAAAACAGTCGGGGGTACACAGGGTTGAGCCATTCCGAGAATTAACCCATTATGTTGAGTTATTTTTTTTTAACCAATTGGGATTGGAACAGTCCAAAATGTACTTAATGTATCCCGAAAAGGTCTTAAATCAAGTATTTCGGGATTGAAAAAATCGTACTTGAACCAAGTATTTTGTACTTGTATCAAGATTCTGGCGTACTATTGACACCGTTTGTACTTGATTTAAGTACAAAGTTCTCGGTTTTTTTTCTGAGTGTAGGTACGTAGGTTGCTATATATATTTCTGGCCTAATAATGAAAACGCGAATATTTATGATCAAAAATGGTTTTATTGTTTTTCAAAGTATTCTCCAGCAAAATTTATACACTTTTGCATGCGCTCAAACCACTTGTCGAAGAACTTTTTCCACTCCTATTGAGACACCTCCAAAATATGGTTTTTGGAACTCTTCAACAGCATCTTGTGGCGACGAAAATCGTTGATCACGCATTTTTCCCTTGATGTGCGGGAATAAAAAGAAGTCATTGGGTGCCAAGTTAAGGCTGTACGGCGGATGACCCAACAATTCGACGTTTTGGGCGGTCAAAAAGGTTATGTCTGAGAGCTCGCATTGTCATGGTGCACAATGATCTGTCTTCTCTTGTTCGTTTTTCGAATTTCTCCAAAGACTTCAGGCAAACAAATTGTGGTGTACCACTCAGAATTGACCATCCCACGTTGCTCAAGCGGAACAGTCGCCACATGACCAGTTTTACCGAAGAAACAGGCGACCATTTGCTTTGAACTGCTTCTTCCACGAACGACTTTCGTTGGATTTGGCTCGTTTTCGAAGACCCACACGGTTGATTGCTGTTTTGTTTCATGATTCGTCACCTGTGACGATCTTATAAACGTCTTTTGAAACACCGCGATTATATTATTTCAAAATTTCTTTACACCAATCCACACGAGCCTTTTTTTTAAGCGATCCAACGAGAACAAACCTTTTTTATGCCCAGGTGTTCATGCAATATCGAATGTATGCTGGTGGAAGAAATGCCCAAGGATGCCTCTATCTCACGGTATGTCACATGACGATCTTGCATTATCAGTTCACGCACGGCATCAATGTTTTCTGGCACAACGACTGTTTTTGGATGACCTTCACGACCTTCGTCTTCGAGCGAGCGTCGTTAAACCAATTTTTCACAGTGCTATAGGATGGTGCTTCATCGCCTTACAAAGATTTAAGTTCATCGTTGCACTCTTGTCGTGATAATCCACGTTGAAAGTTGTGAAAAATGATTGCACGAAAATGTTCACGAGTTTTTGATTAATCGTTAATCGATATCAAACGTGGTCACACATGAAAGAGTTGTATGTAGCATTTATTGATAAAAGTCCAAACTTTTATTGGGAAAAAACCAATTGGTCCTAAAATGGCTAAAAGTGACCTAGGCCAGAAACTTAAATAGCAACCCACCTAATTCGAAGACCCTTTTGAAAAATGATCTGGCAGAGCCATTCACATTCTCACAGCGCATTTATAGGGCCTCTTAGAATGATTTGAAAATATTCTCAGAGCGCATTCTAAGAGCCATGCATTTAAATGATGTCTGAGTATGCAAAATTTATTTTCTTTAATTATTATTTTTTGAACAAGATGGTAGCATCTTACATAATCCACATTTTGCATTCACTCATATTGTTGGACCAGTCAAAGGTATACAAAAATAATAAGTGTTAAGGCTACTACAAAATAAATATTTACCTCAATTAATTATATTCTTAAACATAGCATACCTTAGAGGGCAAAAATCATGATTTTTTTTTAATTGTGCCTAAACGTAGTATTATTCATTAATGAAATATTTTGTTAAAATTACAAGATGAAAGCAGTTTAATTAGCTTTTCTTATGCTTTCCAAATAGAATAAATTTTGAGTTAAACTAATGCAACATAAATTCTGTTGCCTTCTGCTTAAAGAGTTATGGTGTCCTAGTGCTGCTCCTGTATGATGCTGGTGTTGGAGCTTAATGTCTCGTCGCTGTCTCGCGCTGTCATTGCACTCCCAAGCATTTTTGACATTTGCATAAGTAGGCAAATGCCTCCGAGTTTGCCTCGACTCGCCTTCCTTTGCTTGTGTGTGTTTCTTTCTTTTTTTTTTTTTGTTCTTGTGCTCTTTGTGGGTTTGTCCTTGCTGTGGCAGTAGCAGGTTAAGCAGCAAATGAGGAAGTTACTTGCCTGCTTCAATTACACCCCGGCTGGGCTTTATTTGAAGGGAAGGAAGGAAATGCTGCAGCAACTAGCCCATTGCCGGAAGTCGTCAATGCAAGCGGTGAAAAGGGGATAAGCTTATTAAAGTCTTTCTCGCACCATGTTTTATTCAAGCCAAAAACCAACCAAAAATCATCCTGGGCCTTTTTTGCGGCCACCATGCGCTCTGATGGAGTCGCGTATTTAATAAATTATGCAAAGTAACCAAGTTCCTTCTCTGGTGTTTTTTTTTCTCCTTTTGCAGTGAATGCATTGGGGGAATCCCACATGCAGGTGGGGCGTGCCCTGTGCTGTGTGCGCCAGCAAGTTCTTTTGTGAATAATGCATACATATTTAATGGATTAAGCGGCTGCATTGCCAGAGCCAAATAAAGGATGATAGTGTGTGTGGTTAGGCGAAAACTGAAACAGAAACTTAACCCAACAACAACAGTCTCATCTTTGTTTAGATCAACACAAATGTGCAAGCATCTAATGGAAATTGGCACCCAATGTGAGACCCCAGTTTATGGCAAACTGTTTGTCGTTGTTGCCCCTTTTTGCACTCATTGTTGTGCTTATGGCACATAGTTTTAATCGACCCACTCGACTGTGGTAAACTTTGCGGTATTTTCTTGTTGCCGCATCGCCCAACCCATTGACAAATACCGCAACGTTCACCCAGGCTCTGCCCACCCCCCCCAATACACTTAACACAATTTTTATTTTTTGCCATTTTGTAAAACTTCTGGGTTCTGCTAATCAATCCAATTTACGAACAAAACCGAGGTAAACCATAAGAAACTTTTGAAAATGGATTCGAAAACGAACGGAAGACAATTAAACTTAAACTCTGGTCAGTTACAGTAAATAACAGTTGTAGAAAGACTTTTATAAAAATGTAAAAAAATAAAAGTTCTTAAAGACTTTTGTTTTATTACTCAGAACATAACAATTATTAAAGACTTTTATTTTATAACTCGGAAAATAACAGTTGTCGAAAGACTTTTATCATTGAGCTGAGTAAACGAAACTCTGTCAGAGACTTATATATTTTAATCACAATATAAAAGTCTTTTTTATTTTTTTGCTGATACACCCAATGGATTATTGCTCAAGGGAGCAGCCCGCTAAAGCTATAGTAAATTAAAAGATTTTTATAAAGTGATTAAAAAATAAAAGTCTCTGACTGAGTTTCATTTCCTGAGTTCAATAATAAAAGTCTTTCGTCAACTGTTATTTTCCAAGTTATAAAATAAAAGTCTTTAATAATAAAATAATAAAATAAATTTTATAATAAGAGTCTTTTGATAACTCATCAGTTTTCTAAGTAACAAAATAAAAGTCTTTAATAATAATTGTTATGTTTTGAGTTATAAAGCTAAAGTCTTAAGTAACTGTTATTTATTAACTTTTTCATAGAAGTCTGGAAAAAACTGATTAAAATTAGTTTTATTATAAAAGTCTTCTAATAACCCTTATTTGCTGTGTAATTAAATAACTGTTATTAATCTCAGCTAATAAAGATTTAACAAGTAAGAAAGTCGGTCAAGCCCGACTGTAATATACTCTGTACCTGTTTGTACGTAACTGATAACTTTCTGAGAGCGGCGCAGTCCCATTAGCTACTGCCGTCAAGCAAGGTCCAATTGGGAAATTACCAGTTAGCTATTGCCCTCTCGCTCTCTCTTTCTTGTAGGTTCTAGCAATCGCTGCGGTGTTGTTGTTGCTTTGAATTTTCTTTTACGTATAGCTCTTTCATCGTTCATCTGATCGAAAAACGCTGTATGGCGGGTCGATAAATAATAAGTAGTAGAATATATGTCTAGAATATTCGAACTATCTATCTTGAAAATTGTGGGAGTTATTTCGTTTTTTTTTAATTTGTGGGGGAGGCAGGGGGCGTGGCAAAAATTAAAAACAAACTTGATCTGCCTGCAGGTATAAGAATTATATGCTCCATACACTTCAAATCTCTAGCTCTTACCATCTCTGAGATCTCTTCGTTCATACGGACAGACGGACGGACAGACGGACAGACAGACGGACAGACAGACAGACAGACAGACAGACGGACAGACGGACAGACAGACGGACAGACAGACGGACAGACGGACAGACGGACAGACGGACAGACGGACAGACGGACAGACGGACAGACAGACAGACAGACGGACAGACAGACGGACGGACAGACAGACGGACATGGCTATATCGACTTGGCTGTTGATGCTGATCAATAATATATATACTTTATAGGGTCGGAGATGCTTCCTTCTGGCTGTTACATACATTTGCACAAACCCAATATACTCTGTGTATCTTCGGTACAGAGTATAAAAAGGGGATCGAAGAAATAATTTAGAAATTTTGAAGGCTTTCTACTTGAGATTAGTTGAGCAGGTGGATAATATGGAGTTTAAAATTGTACTTTTTCAAGACCAGTTCCCAACCAGTTTCCAACCAGTTCCCAACCAGTTCCCAACCAGTTTCCAACCAGTTCCCAACCAGTTTCCAACCAGTTCCCAAACAGTTTCTAACCAGTTCCCAACCAGTTCCCAACCAGTTCCCAACCAGTTCCCAACCAGTTTCCAACCAGTTCCCAACCAGTTCCCAACCAGTTCCCAACCAGTTCCCAACCAGTTTCCAACCAGTTCCCAAACAGTTTCTAACCAGTTTCCAACCAGTTCCCAACCAGTTCCCAACCAGTGTAAAAAAAGTGCTTCAAAAGTAGTTTAGAGTCATAATTTGGAAAAAAATTTAAGTTATGATCTGGAAATTTGGTTATACACATTCAACTGTTTCAGGACCGGTTTCAAGCCAGATGGAACTGGTTAAGAGCACTATCTCAAAAATTATTAATAATATAATTATTACGATAACTTAAGATTTGAAAAATATTTTAGAATTTCTTGATAAATAAATATCAACCAGCAACGCCAGGTAAAGAACTCATTTCAGATGACATAAAAATGTATTTCGGCACAATATTTCATATGAATAGAAACGCTTTAAAATAGCTCTCAAAGCTGAATGCTTTAGAAAAGCTGTCTTATTTAACTGAAGCATACATTTTTATTTTAACTGGAATAAGGTCTTTAGTAATAATAATTTTCTGCAAACTTGCCGCTTTCTTTTTCCGAGTGTAACTGTTTCGTATCTTGACAAAAATGTTGTGGAATTAGTTTTTAAAGCACGGCCACATTTTAGCCTGTCAAGTCAGCTACTAGTCGCTCCATTTTGCTTGTCTACTGCCAGGGAGTGTTTTTCAATTTGTTGCCCCATTCAAAATCGATAGACAGGCAAAGTGACTTTGACTTTGACAAATTTCCTTAGCTAAACTTGTCGAGTGTCTCAAGTGGAGGAAGGGTTGCGTGTGTGTGAGTGTGTGAGTCTGTTGCTTAAAATAACTAAATAACTTGGCAACTTAAGAGTCAGATACTTACATATAAGATAATACTTATGCTTCCCTCCCCTCCCTTGTTCGATGACAACGAGTTCAATGCTCAGCCCTTTAGGCCCGGGAGCAATGAACTGGACACCTAGCTTAGGCGTGTGCCTGTTGTCGCCGGCGCATGTCCACATCAATGTTTATAGTCAAGCTGGCCCAAAAAAAAAAAAAAATGCACGAGCCAAAATCCAGGGCGGCGGCCACTGCAGTTCGAGCTTTCAATTTTGGCAAACGTGCGCAGCATTTTTTTTTGTATTTCTTTCAACTTGAAGTTGCGCCACGTTCAAGGAATCCCCCAAAATTCAATTTTTGCCTAGAGAAAAAGGTCGTCATCATCATCATCAAATTTGCAAACGTTTTGCTGTCAAATCGGTCTTTCCGTATCAATGGCCCAAGCTTGTTTGTCTCCTTTTCTGGTCAGCTGGCTGGCATCTAGAAATCATTTACATACCCCGGAACCAAGGGACCGTGGCACCATAAATAAGGGCACGTCCCAGCGACCATGTCGCGAGTTGCTGCAACAAAGGGCATCCTTTATTATCCTGTCACACGCATGTCGACAGATCCCCTTCGCTTGTACAGACGCGCGCGTATTCACACCAAATGGCGACTATAAATGCCCGCAGCTAAGTGCAAATGTCGAACGCAGACGGCAGGCAAGAGTCCTCTGGATGAGGGTTACACAAGTCACAGTGGACAGCAAGTTCAGCAATAATACAAATTACTTCAAAAGGACATGAACTTGTACAAATGTCCAGCAGATTGACGAATTTTTCGAAAAACCTTTAAAAAGATCGGACAAAAAACACGAAGGACATGCACTTTTCATTAGGATCATTAAAAGATCGGACAAAAAAATCACAAAAAAATTTTTTTTAAGTTTGTATTCAGTGCTTCCTCAAGCCAGAACCTTGCTCCACTAAAATGGCAATATCTCCTAAACTCTAACGATTTTTTGAAAATGGTTTGAAGGGAATGAAAGAGGAATGCCCAAGCTATAATAATAATGCAACACAAAAAAATCGAAAAAAAATTTTTTTATATGAAATAGACCTCTTAAAGTTTCGATATTCAGTGCTTCCTCAAGCCAGAACCTTGCTCCATTAAAATGGCAATATCTCTTAAACTATTACGAATTTTTGAAAATGGTTTGAAGTGGATGAAAGTTGAATGTCAAAGCTATAATAATAATGCAAAACAAAAAAATCGAAAAAAAAATATTTTTTATATGTAAAAGACCTCCTTAAGGTTTCGATATTCAGTGCTTCCTCAAGCCAGAACCTTGCTCCACTAAAATGGCAATATCTCCGGAACTATTACGAATTTTTAAAAATGGTTTGAAGGGGATGAAAGGGGAATGCCCAAGCTATAATAATAATGCAAAACAAAAAAATCTAAAAAAAAAATATTTTTTAAATGTGAAAGACCCCCTCTTAAGGTTTTGATATTCAGTGCTTCCTCAAGCCAGAACCTTGCTCCACTAAAATGGCAATATCTCCGGAACTATTACGAATTTTTGAAAATGGTTTGAAGGGGATGAAAGGGGAATGCCCAAGCTATAATAATAATGCAAAACAAAAAAATAAAAAAAAAATATTTTTCAAATGTAAAAGACCTCCTTAAGGTTTTGATATTCAGTGCTTCCTCAAGCCAGAACCTTGCTCCACTAAAATGGCAATATCTTTTTAACTATTTCGAATTTTTGAAAATGGTTTGAAGTGAATGAATGGGGAATGCCCAAGCTATAATAATAAGGCAAAACAAAAAAATCGAAAAAAAAGGCCCCGCCCCCCCCTTAAAAAAAATATATTTTCAAATGTAAAAGACCTCCTTAAGGATTTCGATATTCAGTGTTTCCTCAAGCCAGAACCTTGCTCCACTAAAATGGGAATATCTCCGGAACTATTACGAATTTTTGAAAATGGTTTGAAGGTGATGAAAGGAGAATGCCCAAGCAATAATAAAAATGCAAAACAAAAAAACAAAAAAATATATTTTTCAAATGTAAAAGACCTCCTTAAGGTTTCGATATTCAGTGCTTCCTCAAGCCAGAACCTTGCTCCACTAAAATGGCAATATCTCCTGAACTATTACGAATTTTTAAAAATGGTTTGAAGTGGATAAAAGAGGAATGCCCAAGCTATAATAATAAGGCAAAACAAAAAATCGAAAAAGTATTTTTTTTTTCAAAGGTGTAAAAGCAAGAACTTTGCTCCACTAAAATGGTAATATCTCCTAAACTATTACGAATTTTTGAAAATGGTTTGAAGGGGATGAAAGTGGAATGTCCGAGCTTCAAAAATAACAAAAAAAAATATTTTTCAAATTTTTTTCTAAAATATTTCTAATTCGTTTTATGTGCTCAACTTATGTCCCACTGTGTGTGCTTTGCGCGTTTCAACTGCGGTTTAGCTTTTCGCTGGGCGTGCGTGCATTTGATTGTTGCCTCCCTCCCTTTCCCCCCCCCACCCCTTGGTCACGGCAAAAGATTGTGCTCATAAATCAAAGTGTCCTGTTATTGTAGCCACTTGATATGTGCGGCAAAAGGCGCAGCTACACCGCAGCAACTGGAACGGGTACATCGCTGTGCGTGCGTAACATGCCATAAAGTGCCACAACAAAGACAAAATTGCAACTCGAACCACACACACACACACACATGAAAGTGTGAATGGCAGTAGAGGAGGGGGGAAGCGGGCAAATAAATGCATGCAGTATATCCAGATAGAGAACACAGTCTGTATCAGGCTGCCCAAGTACAGTTCGAAAATCAGAAAACAAATTGAGTTTCGGTAGCAGTTCAAACTGCATCCACCCCCCACCCACCCTCATTTCTACTTACTCCTTTCTCCTTTTTGCTGAACGGAATAGAAATTGAGCTGAATTAGCCTTTGACAGTGATGTGATTTTAAGCTCTACTCCCTTACCACTTTCCACTTTATCTCAGTTCGATAAGAAGGCAAGGGAACATTTGAAGTGTGGAATATGTTTTTGTTTCTGCAAATTGAGCAATTTCGTTAGAACTTGTATTTCTCTTTATTTTCCTCTTAAGCCAAAGGGTGAAGCTAGGATCTACTCACACACAAAACTAAGCTTATTTTTATAGTAACAAGGGGTGAAATATTCTGTATTATTAAAGTCGTGAAATAAGACATTCGTGTCACAATATATTCGACACGCTTCCATCTCTACCTTGTAGCCTCCAGCTAATGCTAAGACCAACTATCGAGCTCAGCTAATGCTCATTAATATGGCAATTGCCTGATAATAAACTTGACACTATGCAATATTCCTTGCCTCGTTGCTTAACTCAATTTTAACTGTTGTCAACCTAATGAAGCATTTGCTAACAACTTTTGCCAGATTGTTTTCTTTAAGCAACTAATAAATATTTGTTTGCTAAACAAAAACCCAAGGTTTTAATTAAGTGCTGTTTATGTCCAAAAAAAAAAAAACACCACAAGACACGGAACCCATCGTAGAAAGTGTCTGTAACTAAACACGCATTCGTGCTTCGGTGTCCTGCAGTCAGTGCAATGACGCTGAAGTGCAACTTGAACATTGTGGCGGTGGCGGCGTCGGCATCCGGAGGCGCTTGTCAAGTAATTTGTCATACTTAATTGCAACACGCCATGAAGTTGCGTTATGTAGTGTATCCCCTTTTGCCTGACAACGTCAGCTGGAGCTGTAGCTGGAGCTGGAGCTGTAGCTGAAGCTGAAGCTATCGCTAAGCTGCATTAATTGGGCGTGCATTAAGTGGCTGTGGGTTGCTGCTGGTTGGCAACTGGAGCGACTTTTCAATCCGCAACCAAGCGTTGGCTGTCAACGGCAATTTGCATTAGCAAACAGTGAGTGAGCGCACTGAGAGTCTTGAGACTCCAACGTTGCGTATACGCAATGTGAAGTAAAATAAAAAAAAAAAAAAAGGGAAAAACAAAACAAGTACAAGTACAATAGGCAGACGGGCAACTACTGAGCTGACTTTTTTGTTTTGTTGTAATTTTTATAACCTGTTTTAAAGGTAGAGGAGATGTAGGTAGCATCCCACACGCTTTAAACTTATTGTATGAATTATGACTTATGTGGATGAGCTATTGAAGCGACTAAGCGTGCAGAGCTCTACTTGGGTTGCTTTTTAAGTTTCTGTCCTAGGTCACTTCTAGCCATTTTAGGACCAATTGGTTTTTACCCAAAAAAAGTTTGGACTTTTATCGATAAAAGCTTCAAACAACTCTTTCATGTGTGACCACGTTTGGTTATCGATTAACGATTAATCAAAAACTTACCTCGGCAGAAAAATGGAATTAACTCGTGAACATTTTCGTGCAATCATTTTTCACAACATTCGACGTGGATTATCAGGACAAGAGTGCAAAACGATGAACTTAAATCTTTGTATGGCGATGAAGCACCATCCTATAGCACTGTGAAAAATTGGTTTAACGACGCTCGCTCGAAGACGAAGGTCGTGAAGGTCGTCCAAAAACAGTCATTGTGCCAGAAAACATTGATGCCGTACGTGAACTGATAATGCAAGATCGTCATGTGACATACCGTGAGATGAAAGCATCCTTGGGCATTTCTTCCATTAGCATACATTCGATATTGCATGAACACCTGGGCGTAAAAAAGGTTTGTTCTCGTTGGATCGCTCAAAAAAAGGCTCGTGTGGATTGGTGCAAAGAAATTTTGAAAAAATATAATCGCGGTGTTTCAAAAGACGTTTATAAGATCGTCACAGGTGACGAATCATGGAAACAAACAGCAATCAACCGTGTGGTTCTTCGAAGACGAGTCAAATCCAACGAAAGTCGTTCGTGGAAGAAGCACTTCGAAGCAAATGGTCGCCTGTTTCTTCGGTAAAACTGGTCATGTGGCGACTGTTCCGCTTGAGCAACGTTTGGACGGTCAATTCTGAGTGGTACACCACAATTTGTTTGCCTGAAAATCTTCGGAGAAATTCGAAAAACGAACAAGAGAAGACAGATCATTGTGCACCATGACAATGCGAGCTCTCACACATCAGCTCACACCAGTGCCTTTTTTTTGATGGGTCATCCGCCGTACAGCCCTGACTTGGCACCCAATGAGTTCTTTTTATTCCCGCACATCAAGGGTCAAAATGCGTGGTCAACGATTTTCGTCGCCAGAAGATGCTGTTGAAGAGTTCACGAAAACCATGTTTTGGAGGTGTCTCAATCGGAGTGGAAAAAGTGCTTCGACAATTGCTGGAGAATACTTGGAAAAACAATAAAACCATTTTTGATGATAAATATTCGCGTTTTCATTAGTAGGCCAGAAATATATATAGCAAACTACGTATATACCCTCTGCTAGGGTATGAAAATACAAAATTATTTACACACTCGTATAAGAATTATAAAAAAATGTCCAAATATGTCATTTTTTAAACTAAATCACAACCATTTAAGTTTTTTACCATTTACTCAATTTTACTGTTAACCAGCTGAAGGCCTCGTTATTATATCCCTAAACAAAAGTTAGTTTATAACTTTAAAAATAAGTTAATAAATTTGAAAAAAACTTTTGCTAACAAAATGTCATATCTTCTTGTCGAACTTCTTTTTTATTTTGTTTAGGTATTGCCATTCTCATCCACTCTGCTCCCCATCCAATTGCAGTTTTAAAGCCAAGTTGACCACATGAGTTGAACTCTTTACATCTATTGTTAACTAAAATTTATTTCATTTCAATGGCACTTTTTCCCCCATTCTTTTGCTCCTGTCACTGCATTTATTTACCTACATATTGCGAGTATTTACATATTCGTTTACGTTATATTTTTTTTTGTCCTTTAGGGATATTGCAATTTTTATGGCAACTAAAACCATTTGTGCCGGTGCCAATGGCAAAATGTTGCACTGCGTCAGTGGCGCCCCGAGGCAGTTGGCTAAATGACTCGGTTTTTGTGTGTGTAATTGTAAATCAACGGTTTTATTTTTTTTTTAAGTCCCCCCTAAATTGTGCCACTTTAACTCAGTTGACAAATCACTCCGCCTGCTGCTCCTCCTGCTCCTCTCAGTTGCTGCTGGCTGCGGCTTGTAGTAACCTGCCGTCTCGTCTGGGTAATTTGATAAGCTGATTTTGTGGGCGAATGATGAGCTTTCCAACCCACCTGCTGGGAAATTCAATCTCCGTTTTCCGTGGTGAGACATTCGTCTCGAGTTATTTATGATTCGGTTTGACAATTTGATTTTTTTTGCTTTATTTAGCTAAGTCAATTGTTAAAGAGGCTTTGAAAGTAGCCGAAATTTAATTAATAGAATTGTAGAACGTTTTTGGGAGAGGGGCGGGAAATGGTTAAATTTTGCAATTTATTTGGTATGGTATAATTATCTACATGAATCTTTTGAGCAGGAAGCTAATACATAAATATTTAAGGGAAGATAGAAAATCTTTTTATGGCATTTTTTAAGTAAAGAAATTATTGAATGAAGCCCCAAAAATAAGCTAGTAGCTGATTAAGTTACTAGGCAAAATCTGCAACCTAAACCAGTTGAGATCTTTAACAACAAATTGCTCATTCTTAGAAAAAAAAAAAATATATGTGGCCTACTTTTAGGCTGCTTTTAAAATCGTAGTATACACAAATATGGACACTTTAAATCGTCCTAAAAGTAGGCAACAAAATTGGAAAAACAGGAACATGAGAAAACTGCCCTTAGAACCATTTCTAATGTTTCCTTTTTGTAAATCCAGGTGCTTATTGAAATCTTCAACCACAAATTGCTCATTCTTAGAATGAAAATTTAGTACTTTTAGGCTGCTTAAAATCGTATACAAAGACACTTAATCGTCAGAAAAATAAACCCACATGTTCATCTCACCTTTTTCTTGTTTACTTTTAGGCTGCTTTTAAAATCGTAGTATGCACAAATATAGACACTTTAAATCGTCCTAAAAGTAGGCAACAAAATCTTTCCCTGGATTTTAAAAACAGGAACATGAGAAAACGGCCCTTAGAGCCATTTTCTAATGTTTCCTTTTTGTAAATCCAGGTGCTTATTGAGATCTTCAACCACAAATTGCTCATTCTTAGAAAGAAAATATATGTTGCCTACTTTTAGGCCGCTTTTAAAATCCTAGTATGCTCAAATATAGACACTTTAAATCGCCCTAAAAGTAGGCAACAAAATTTGAAAAACAGGAACATGAGAAAACGACCCTTAGAGCCATTTTCTAATGTTTCCTTTTTGTAAATCCAGGTGCTTATTGAGATCTTCAACCACAAGTTGCTCATTCTTAGAAAGAAAATTTATGTTGCCTACTTTTAGGCTGCTTTTAAAATCGTAGTATGCACAAATATAGACACTTTAAATCGTCCTAAAAGTAGGCAACAAATTCTTTCCCTGGATTTTAAAAACAGGAACATGAGAAAACGGCCCTAAGAGCCATTTTCTAATGTTTACTTTTTGTAAATCCAGGTGCTTATTGAGAAAATATAGGATGCCTAATTTTAAAATATCTTTGCTTTAAGTATGATTTTAACCGCAGCCTAAAAAAAGGCTACATATTTTGGCTCAATAAGCACCTGGATTTACAAAAGGGGACCTAAGAAAATGGCCCTCAAAGTCTGCTTATTGGGAGAAAAAAAGTCTGCTCTAAATTTTGTTTGAAACTTAAAAGAGCAATTATGTTGATCATAAAACATGCAACAGTTTAAACTGATTCCCTGCCTGGTGGCCACTTCAAAGTAGTTGTAACTCCTACCTGTGTGTGTGTGTGTTTTCTCTTTTGCAACACTTACCTGTCTCATCTGTCTCACCTGACCAAATTAATGCCAAAAACTAAACTGTTTTTATACCTCTGTGTGTGTGTGTGTGTGTGTATGCAGCAATTATGATTTTAATTAGTAATACGCACTGGGACAGTTGAGAAATTAAAGTTAAGGCACGGTAAGGAGACAACCAGGAGCAGCAGCAGCAGCAGGAGCACCATTCATCCATCTCTAGCCACAGCCACAACCACAACCTCAACTAGAGGCTACATAAGGCAGTATTCACTTGAACGGCAAAACAAGGAAATAAATAAACACTAAAGCACAGGAACTGAACGCACACTGGTTAAAGGTTAGAAATATAAAAAGGTAGAGGGAGCGAGAAAGAGGGGCTAATCTACTTATTCTTTGGCTTTAAATAACTCAATGAGTGCTTTCAGTAATTTTATGAAGAAAATCTAGGCTTTCCAATTAACTAATTACTTCATTTATGCACAAATAAAAAAAATAATGATTTTTGCCCTTCCAAGTATGCTATGTTTATGAATATAAATAATTGAGGAACATATTTTTTTAACAAAAATTATTTTTTTTACTGAGTAAATGCCTAATGAATAAAAAATCTATAATTTATCTTGTTCAAATAAATAATTCTTGAAGAAAATAAATTTTGCATACCTTGAGGAGCAAAAATCATGATTTTTGAATATACTAATGATTTTGTATATTTTCAGTTAGATTTCTAGCCTTTTAGGCCAGGGTCAATACATTTTTAATTTACCTTAATTAGTTACCTTACTTATTCAACTAACTATTTTGTAAGCTCACATAACTTATATGACCTCCAGCCGGCTTAAGCATTTCAAACTCAAGCTGCCTCTCGTTGAGTTTAGTATTTGTACTTGAACCAGTGTTCGAGGCATTTCTAAACTGTGTACAAGTGGGTGGGCATCAGTTCCATATGGCCCCCGCTTACATAAACATCAGCATAAGCCTTGCTTCTCTCTCTCTCTCTCTCTCTCTCTGTCTTTCGAGGTGTTGCTGTTGTGCCCAAATTAGCAAAATTATAGCTACTTATGTGGTTAGGCATTTTCTTAGCCAGGCGAAAAAGGCATTTTGTGCATAGTCTGTACATATATTTATTTATATATATATATATTGCTGGTTCTGGCCAAAGGCGACGCAGTCATTAAAATGTTTAATGCGATTTGGCAGCTACCTGAGGCTAAGAGAGAGAAAGTTCCCATAGTCATAAAATGTGGTCACGCCCCCAACTGCCAACTGAAACTCTTGATAATGTTTATATGACTGGTTTTTATTACCCAGGCCAGACAGACAGACAAATTTTGCTGCAAAATGTTATTAAGAACTGGCAAAAATTTGTTTGATTTTTAATTAAACAAAAAAAATATATTGCCTACTTATGAGAGCAGAGAACAAAATCAAGAGCCAGAGCCTCGAGTCAGCTTACACTTGCTTAAAAAAAAGTAACATAATCGAAATATGGCAAATCAGATCACAAGAGGCAAAACAGAAGATTTCAAAGAGAAAAAAAATTATTCAGCATGATTTCAAAACAAAAATGGGTCTGATAGTAGATAATCCTAAAACTGGAGGAAGTGGCAACACAGAAAGAAAATGTTTCAATAATTCGAATACATCTGCCGATATTACGGGAATTGATAAAGACCTTATAATCAGAGTCTTAATTTTGTTGCAATCCATATCTATGACTCTTAAAGCCGCGAAGCAGCTGCTTAACAAGTATCCCTGGTTTCATCTTCCCCTATCGGTTCATATTATAAAACATTCCATACCATCGATTTAAGAGCTTCTGAAGAAGCTGCAGAGGCAGGAATTAAGGATATTTAATTTAAATTTAAATTTCTCGAGACTTGATAAACAGATTGCTTTAAAGTTCTGATTCCTTTATATCTGGACAAACAAAACTTACCTCCAACCAGAAGTCAACGCTATTAGGATAAACAATTCATTGACTAGCCTAAAAAATGTATGAAGAAATATTTAAACATTTTTGAAAATGGTTTGAATGGGATAAAAGCAGGGTGTCAAACCGGAACCCGAACCGGAACCGTATACCGAAAAGAACCGATTAAAACTCAGAACTCAGAAATTTTTTATTTTTTGAGTACCGATATTTCGGAACCTTTATTTTAGGAACCGAAATGACCGAAAAGAACCGAAACATTGTACCGTTACAGTTTCGGTTTTGAGTTGTTTTTTATTATTTTGATTTTATTGCTTTTATCTGGGATTTCCTCAGGGTAAAGCGCTTAATAAATTAAGAAAATATACCTAAAATTTTAAATCAAAATAACAATTTCTATTTTGCTTCAATAATTTACAAATATTATTTATTTATACTTTATTAAGCACAGATAATTTTAAAACTAGTTGTGGGATTTTAAATTTTTTTTGCATTTACAAAAGAAACGAATTAATAATTGGACCAAATATGCTTAACCTTATAGCGGGCTTCAATTGTGAACGGTAAAGTTCGTAAAAATTTTTTTGCTCTTCCAGTTACACAAATATTATTATGACATTTGTTTTTCGGGCTAAAGTTTATTATGTTTAATTTTCCTTTTTTAAACCTACATTCTGATGTATAGGTTGCAACCCGTTCTTTTACATCTTCAGTAAAAAATCTGTGTGCCAAAATGTGCAAACTAATGTAATATAACGTATACGTAATATACAAAATTTTGAAGAAATATTTGAACATTTTAATATTTCGCAATTAAAAAAGAATAAAAAAAGGACTAACTCGAAAATTTTTTATTTTTATTTTTCTTAGTTTTTAGAAATTTAAAATATGTAAAATATTACGTATACGTAATATACAAAATTTATGAAGAAATATTTTAACATTATTGAAAAAGGGAAATGTCCAAGCTATAATAATAATGCAAAACAAAAAAAAAAAAAAAATGGAATGTTCCAAATTGTGCGACCGTATGTAATATTACGTATACGTAATATAAAAATTTTTAAGAAATATTTCAACATTTTAATATTTCGCCATAATTTGTTGAAGAATACAAATTATTTTATTTTGTTTTCTCTTAGTTTTTTGAAATTTAAAAAATGTGAAATATTACGTATACGTAATATAAAAAATGTATGAAGAAATATTTTAACATTTTTAAAAAAGTTTTGAATGGGATAAAAAGGGAAGCTATAATAATAATGCAAAACCAAAAAAAGCAATGTTATATTACGTATACGTAATATCAAAAAAAAATAAATAATTCAAAATTTATTTAGAGCCATATTTCAGATTTTAGGTAGGTGGGTTAAATGTATTCAGATATATTTCCAGATTACACTTATTCAAAATTTGCTAGGAAAATAAATTAAAAATAAATAATTGAAATAAATTGTAATATGGAGATGTAAAACGCGTTTTGCGATGCCCAACCGGTATACATTTTGGCTTAAAATAATAAACTTTCTATAGCCGCTTGATTTAAAGATTTTTTAACTAACAAAAGTAGGCTATGACGTTTTACATTTTCTCTTTCAAATTGGAAGGCAGCACTTTTTGGCATTTGTTTTCATTCTTGTTCAAGCTTCACTGCTGGCTGGAGCATACAGGAATTAATAATTTTTAATTATTGTTTCGAAAATAAACAATTTTTTCTTCTTAATATTTTTTTTATCCATGGCTTTATTGTGGGTTCTAAATAAACATTTTGACATGTCTATTTCTGGGTTTCTTATCATACATTTAAAATAACTTAACCTTGGCCTTATTCGGGGTGTGTGTTCAGTTGGTAATCCAAAACCAGGGGGAATAAAAAGTGAAAGACTTTTCTTTAATTATTGTCATATTTGCAATCGTTTTATTGTGGGCTCAAAAACAAAATTTTGTCTGCTTAATATCTCCTTATCAACCAAACATTATTGAGGTGAATTGAGAAGTGATTATGAATGTAGAGATGAAAGATTTCAAGCGCGTTCTTTTGGTGTGCACTTTTCATTGCAATAAATTGTCTTCAAATGACGCTTCCTCGGTATGACATTAGAGGATCGGTCAGCGCTTAAAAAATTTTTGCACAGAAAATAAGAGAAGCTCTTCAATTACCCAATCATCTTTGGTCTATTTCAGTTCATCAAAAAAACTTCTACACCCTTTTAACTCCTTCGATAAAGTGTTGTAAGTATACTCACCCGTTTAACTCTAATTTGTAGCGTACACAAATTAGTAAACGATTATAGTGTATTTCCGCTTCTCCCAGCACCAGTTGAACTTGTAAGCAGTTTAAACAACAACAAAAAAAACACACACACACACATAATTTTTTTAAACAAAAGCAGAAAGAGTGGCAAGTCAGTCCCGCGGCCAGCTAAGCAGCTTGACTTCAGCTCCAGCTGTTTGTCTGGTGCAACGGTAACAGTTAAATGGCGCCCAGGCAAAAAAAAAAACCCACTGGCTGCCAAATGGCAAAACGGAATAAAAACATTTGTTTGGCGAGCATTTTTCCCAGGCAAAGACCACCCAGGGTTTCAGTGATTTTGCCTTGTGTTTTTTCTGTTCTGCAATATTAACAGCAAAAGTGCATATATGTATACATACAAGTGTACATACATATGTGTGCATATTATGTATACCCACATGTACAGTAAAAGCCTTTGTGGATAGGATAAGGAGTATTTATGCAGCTTTGGTGTCTGCTGTAAGCAATTGCGGCACCCATCCGGCCGCAAAGGCTTTTGATTTCACCAAACTTTTGGTTCGGTTCAACAAATGTTTGAAGTATTAGTTAAGCGTGCATTTTACTGATAAAAGAAGTTGCAAAAATAATTCTTATAAATTTAAATTGAAAAAAGTTGAATTCGTATATTCAAGTAAATAAAAATTCAGAAATTCTGTATATATATTTTTGGCAAATTAATTACTCTTCTATACAAATTTGGCTTTGGTTCGAACCAAAGCCTAAGCACAAAATCCTTGAACCTTTAATTTCTGTACCTTAACCATTGGTAAATTTTCGAATCGGAGCTCCACAAAAATTATTTGAATTTGCAGCCCTGGTATAAAGGGTATCACGAAGTTGTACAAATGTATGTAACAGACAGAAGGATAGATTTGCGACCCTGTAAAGTATAAATATTATTGATTAAAGTCAAAACCCGAGTCTATATAGCCCTGATCTCAGAGACTATAAGAGATGGAACCAATTTACTTTGGCATGATAGTAGATGTATACCATACGCATTTCAAGTTTGTTATAAATTTGAAATTTGATACTTTCTTAGAAAATTATAAGCATCAACTTTTCATATCCAAAATTTTTTTTCAAATTTTTCATTCATGTGTCTTAAATGATCGCTAAAAATTTTAGATCAATATTAAGGGGAAATTTAATAAAAAAAATCAATTTTTTCATTTTTTTCGTATTTCGTTAGATTACACCTTTAAAAATAACATATTAAAATTTCAAATCGATATCTCATATAGTTTTGGAGTTATAGCCAATTAAAGGCCAGCCGCTCGGCAGCTAGAGAGATTTTTTAGCTCGCATTAAACTCGATTTTCTCGAAACAGCATTTTCCGTATCACTACCGAATTTTTTTCAACATGTTCTTTATATAATTCTCCATACAATGTCCTATCGATTTTTTGACCTGATAAAAAATTTAATTTTGACAGGACAAAAAACGACCAAAATTTTGGGTGAAATTCGACTTTTTTTTTCAAAAAGCAAAAAAATTTTTTTTTTTATCGTAGGTCATTATACGGACAATATCTTCTAGTTTTAAGATAAATTTTCATTTTAAGATTTCATCCACGGAGAAGGCCGGAATTACTGCAGCAGTGGGGGGGACCTTTTTTTCGCGTCGTCGAAGATCGTGTATAAATTAAAAAATAATTTTTTTTTTTTCTTATTCTTCAAACATGTATAAATATACTCTCTTTTGAAACAATTAACAAGGTAGATTTTTTTAATAAAATTTCACAAAAATCACCCTTTTTTTAATGGCGATTTTTTCGCCGTTAATCTAGGTGTGATTTGAAAGTTACAAATATTTGCCACCATTTTATAAAAAAAAAACCAAGCACTGTTCGTTGGTTAATTTTGTTCTTCGCAAACAAAAATTCGCGTCGGATTTTGATGTTAAGGTATATGGTCACTCTTTTTTTATTGGCTCTCTATGACCACTACGAACTAATCGCCCTACATAATACAGATAATTTTATTTATTTAACATGCGTGAGAATATCTCCATTTCACCCATGGAAAAACTATTTGAATAGCATATATTCTCATCATTAAAAAACTGCTTGTTTCAAGGGTTTTTGTTCTCAGCAACCTTAACCCAAGAAAGGATTGTCTAAATATTTATAGTATCCAAAAATTTTAGTTGACTCAACTCCCGGTTCATCTTTCTGCTGATCAACTGTGGTGTGTCCAGACCATTTTTTTTTTGCTTGTTCCCTGTTTTTTATCATTAGTTTTTGTTTTTGTTTGTTTCTGTTTTTTTTTTTTTTTGTATTACTTTTGGCTGGTCCTGTGTCTCCCCGTTTGTTGGCACACTTGACGTTGCATTGTTTGTGCCGTTGACCTCGTTCAAGGCGGGACCGGCGACAACATGGCTGTCGAAATTATTGTAACGGTGACACAGGAGAGCTGGCAGTAAGTGCTATATACATATACATATATGTAATATACATACATACATATATGTATCTTCTGCTTGGGCTTTGGCTTCTGTGTGGAGAAACCGCAGCACGTGACTCTGACTGAGATTGAAATTGCAAATGCACTGAGAAAAGTAAATGAACGATGGCTTAATAAGAAAAGTACTTTCCAAATATTTTTTAATATGACATTGACTTTGCTCCAATTTTTAAATTCAAATACCAGATTTGTTCTTAAAGTCTTAATGTTTTAAAAGTTATCAAAAATTTTAAAGTTTATTAAACCTTTAAAATCTCTTGACTTGTTTCTGGGCATTAGCAGTAATTCTTATAGTAATAGTCCAAATCGATGTAGGATTACGAAGTTAGGGCGAAAATTGCCCAAACTAAAAAACTGAAAATTAAAAATTTAAAATAAAAAAATTTTACAAATTATGTCCAACAATTCTGAGCTCAAATCTCTTAAGTACCAATTGCTAGAAAAAACTTATGGTCCGGTCCGAGAGTCATTTTTTAACCCCAAAAACCCGAACAGAACCCATTTTGTTTTGGTAATGCGACAACCTTCTGGCAACACGCCAGTTATCGACTTATCATACATTTTTCTCATATCATATTATGGTCACACTGACACATGAACTTTTTTTCAAGCTATGGAAGCCACGCGATCGTTCAGATTGTTTTAGATTTTAAAGCATTTATGCACTTTTCGCCACAAACTGCACAAATTTATAAAAATATAAATATCTGTCTATTTTATAACTTTCAATAAAATCGGGCAAAAAACACGAAAGTTTTTTAATGCTACCATGACATCTACTTGAACAACTAATGCGTGTAAGGGTATCAGGGTTCTTAAAATAACACACAGTTTTCTTTCAAGATATTAAACAAAGAAAATATACAAGCTGTGAAAAATAATACGTGTTATGAAAAGATTATTTTTTTCAGCTACTATTGGACAATGTATTCAAGTAAATCAATAAATCGACATATCTATATAAGTTATAACCAGGACAATAAAATGTATTATTTTTTTAAATGAAAATAAAAAAAATTTCTTATTTTTTATTTTTAAAATACCTTATTTTCAACATTGATGTTTATTTACCGCGGAACATAAGTTTATTTTAGATTTTTATTCGAACCCGCAAGGTATTAATGGTTAGTTTCCTTCGGCTCATATTGAATCATCATTTCAAATGAATTAAAAATAAGAAAACCAAGGAAATAAATAACGAATTACACTGTGCAAAAAAAATATTTGTTTTTATTACACTGTGCAATCGAAACTGACATGACCAACTTTAATGAGTTATCACAATTTTTATATTTCAAAATTTTTTTTTTTTAAGTTTTCTTCAAGTTAAAAATTTTTTTCTAAATTGTAAAAAAATTATATCTGATTCTTATGAAATCTGAATAAATAGATTTAAACGTCCTCTAATTAGCTACATTTACAGATTTCATTTTCTCGATATCATTGCGCTTTCAAAAGTTTTGGTCCTAAAAACTATAATAATTGCAACTTTTTTACATAAAATTTTGTACAACAAATTATTTAAAAAATTTCCAAATATTTAGCAACATGACAATAAAGTAATTTTTTAATGTCTTCTTCCTTTTGTTCTTCTACAATGACTTGATTTCTAATTAAATATTTCTTAATTTAATGTCATTTTGGTAATAAAAATAATGTAAACAAAAAGTTTGTAATTTTGTTTAGATTTTAATCTATAACTTTTGAATGCGCAATGATATCAAAAAACTGTGAATGTATTTACTTATTATTTAGATTTGACAAGAATTAAATATCATATTTTTGGAATTTACAAAAAAAATTTAACTTCGTAAAAAATCTTTTAAAAAAAAATGTTGTATGAAACCATAGTGATAACTTAAAAAAAGTAATGATGCAGATCGAATTAGGGTAAAACCCGTTCAAGTTGGTCATCCCTTTTTTTATTTTTTGAAAAAAACTATCACAATGTTATCAAAAGTGTTTCTTGCCACTCCACAAGTAATCTTACCTTTCATTTCCAGGATCAAGTTTATGATGTTTTATCTAGTTTGTAAGGCTGACATGATAATCAGGGTGTCATATTTTCAATGTAAACATCTTGTCATTTGACATTGAAAACAATGCAACTTGAAGGCCTTGCGTCGAACAGTGTGAATCCAGCCTAAGACTGAGTTTACATTGCCTCATTTTGTGTCAAATTCCTATTATTTTCCTTGTCATTTTCTGTCATTTGTCATTTTATGACCCAATATAAAACCCGCATAACTATTTTCTGTTAAATAAATTTCGTATACAAACGTATATATGTGTATTTTAATATCAGCTTCAACTAGCGAATATTCTAACGATTAGTAGTGGGGTAAATCGCCAGTTTAATTTATAAATATTTTCTTTCAGTGTTTTTTTTTTGCAGAGTGTTTACCGTTTGCTGTCCTACCAGCAGTTCTTTTTTTAATTGCACCAGCTCCACACCCCCCCCCTTCCCCAACTCCCTTCAATCCCATCATCAGACAGTTGCCGTCTCCATTTGCAGCTTCTTGCATTTTGTATGTTGCGGTTAGTTTGTTGCCACAACTTTAAAGCATTTGCCAGGTTAATGCCTTGTCCGGTTCTCTGGCCTGTTTGTCGTTTTCGGTGACAGGTGACGCTGACAGTCAACTAATTGTGCCTCCGCCTCCAGCCCTAATTCCCACTGTGATCAATTAATCAAACAATCAATTAAATTGTGCCATAAAAGAAATGCCCCTTTAAGGTGCTAATTTCGTATCAATATTGGCACAATTGGCTGGCCATTTTACTTAGCCCTGATGATGGCAAATTAAATATTTAAACAAAAGTTGAACCAACTGCCGTCATAATCGTTGCCAGCTGCCCTCCTTCAGTTGCAGTTCCAGTTGCGCTGACAGCTGCACTACAAGTTGGGCCTAAATTATTCAACAGTGGCAAAACACTTGATGTCCTAATGGTGTTTACATGCCCGATTATAATGCCGTGAATGGCAGCGATAATGCATTTAAGAGTCGAGCCAGATGCTGTTGCCGGGGCCAATCTCGTGCTCTCATATGAAGCACACAGATGGCAAGCTGCTGCATTTATATACATACATATGTATTTCATTTATATATAAATATATGTATGTATGTGTGTGTGTGTGTGTGAAGGTATGCATACATATAAAAGCAAACTAAGCGTCGAGCTAAATGCCGAGGATTAAAACAAGAAAAATCGCTGATGTTGCAGCATTCAGTTTCAGGTTAAGTAGCAGCAGCAACAGCAGCAGCAGCTGATAGAGCTTGGACAGCAAACTAAAGGAATTTAATATGTTGCAAAATGAAAACAATTTTACTTGAAATAAGCTTTTGATTAAATAAAGAAACACAACAACAACAAGCCCTTAGCTCAGTCGAGTGCTTCATTGTGCCAGTATGTGTGACCTATTCAGACACTCTTATCACACTCATTTATTTTCTATTTTTGATATGCCTTAAGCTTAGTTTACTTAAGCAAATAATTTTCCCAAATTTTGTTGAAAATTTGTCTAAATAAATATTCAAAAAAAAGGCATAATATTCTTGTTGTTGTTGTAGATGTATTTGCAGCACCCTTGCGTTCAATTTTATTAAAGATGTTGCAATCTGTCTGTTGAACTTACCAAAAACAAAGTTAGGGCCAATTTATTATCTTGTAAATAAATTCTATGTGTCAGATAAATGTCAAATTTAGGGCCGATTTCTCGTTTACTATATAGCTGATATGTGTCAGATAAATTACGAATTTACTCAGCTATTTGTAGGTTTATGTGACACATAGAGCTATGTAGAAGATAAGAAATCGGACCTTACTCGCTTATTTGTTAGTTCAGGTGACAGATAGCTCTATGTAAGTTTATAAATTTATGTAAGTAATTTTTAGCTATCTGGAAGTTAAGAAATCGGCCCTTAATCTGCCTAATGTTTCCCCAAGAAACTTAGAAATATTTATTTGTTGTTATCGATTTATTCGATTTAGTTTTCTAGACTTTTAAAAAAAAGCTGTCGCTTGAAATGTTGCTGAAGAATTTGGAAACGCTATTTGTGCATTTTGTAGTTAAGTTATCAGTAACTAATTCTGCTACAACCCCGGCAGAGGTGACAGCTACACTTGTCTAGACCTGCCTAGTATGGAAATTTCAATGCTCATATTCTTACACTCCGTAAAAAAACGACTGCCAGTGTTCTAGAACGAAAGGTATAGAATTTATACCGTTTTGTACTTAAAATTGCAAGTATGATTCGTACTTGGGTGTACTTAAACTAAGGACGAATCTGTATTAAGTTTAAAAACTTTTCCCAAAATGTTCCTGAAATGAGAAAAAAAATCTTAAATCAAGCACGAAATACTTAAATCAAGATTTTTTATACTCAAACGTTCTAGAACAGACGGGATAAAATGTAAACCGTTTTATAACTAAGTACGAATCAGTCTTAAGTTTAAAACTTTTCTCAAAATGTTTTAGAAATGAGAACAAAATTCTTAAATCAAGCAGGACATACTTAAATTAAGATTTTTTTTATATATTAAACGTTTAAGGACGAACGGGATAGAAATTATACCGTTTAGTACTTAAAATTTCAGGTATGATTCGTACTTGGGTGTACTTAAACTAAGTACGAATCAGTCTTAAGTTTATAACTTTTCTCAAAATGTTTCCGAAATGAAAACAAAATTCCTAAATCAAGCAGGAAATACTTAAATCAAGATTTGTTTTATATTAAACGTTTTCGAACGAACGGGATAGAATTTATACCGTTTAGTACTTAAAATTTCAACTTTGTTGTACTTAAACTAAGTACGAATCAGTCTTAAGTTTATAACTTTTCTCAAAATGTTTCAGAAATGAGAACAAAATTCTTAAATCAAGCAGGAAATACTTAAATCAAGATTTTTTTATATTAAACGTTTTAGAACGAACATGATTTATACCGTTGTGTTTCTCAAATGAGAACAAAAAATTCTTAAATCAAGCACGAAATACTTGAACCAAGAATAAATTTTACTCAAACGATCTAGAATGAACGGGCTAGAATTTATACCGTTTAGTACTTTAAAATGTCAAGTATGATTCGTATTTGGGTGTACTTAAACTAAGTACAAATCAGTCTTAGGTTTAAAACTTTTACCAAAACGTTCCTTAAATGAAAACAAAATTCTTAAATCAAGTACGACATAATTATATTAAGAAAATTTTGGTCTTATTTTGAGAATGCAAGTTTTTGGATTAAGTACGCATTGTTCTCTTTTTCAATTCCAGCATGAGAACAAATTTCAATTGGTTAAAGTCCATTTCGTTCTTAGAATAAGATTTAAGAAAACCTTGGAATAGCAGAAAATGTACTTAATGTATTCCGAATCGGTCTAAAATCAAGTATTTTGGGATTAAAAAAATCGTACTTAAACCAAGTATTTTCGTACTTGTATCAAGTATTTTCGTACTTGGCGTACTATTAAAACCGTTTGTTCTTGATTAAAGTACAAATTTCTCGGTTTTTTTTTCTGAGTGTATATATATATATATATTTTTTTTTATTTTTCAATATTTTTACCAAATTTTGGGATTTTTGAGATAACGATTTTTAGAGCAGGATCATGCATACATTTAAGTACCAAAATTTAAGTCAAATTTAATAATTACTGAACTATGAAACCAAACAAAATTGTCAGCTGCACACTGAAGCTATGTCAACTAAGAAAAGTGCGCATCAAATAACCTTCTTATCAGTTAAACTTACTCTTTGGTCGAAATAATTACATACGAATTCAATCGACTGTTTATCCGCACAAGTTGGAGCCTTCCGATAGGGTATGAGCGGAAATTTTAGAACCATGAGAAATTTATAATAATTAAGAAGGAATAAGAGGGATTTATTTAAACGCTAGTTTTTATAAAGATTGATGAAATTTGCATACATAAATTAATCGTAAAAGTTCTGAGCACGATATGTTAAATATAAAAACTTTTCGGTGAATTCCCCCGTTATCTTACAGTCATCTGTGAAACTCGTTACATTTAAATAAAATTTATGTGTTAAATTGCAGCTTATCGCTCATCCGTTCAACCGTTCGCCTGGCTTTCTTTCGTTCTTTCTTTTTTGCAGCAGTAAAATGTGTCGCTTGGTTAACAAATAGTTATTATGCAACAAATTAAACATGACTCCGTTTCACGATTCGCATGCCACGCTAATGCCAGGGGCAGAGTGTGTGTGTGTGTGTACTATTATATATATGTCGTTTGTTGTTACTGCGCGAAATTCTGACTGAGATTCTGACATTGACTACCCGAACGACTGCTGTGACTGCTGCTGTGACTCCTGACTCCCGTCTACTGGCAATTTGTTTATTTGATTGCATTTTCGCTAGCGAATGGTTGTGGGTAGGGCTGTTGGATATGGGATATGGGGTGAAGGAAATCAAACTCAACTGCGGTAAGTGCAGCGACAAATAAAGTGTGCTGGCAAGAAGCAAAAACCAAATTGCCAATCGGTCTGGGTCTGGCAGGCAAATTTGGTTGGCTTTTCTTTAAAAAAAAAAAATTAAAAAAATAACGACAATTAGATTGATGAACATTGGCACCTGCGGTTGATGTCAAACCAAACAGATTTGAAGGTTGACTGGGATGAAGGGTGAACTACGGGTAATACCAGTAAGACAGAGCCAATTTCTGCAGAATTTCTTATAAGTCTTATCTTTCTATTATACTTAAATCAGGGTACGGTTTAAAGAGCCGCCCGGCCCTATCATTAGTGGAACTTTTGCCTTTAAGATCATACTTTCATGGAATAAACTTATGGACTGAACAATTTGCAATTCATAACGACTTCTAATTCAAGAGAGTTAAGTTTTAATGACCCTAAGATCTAAGGCAAAGCTTAAGCAAATTCAAAGCTGAATGGAATTGATACATTTGGAACCTATTCAGCATTCCTGCCTGAAATTCCCTTCACAATGGCTAATCCCTATCAGCAGAGTGACCAACAGCCAGTTGAATCATTTATTTGCCTCCCCTTTGCAGCTGTCTGTTGCAATTTTGGTTATACATAAAACGACTTTGAGGCACGTTCCAATTCATTTTAGCCAAACGGCAACAGTTTTCGTTTCCCTTCCCCCCTCTGGCCACGCCCTGCTAACCTGCAGTCTTACAATTTTGTATGAAATAACAAACATACATACATACATAAATGTATGGCACATCTTTGCTCTATATTTCGGCTTACGAGTTTTTTCCTCCTTTATTTCTTATTTCTTTTTTTTTTTTTTTTTTTTTTGCCAAGTGCCAAAACTTCAACGTGTATGCTAATTTGACTTCCCCTCTGTGGGTTTTTCATAAATATTCATACGAGTTTTATCCTTGTTGGTGGACGATATGAAACATATATAATTTGTTCTGCAAAACATAAAGAACTCTTGCAACATGCGTAACGGGAATTGTTAATGGACAATGCCCATAAGAGAATATTGGACATAAGTAAGACATTGCACAAATTATTAAGAAATATATTGAAAATGGTTTTTCGATTACTTAAGTTAAATATTCAAGTTTATTTATGGAATTACTGGACTGATCATAAACAGTCTAAGCTATCGAAAGTTGCAAAAGCCTTGGCAATGCCTATGCAACATTTCTGTTTAAAATAGAATTTATTTTTTTAAAGATTGAACATTGAACAAAGACTCGTACACTTGTAAGCAATAAAACAAAAAATGTCGAAAATTTTTAGGATGCCTAGAAATTATAAATGAGTTGGCTAAGTTTAAGTGTGACCATAGTGAAAAGTTTTTTTTTTTAATAAAAAATTTTTTAATTTTTGGAAGGAAAAAAATTTTTTTTTATCGGGACTTTTAAATTCTCAACCTTCAAAATTTATGACCTTCTAAGCCTGAACCCCTTCCGGAAAAAGAACTAAAGTAATTTTTATAAGAACTTATAAAAATTTCTAGTAATGATGAGGTTAACAAATCATAACTTAATTCGATTTGAGTGTTTTGAGTTGTGGAATTGCAGTAGACAAAAGAGGCTACACATTAAGTCAGCACATTAACGAGGCTCGAGTCGAGCAGCGATTCACACAAAGTGTGTGCTTGGGCCGTCTGTCAGCCCAAGTCTATGTCGCGCAGACTGTGTGGTTTTGTTATTCATTTCTACTCTCATAAATTGCTTGTGCGACAAAGTGGCTGCAGTTGCCAAAAAAATAATTCGTGTCCACCACTATTCTAGATAGAGTGAGCTGAGTGATTGTATTACGTTCGTTAACCGATTAAGGGCCGATTTCTCGTTATTTAGATAGCTGCTAAGTGTCAGATTAAACTAAATTCTAACCTGTTATTTCAAATAACTTATTTGTTTGTTCATGTGACAGATAGTGCTATGTAGGAGCTCTTATACCTCTCTAAGCTATCACACTCCAAAAAAAATTACTAGCAGAATTCTAGTACCATAAAGATTTAATTTATACCGTTTTGTACCTAAAGTTTCAAGTATATTATGTTCTTGGGCTTTGTAAATTAAGTATGAAACTTTCTTTAGGTCCAAAACGACCGTTAATTTTATTTAAATGAGCACAATTATTCTTGAATCACGAATTTTTCGTACTTACACTGAGCGGAAAAAATTCTAGAAAACGCTTTCTTAATTCAAGTACAAAATTTTCTAAGATTAAGTACGAAATAATTTTAAAATGTCAAGCTCAAAAGGTATTCAATGGAAAATGCTAAGTATTTTAATACGAATCTGTTCTTAAAATTTTCAACTGGTTCTATTAATTTACTTATGGATGGATTGTATATATCTGGGTTCCTCGTCTTTTTAACACAAAACAATTTCAACACTATACAAATCAAACACCCCTAACACATACAATTCAACACAACTACAATTTTATTATAATCAATTTCATCATATACCAATTAAGCATCATGAAATTTAAACACAACGCAATTGTATCACCAGAATATTCAAAACATCCACAATTTTAACTAAAATTTCTTAATCAGAAACAAATTCCACATCCCTAATTTGAAACACTTGTGACTTTTTCCGAAATCCATGATATATTTTGGTAGTTGAACGTGGCCACTAAGATTTAACTAAAAAATTACTCAAACGCCTCTACAAGGAGCATATTGCGGTGGAAAAAAACTTTAATATATTGGAAGAGCGTTACAGAAGGCGAAAGGAAAATCATATTCCTTCAGGAGAAATCTCTATATCAAAGGCAACACTAAGTATGAATGTTAGCCAATATCTTAGAGCCTTTTCGCTCCCATTAATATGTTTTTGTAAAAACGAGGATTATTTATTATTTAATGTAAGAAGTATTTGGGTCAAATTAATTATCAATTCGAATAAAAAAAATCCCTTTTAAATGAACTGACTTTTGAGAGCTACGATTGTCAGGGTTTATCCGATTCTCCATAAACTTTTGCCAATCAAATTGAGTGTCCTAAAAATAACACGACTGTTTGCTTCAAAGTAAAGTTTGGTTGTTCATGTAGCACAAATTAAAAATTTTTTTTTGCATATCTTAGTTACTTTTAAGTTGTTTCCCACACTTGTTCCATTTTTTTTGTTCAGTTGTTCAATAATATGTATATACAATATCTTTGCTAATAAATCAACTGTTGGGGAATTAAACAAATTAGTATGCAACAACACTTGCATATTCATGGGGCAGCAGCAAGCCTTACCCCTTACCCATTCACTTATGTAGTCATACATATATTTATCTGGACACTCACCTGGCAGCATAATTAGGAATCCCAGGCCATAAGCCAGCCACGCTATGGCAGCTATCGATGATGTGCGTTGTTGTTGCTGTTGCTGTTGCTGTTGTTGTTGTGTCTGAAGGAAGCTCATTGTGACCACTTGTGATGCTGTGTGATGCACTACCGTGTGATAAATATGCTCGGTTGTGGTGATTGTATCACTGTGCCACCTGTTGTGGCATCAACAACAATTCGGTTTGGGCCTGGCCTATCTTCTTAGCCACCTTTTCGTTATGCTTTTCAATTTTTTTGTGTTTTCCCCCCCTCCCCAGAAAAAACGCTCCAGGGCCAGCAGGAGGCGGAGTCGAAGTTGAAAAACTTTTACTTTTGGCTTGCCGCAAATTTCTTGGCCCTGGGTGCCATTTATCAAAAAATGTTCTTGAGTGTTGGGGTCGCTCAGCAAGGTGTTTGCGCCCACATTTGTGGCATTGGCAGCAGCGGCAGCGGCAGCACCCAAGGCGGTCGTTGACCTTGACTATTTAACTGCCCCAAATGACCGAGTTGCGGGGAAGGGGGCTTCGTCTCGGTTCGGGTTGCGTTTTTATTGTCGACTTGTTGTTAAACTTTTGTGTGTTCTTCTGCTTCTTCTTCTCCGTTTTTGCCTTATTTGTTTGATTTTTGGAGAGATGCGCTTCCGTTGTGGGTTTCCGCAACTTGTTTACGGATTTTGATTACTTTTTGTCCTCTGACTAACAAGTAAGTGGCTGTCACTTTGCTTGCCCTCTGATTTTTGGTATAAAAAAAAAATATATATAACTTCTTCAATGGCGAATTGTTAATACACTTTCTGGAAATGAATGGATTTTCTTCACAACTGTTATGCTCGTCTCGATCTGAAAAGGAATTGGAGAGAAAAAGGGTTTTAATAATTTTTTAACATTTATATTTATCAAAAATGAGCTGGACATTACTTAAAATTGTCGAAGAAATATAGGAAAAATTTCGGAACTATTTTTGAAAATTTTTAAGAATTTCTCTTTAATTAGTTTATTTCAAATAAAATTTCTTTATCAGAGCTAAAGTCAGTTGCTCACCTTTTAGTCTGTGAATAAGCTTTATTGAGATTGCCTAGCCTTTAAATTGTTTATTTTTCTTCAGTTTGCTCGCCTGCTTGCTCTTTTTTGTTCAGTTGTTCAATAAACTTTACTTTATTGTTCATATAAGTAAACAACTGAGCAAGTAAAAGAGCAACTGAACAAAAAGAAACAAGTAAGTGTGAGCAATTGAACAATTAAATAAATAAAAGTACAAGTTAGTGAGCAACTGAATAAAAAAGAGCAATTTAATGAGAAATTTGCCACTTATACAGTTTAGTAAAAACTCATTTTTGTTCATTTACTCATAAATATACAACACTAACACTAATGGTTAAGTTTTTCATATAAAAGAGGATGTAAGCTCTGGTGCATAATTATTAATGCAACCACATTTTTCAGTGTACAAACGTACAAGCAAAAAAGAGTAAATAAGAAGTGAAAGAGAATCAAAAATTGCACCTAATAAATGCCAGATAACAACACAAGTACAAGCCAAAAAGTGTAAATGAGAAGTGAAAGAGAATCAAAAACTGCAACTAATAATACAAGCCTAAAAGTGTAAATGAAAAGTAAAAGAGAATCAAAAATTGCACATAAGAAAGGCCTGAGAACAACACAAGTACAAGCCAAAAAGTGTAAATGAGAAGTGAAAGAGAAAAAAATTGCACATAAGAAATGCCAGACAACAACGCAAGTACAAGCCAAAAAGTGTAAATGAGAAGTGAAAGAGAATCAAAAATTGCACCTAAGAAATGAAAGACAACAAGACAAGTACAAGCCAAAAAGTGTTAGTGAGAAGTGAAAGAGAATCAAAAATTGCACATAAGAAATGCCAGACAACACAAGTACAAGCCAAAAAGTGTAAATGAGAAGTGAAAGAGAATCAAAAACTGCAACTAATAATACAAGCCAAAAAGTGTAAATGAGAAGTGAAAGAGAATCAAAAATTGCACATAAGAAATGCCAGAGAACAAAACAAGTACAAGCCAAAAAGTGTAAATGAGAAGTGAAAGAGAATCAAAAATTGCACTTAAGAAATGCCAGACAACAACGCAAGTACAAGCCTAAAAGTGTAAGTGAGAAGTGAAAGAGAATCAAAAATTGCACAAAGAAATCTGGACAGACAAGCAAGCCAAAAGAGTAAATGAGAAGTGAAAGAGAATCAAAAATTGCACCTAATAAATGCCAGACAACAACACAAGTACAAGCCAAAAAGTGTAAATGAGAAGTGAAAGAGAATCAAAAATTGCACATAAGAAATGCCAGACAACAACATAAGTACAAGCCTAAAAGTGTAAATGAGAAGTGAAAGAGAATCAAAAATTGCACCTAATAAATGCCAGACAACAACACAAGTACAAGCCAAAAAGTGTAAATGAGAAGTGAAAGAGAATCAAAAGTTGCACATAAGAAATGCCAGACAACAACACAAGTAAAATTTTGCTGTTCGACTAGTCGAACTGAAAATGACTTAACGGCTGCAATTTTATTTAACTAGTTGTTATGAAAGCAACAAAAATAGTTAAAAATTAAGAAAATGCTAAAATGGTTTTAAGATTAACTCACTAGCTTGTAAACGACGATTAATTTTCAAAAAATTTTGCCATAAATTGTGCAAAAAATTCCCATCAAAAGGCAAAGCAAAAAAAAAACAGTTTTCTAAGACGCAGTTAATAATAAGAGAGGAATTTGTTGAGCTACATGACAAGACGCTGCTATTGTACTATTGCTGCAGAAATAGACACATTTTTGATGAACTACGAACTGACTCCGGAATATTGCTTTGGACTAGTCTTTGTTGGAGGTGCTACAATAGCAGACAAGAATGTTTAGGAATAAACTGAATTTCATAGCCATCAGCAATAGTTATTTCCCAGCTATGATTAGCTCAATTCAATTCAATACAAATTCAATACATATTGTATGCACGCGCGCACCTTAGCCGGATGTCAAATATCGGAAGTAACAGAAATTACATGACGACAATAATCGTTAGTTTTACAAGCGTTTTCCCCTTCTGAAGAAAACTGCCACTTGGCCCATTCAACCGTTTACTCGCTCACTTGTGTGTGTGTGTGGGGGCAATTGTCAAAGTTGCTGCGTGTCTCAATTTGTTTGGCTGACTGACTGACTGACTGAATGATGCGCCGCTGGGCGCTTTACCCCCTGCTTTAGTTCATCTGGCATTATTGGCTTTTTTTCCCTCCCGTTTTTGTATTGTTGCCAGGGCCAGAGTCGTTGTCATTTATCATCTTTAGTCAGGCGCGCTTAAATGCGTCTGAAATTTATGTTTAATTTAACAAAGATTAGGCAGGCCATCGAAAATAGTGGCTGGCCAGCTTCAGACCCACCCCCCCCCCCCTGGCATATGTTTTGGCTTTGATAAGAATTTTTGGTTGGGAGTTTGTGGGAAATGAGCTGAACTAAACCAAATGAATAAATTGTTTATGCAGCAGCCAAAAAACAATTTATATTTGCCTTATCCCCCCCACAAACGAAACTAAGCCAAGCCAAGTTTTTCGACATAACAAATCATCAATACAAACATGGACTCAGTTTTCACGCGACCCAAGCTCAAGGCTTGAGCCGTTAATTATGGCCCTTGGTCCACGTGACGTATGCGCAATGTGCGTATGCGACATTAGCGTTAATGAAGCTGCCTTGGCAAAAATCCAAGCCAAAATGATTAAAAACGTTTCAGAGCCCGCACAAAAAGAAGGAGGCAAAGGCAAAGGCAAGGCAGGGCAAAAACCAAAAAACCTCACAGCGTGCATTCAATTAAAAGAAGATGAACGAGCTACGTACTCAGCACGCAATCGGCATTATCAGGGATGGGGGGGGGGGACTGGTGAACTGGACGCTGGGCGCTAAGGAAAAAGCATTAGGGCTGATAGATGCTCAGAACCTTAAAGGCTAATCAGCATAAAGTACAAACCAGCAATGGGTCTGGAAAAATCTAGATCTTTGTAACTTTAAGTTTCATAATGGAAATTGTAGGAAGGTTCGACCCTTTCTTCGGACCAACTCAAAAAAGATATTGTTTTCAGCTATTAGGTAAGTAGTTTAAACCAGCGGTGAGCACAAAAATATAACTGCAGGGCAGAGCAACAATAAAAAGCATTTAATTTCGCTTTGAGCGGAATAACGGGCTGGGCTGCAAGAGCTCAATGGGCCACCATATGCCCATCGCTGGTCTAAACAGCTTTTCAAGTAGGTGGGTCCCATTATCTTGTGCCAAGAGAATGCGAGAAGCTTGACATAAGTCATTAAATACCCCATTGCTCCTGTCAACTACCATCTGTTAATGGTCTCCTAACAAATTTTGCGCCAGCTGGTCATTATTGAAAAAACTGACAACCTCGAACCTATGACGGCCAATTTCAATGGCCACTTTTTCTACCCTTGCAGAGGGTATATTAAAATTATCACGATGTTTGTAACGCATAGAAGGAAGCATTTCCGACCACATTAAGTATAAATATTCTTGATCAGCATGACGAGCTGAGTTCATTTCCGCCTGTCCGTCTGTCCTTGTCCGTCCGTCCGTCCGTCTGTCGTCCGTCTGTTTCCATGCTAACTCCTCCCTCAGTTTTGAAACTATCTTGACCAAACTTTGCAAAAAGTCTTTAAATGCAAATACGCTGCACATTTGTCGGAATCGGCCGGATCGGATGACTATATCATATAGCTGCCATAGGAACGATCGGTCAAAAACTAGTTCTATTGAGAAAAACTTTTTTGTTTTCCATCGTAGCGTCACCAATCGTGGTATATATAAGTTTTATATGCTTCCACACAATTGTGGAAAAATTGAATCAAAATCGGTGCCACGAAAAAAAATCGGATTTGACTTATTTATCAGCATAGCCCGTTTAGTTTTATCTATTGCCGTTTATTGTTTATAAACGGCTTAAACGTCGGTCAAAAAACTAGATTCTTTGTCTGGAGCAAACGCTCTTTTTGTTTTCCCAGTCTGGTAAGCGCGGGCGTCATCTAACGCAAACGTTCTTCAGGTATAAGTTAGTTCTTTTTAATTTATTTTTTTATATGCTTCCACATTATATTAATTTTGAAAAAATTTCGCGTTCAAAATCGGATGACTATATTATATAGCTCCCATAACCGTTTTCGGAACGGTCGGTCAAAAAACTAGTTCTAGTGAGAAAATTTTTTGTTTTCAATCGTAGCGTCACAAATCTTGGTATATGTTAGTTTTATATACTTCCACACAATTCAGGAAAAATTTATCGAAATCGGATGCCTATATCATATAGCTGCCATAGAAACGGTCGGTCAAAAAACTACTTCTAGTGAAAAACTTTTTTGTTTTCCATCGTAGCGTCACCAATCTTGGTATATATAAGTTTCATATGCTTCCACATAATTCTGGAAAAATGTATCACAATCGGATGACTATAGCATATAGCTGCCATAGATACGATCGGTCTAAAAACTAGTTCTAGTGAGAAAACTTTTTTTGTTTTCAATCGTAGCGTCACTAATCTTGGTATATGTAAGTTTCATATGCTTCCACATATTTTGGAAAAATGTATCAAAATCGGATGACTATAGCATATAGCTGCCATATAAACGGTCGGTCCAAAAACTAGTTCTAGTGAGAAAATTTTTGTTGTTTTCCATCGTAGCGTCATTAATCTTGGTATATGTTAGTTTTATATGCTTCCACACAATTCTGGAAAAATTTATCAAAATCGGATGACTATAGCATATAGCTGCCATATAAACGGTCGGTGCAAAAACTAGTTTTAGTAAGAAAAACATTTTTGTTTTCTATCGTTGCGTCCCTAATCTTGGTATATGTTAGTTTGATATGCTTTCACATAATTCTGGAAAAATGTATCAAAATCGGATCACTAGCATATAGCTGCCATAGGACCGATCGGTCGGAAAATGTGTTTTTCTAAGAAAAGTTTATTTTTATGGTATCAAATTTTTTGTTACCAATGATTTTAAATTTTTTAAATATCTGATATCTATATTCTATATATATTTTACCGGTTAAATCAGTTGAAGCTAAGTTTTTCAAGTGTATTAAAACTTCGGCACAGTCGAAGTTAGCTTTGCCGTCTCGTTTACTAACATTTTTGAGAAAAAATCATACTTTTCTGTATTCAGCATAAAAAATCCCGGATAAAAAATTAATTAAATAAAAAGCATATTCTTTCTTTTCTGAGTATTTGTCATTAAATGTTGTTTTCATAAATGTTTCTTTTTTTTTTTTTTTGTACATTTCAGCCAACCACATGGTCAAGATGCGTCACCGAATGGCACAACAACTACCAACATGCCACTCAGCCAGCAGTCCAGTTCAGGCCGTGTGTGTGTGTGAGTGTGTGTGTGCAGCAGTAGCCGAACTGGGCAAGTCCTTTTGGGACATATTTTATTTTATAATGCAAGACATTTGTCATGCGGCTGGCGCATTTATTCAAAGTATTTGCTGCAATTTTAATGCCAAAATGAGAGCGCAATTTCAAATACCAAAAAAAAAAACAAAAAAGGAAAAACAAACCGGAAAATAAAGAGAAGAAGAGGGGAAAACCAACAACAATTTCGTGCGGCCTTTTGGGTGCTGCATTTAAAAATGAATTTATGCGTGTGTCACAGTCGGTCCGTTTGTAATTTTTGGTTTTTGTGCGTAATAGTTGTAAAATGCAGTATGGGGGAAAATGGGAAAATGGGGAAAATGGTCATATGATGAGAGCAGGCTGATTTATGCGTCTCGCAGCAACTGTCACATAAAAATAGATTTGACTTTTGCGCCCAATTGGAATTGTTCTTTGCTCTCTCTCTCTCTCTGTGGATGTTGTAAACAAATTTTCTTTTCATATAAAACATTTTTACAACCATTTTGTATCAATGTTTGTACATATTTTATTTGTTATGTTTGCAGTTGTGTATTTTTCATTCCTGTTCTAGTTGAAAATGTTAAATTTATGCCAATAAATGTTTGTTTATTTGCCATTCTGATACACACACACAGACAAGTAATCTGGGCAAGACAATCAAAATACTTTAATTGAACAATTTTTGAAATAATTGAAAATACTTGTGATAATGCCAGGCCAAAATGTATGAATAATTAAATTTAACGAGATTTGTTTAGTTTAGACTTTTTAATTAAATTAAGTAAACAAAATTGGTTCAAGAATATTTCTTAATTCTATTCTCTCTCTCTCTCTCTCTTTCTCTGACTGACTGACTGATTCATGGGCAACGTACAGCCCAAACGGTAAAAGCTAGAAAGCTGCCTAATAATATAATTCTAGGCAGCAGTTGAAATCACTTTGTCTTCCCTCCTTTGAGGTAAATTTTCCTCAGTTAAATAAATATACATTTCCCATTTAAAAGAAGACAAAAAAATCTCCTTTTTCAATTTACAATTACACAGGCCACAAAAACCATAAAAAAAGGGGGAAGCTATAATTTGTGACAGGCCTGAATTTTATTACGCTCAAAAAAAAAAGAAAATCAAAGAAAATTGGAGCACACTTTTTGGGGACTTTTTTTCCTGTCCTTTCCCTGCTCTCTCTCTCTCTCTCTCTGTATGCAAATTGTGGTGCTGGATAATAAACTGCTAAATATTCCAGCTGTCCAGAAATGTGTGTAGACCACCACCCAGTTGCAGCATCAGCTGTCGGGCAGACAACAAACATTTAGCGCAGGCTCCCACTCAACAATGGGTTGCTGTTTGGGAACGGAACGCCGCCTTTGTGTTTGCACTTTCTGTTAAAATATTTGTGTGTGCTTTAATAAAAATGATAAGTCAGACACACACACACACACACACACACATGGAGTGCCTGCCTGCCTGGGAAACGGTGGGTGTTAAGCCTATTGTAATGCTAAAACATCCCAGGGCCAACGACATAGAGGAGTGATTTAATTAAACGCTAGCAAAATTTACATAGATGCTGGGCAAATAACTTGAGCAGCAAAACAGCAAAGGATGGTGGCACAAAATGTCACTGCAGGAGCTGGTGTCTCTGCTGTGACATACTCGTAAATTAGTACGTAGTACATATCGCATAAATGCAAATACTGTGGAATGAGCGGAGCTGGGTGCTGGCGGCTGGCAGATGGGTGCCGCAATTCCTTACTTAAAGGGAAAGTTGAGAAAAATTTTAAGGCAGATGCTTGAGATTATGCTACAGCCGGTTCGAACACGATTCGATGCTTAATTATTAAATATAAATAAAATTTTGGCAGATGGGTGCCGCAATTCCTTACTTAAAGGAAAAATTGAGAAAAATGTTGAGGCAGATGCCTGAGAACACGATTCGATGCTAATTTTTTAAATAGAAATAAAATTTGCAGATTGTTTTGTTTTAATTTTTAATTCCAAAATATAAGAGTGAGCATAAATTAAAGCTGCGAGCCATTTATCCATCACGTAATGCACGATTCGTAAAAAAAAAATCTCACGCACGATTGATGCACGTTTTAAGCATGCAAGATCACGATTAACCACGCACCATAAATTTTTTTTTTTATACAAAATTGCATGCTTCCCTGCTGATACAGATACCATACCAATTTAAATCAGGCGACCCTAAGGTGCCCGTCCAAATATCCAGAGGTCAGACGGATGAATCCATAAAAATGCCTTTACTTTCTATTTAGAATTTTCTTTTCACATATTTCAAGTCAGTTTTGTGAAAACTTAAACAAAATTGTATTGATTCGTGGAACTGTTGTCTTCCTTTAATTTAAGTGTGCCCGTACCAGTTGATCAGATAAATGCCAAATTTCTTCTTTCAATCAAATATAAAAGAAAAACGAGAGCGTAAGTTAAAGTCGGCCCTGCTCGACTTCGATATACCCGTTACTCAGGGTAAGGTTTATTTAAGAATATTTTATTAGATCACAACATGCCCAAATTGTGGGAGATATGAGGTATTTTCCAAAATGCGTGGGTGGCAACTCTTCTATCGTTCATCTGATCGAAAAATGGTGTATGGCGGATCGATAGGTAATGATGATTAAAATATATGTCTAGAGGGTTCGAATAATCTATCTACAAAATTGTGGGGGATATGAAGACTTTTCCAAATTGCGGGGGTGGCAACTCTACTATCGTACATCTGATCGGAAAATGATGTATGGCGGATCGATAGGTAATGATGATTATAATATATGTCTAGAAGGTTCGAACAATCTATTTTCAAAATTGTGGGAGATATGAGGTTTTTTTCATATTGCGGGGGCGGGAGGGGGCGTGGCAAAAATTTGAAACAAACTTGATCTGCGTGCAGAAGATACAAGTCTACACTGAAAAAATGGTAGCTCTAGCTCTTATAGTCGCTGAGATCTAGGTGTTCATACAGACGGACGGACGGACGGACGGACGGACGGACAGACGGACATGTCTATATCGACTCGGCTATTGATGCTGATCAAGAATATATATACTTTATGGGGTCGGAAATGCTTCCTTCTGCCTGTTACATACATTTGCACGAACTTAGTATACCCTTTTTACTCTACGAGTAACGGGTATAAAAATTTCGTGAAAATTGCTTAATATATATTCACGATGTATAACTCTAACAGGCACGAATCACGGATGCACACGGAGGAAAGTCTGTGTTTTCGTTTAAATTCACGTCACGCGCTTACCTCTAGAATATCTAATAATAAAGTATTCGAAAAATTCATATTTTACAATTAAGAGATTTTATAATCCTGATACCAGGGTTCGTAAAATCCACAAAAATTATTTTCACGCCATGATAAATAACATCAATGTAAAAATAATTCATTTCAGACATGAAAAAAAAAATTTACATATGGAAAAAATTATTTTTTTCATGTAAAAAATTCAAAAAAAATTTACATATGAAAAAAATTATTTTTTTTTCATTTAACTAACACGAGCATTTTTGTCACGATTGTTATTTACAGGCATGTCAATAATTTAGGCAGCCCAATATTTACACCTGTATTGAAAAGTCGTGTCAAAAAATGCTTTTGTTAGTAACATGAAAAAAATCATTTTTACCTTATGTAAAATTTTTTATTTTCATGTCTGTAAATAATAATTTTTTACAGATTGCATATTTATCTTTGTGGCATTATCTTGCGTGTAAAGAAAAATGTGTGTTATTTTAATATTTAATATTTTCACTGTATAAGTACACAACTGCTGTCCCGATTGTGTTCACACACATTTCTCCCTGATCCAGGTACACAATATGCTCTCCAGTTAAGTATTTTAAGTATCTACTGGGAGGACAAGCTCATCGGATGGTGTTGTCTTTTTTGTTGTTGTTAGAAACCCATTCATACTGATTATTAGTTTTCAAATGATAACAATTTAAAGTAATGGGGTACAAATGTACCCCATTGGTAAAATAGTGTTAAATAACACAAAACTTTGAAATTTACAAACCAATTTACAAAGTCCAATGGCAAACTTGACAAAACTGAAGAATAATAGATGTCCTCGACTCTACATATACCTCGAGATATACCTAATCAAAGGTAAAGTAGAAACACTTGTACTCCGTCGCTCACAAAAATAGTTAAATGATATAAATTATAATTTAAAGCCAAATTTTATTGTATTTATACTTTAACCTAGGTACAGAAAAGTCAGGATAACTTATGCTTAGGTCCCACAGGCAAAAAATTTGCCCAAATTATGAACAAAATTTGTCTAAATCGCCATTATCTAGATTTTGCAGGGATTAAACCTAAAGCTATGGATCCAAAATCCGGTGCATAACTAGTGCATAACAACAATTGATGAATGCAGATAAAAAGAGAATCAAAACTAAGATAAGCAAGAAACAAAACAACAACAAAAGCAATGCAAAATTAACCGTTAAGATCTAGTTTTCGTTTTATGCTTGGTGCATTCTATGCAACGAATTGCTTGCAGAGCTCACTAATCGACGCTGATCTCGTTTACTCAGCTTTGGCTTGTGTCCACCTGCTTTTTCCCTTCCATAATCATCTTGATTCCAAAAATTGCGGACCAGCTTGTTGGAGCGATTTCCTTAAATTTTAATGTCTTAGGGCAATAATTTGACATTTTTAGACGTCGAAAATCAAAGATCCATTTGGCATATTATTTAGTTCCACAAAAAAATTTAAATTTTAGTTATCAAAAATATTGGTACTTGTTATTGGACCTTAGCTTCAAGCATAGCCTAGAATACCTTTTCAACCTTTATATAATTTTTACTTTATGATTTTGTGGATGAGAAAGTGTCAGCAGTCTATGAACCGCTTCGAAAATGTTTAAAAACCTTTTTTGAAAGTTATTGAGAAACACATTTCCGAAATGTTTGAGTTGGATAATTTTCTGGTTCAAAATCGTCGCCGAAACAGTTTAAGAGCTAAGCTTAAAAATGATTGAAGTTTATACGAAAAGTTCGTGGAGCAAAAGCGAGACCGATTCGAAGGACCAATAGATCGGAGCCATTTTCGAAACGTATTAAACTGGTTTTTAAAAATAGTTTCAGTGATGAACCTAATAAATGGTGTAAGGCTGAGTTCATTATTCGTAATCTTGTCTTGTTTTCAATGTCAAATGACAAGCTATTCACAATAAAAACAAGGCAACAAAAGGGCCTACTAGATTTTCATGTGTAAACCCTGCCTTATATATTTTCAAACCAGCTTGAAAAGTGAACTCCAACTAGTTCAGAACTGATTTTATGAACCCATTTCACTTTTGAATTTCAATTCCCGTGCTGATCTTAATAGAAATTTTGGCAAAAGTTTTTCAATTTGCTTGAGTTGGAATTTTGATTCAATGTGAACTGATAACATCTGCAGTGTGTTGACTAAATTTAATTGAAATTTGTAACGACATGAAATATTTAACATTTTTGTACAAGTGCCTGCCCCTTTTGCCGCTGCTCCTGTTGCCCCGATTCTGTTGGCATCCTGTTGTTGTTATTGTTGTTGTTGTTGAGCTGAACGAAAGGAGGCAGCATAGTTTTCAGATAAATTGCATTACTTTGCATTTTTGTTTTGTGCTTTGAATGAAATAAACAAAACAAAACAAAGCACTAGGAAGACGAAAAAGGAAGAAGAGAAGCAAAAAAAAAAAAAAGAACGTAGCACATACTACATAGGCGCTGGCCTCGATACTCAAATCAGCGACAAATAAAACTTTTTACAACATCAGGGAGTGAGAGAGAGGGGAGGGGAGGCAAAGGCATTCAAAACATGAGACCTCTTGGATTAAGGAAACATTTCTGTTCAAGCTCTGGAGTGGAGGACGAGTGCAGGCGGTAATCGAAATAGAAAAGAAATATTACAAAATGAAAATGCACACATGTGAGAGAATGGGCAAACAGGACATCCCCCCCCAGAAAGGGTCGTTGTAATGTGCCAACAAAGAAATTATATGTACAAAGTAAATCAGGTTTATTGCTTCCGCCTGGGCATGCCCCCCCCCCTCAATTCTAATCCCAATGTGTGAACGAGAGAGCGCGCGCGCGCATTGAAAAAGTGTCGCCATCCGTCGCGCCTCGGTTTGATGTATTGTTTGCGGTGTTGCGCATTTGAGCGTGCAATGCTTGACGAAATGATTGATGATTAAGGCAATGTCTGGACCCCGCCGAGGGACACCAGGGCAGCGGTAGCCGCAATCATGACCGCAAAAAACGACAAACCGCACGATTTATATGACATTAATTTATGCAATGGCTGCAAATGCAAAACGCCACAGCATTTAACTTATCGATAGGCGCATGGAAAAAATATTTATTTTTATATATTTTTCACAATTTTTTAGTTAGATTAAACGGTATTATTTATCGATCCTTATCCTCGGAACAAAGCCAAATGTAAGTATTTAAGGAAATACTGGTAAAAATTATGTTTTTGCTTAATGTTAGAATTCAGCGAAAGTAATCAAAAGCCAAATTAAGGAAATCACTTAAAATACTCAACTTTGACTTTGAGTACTTTTACTTAAGTGCTCACAACTTCGGTATTTATGCATAGATTTATCTGCTTACATACCTTATTTTCTTTGGCTCGAAGTACCTACAGAAACGAAGATTGAACATCCGACTCGAAGGACCAAAAATAGGCATTCATCCATTTGTCTGCATCACTACCATTTGGCCGAAGGACCAAAAAAAAAATTTTTTTCCATCCATACCATATTTTCTGTGGCTCGAAGTACCAACAAAATGTAAAGAATATACACTTTTATGAGCTCTTTCGAAGATTGAACATCCGACTCGAAGGACCAAAAAATTTCGGCATTCATCCATAGATTTTTCTGCATCAATACCAATTTTTTTTTTGGATCGAAGTACCAACAATACAATACAAGTACCAATATACACTTTTATAAGCATTATTGTGAATTAAACATCCGGCTCGAAGGACCAAAAAAAATTTCTGCATCCAGACCATATTTTCTGTGGCTCGAACTACCAACAAAATGTAAAGAATATACACTTTTATGAGCTCTTTCGAAGATTGAACATCCGACTCGAAGGACCAAAAACCTTCGGCATTCTAGTGGTTCTACCCAACATCTATCTCGAAGGCCCACACAATTGATGGAATATACATTTTTATAAGCACTGTTGTAGATTGAATATCCGACTCGAAGGACTTATAAATCTTCGGCATTTATTCATAGATTTTTCTGCATCAATACCTTATTCTAGTGGTTCGACCTAACATCTATTACGAAGGCCCACTCAATTGAGGAAATATACATTTTTATAAGCACTGTTGTAGATTGAATATCCGACTCGAAGGACCAACAATATGTAAAAAATATATATAGTGTTATAAGCAGGGCTACAAACCTCCATAATTTTGGAAGAGGTTCGGTTCGGAGGTTCAAACCAGTGAGGAATCTTTGGGTTCGGTTCATGGACCGGTTCCCAGGTTTCGGTTTTGGTTCGAACCTCGGTTCACTTAAAAAAATATAATATGAATCTTTTATTTTCGATTAATTTATACGATTCAATTAGTTTGATCTTCTATTATTATATAATATAAAATAGGCGGCCTTGAATTGCTTAAGTTAATTCAAGTCCCGAACTGCGGATTAAAATTTCAAGTACGTGTCGAACCTGATTGTACTTGGGTTTCATAAAATCTGGAATCCACCATTAACTGACATTTATTGGGATTTATTGGATTGGGCATTATTATCATTCTTGAACTATTCTTTTCTATTAAATTTTAGATTAAAAGAAACAGATTTTATTGTTGAAAATGCTCGTACAACTAAGTAAGAAGAATGTTTTTTAAAGTCCTTTCCTAATTATTAAATTATTTTCGATGTATGTTCTCTGGGACAATTTTCGAAGCAATCTATAACAATATTGATAGATTTTATATTTGACATCGGTTCATTGCTTTCTATTGTTCTTATAAGCTTCCCTTCTTACAGTCGTAGAGTCATTTAAAGTATAATTTTAAATAAACATATCGAGAATTTCTTCAGGCTGAAAAATTACTTAATATTGTGAACCGAACCTTTTTTTTTAAAAAAAAGTTGTTCGGTTCTGATTCAGGTTGGAGGGATCAAAAATGTAGAAGGTTCGGTTCATGGTCCGTTTGGGCCAATTTAGGAAACCCGAACCGGCTTGCAGCCTTGTATATAAGCACTGTTGTAGTTCAAACATCCGACTCGAAGGACCAACAAAATGTATAGAATATACACTTTAATGAGCACTGTAGTAAATTGAATATCTGGCTCGAAGGACCAAAGAATTGAATCGTACCTACCATTATTCATAATCTTCTTTATTCCCTTAATCTATCTTATCTTTCGCTGTGTTTTAAGTTTTCTAGAGTCTCCTTTTTATTCTTATCAATAAAAGTATAAATTCTTCAGTAATCAAAATTACCTTATTCAATATTGCCTATTACTTAAATTCACTTAAATTATTTATAATAATAATTTCTTTCCTTTTAACTTATGAAAAAAGTTTGGCAATGCTAGGAAAAGCAACAACTGTCCAACTGACCCCATATACCCATACCATTTCCATACATATGTATATTGTGTATACGCCATGTCACACCAACACTGTGTGTGTGTGTGTGTGTGTACACAAACATACATATTTTACATTGTTCATACATACAAATAGAAAAGAAAAAAGAAGAAAAAAAGGGTTTCCATTGCCCCATCATGTGTGCCGACCTTTTTGTCTCAATGGACGCAAACGTAATCAGAATTGCCGTAATCGGGCCCTCAGCCCAAGGCATCGTCATCGTCACGCACAAATTTTTAGCAGATCGAATTTTTGTCACATTTTTTTTGTATTTTTTTGTTGTTGTTGCAGGAAAATGCTGTGCATTGACCTTTTTCCATGCGAATGCCGGCCGGGTTAACTGATGTCCTGAATGAGATATGAAAAACGGGTTTGGGGCTTTGTGTTGCTGTTGTTGTTGTTGTTGGCTTGTGCATTTCTTAGGTAACCAATTGGGTAAACAGCAACAAATGCAACACTTGAATGAGGCTACAAAACGAAATATGTATGTGTGTGTGTGTGTCTGTGTATACGACGGCAAACGGCATAAAATGTCAAGGACGTTCAAATTTACGTTTGAGGTTGACAGGCTCAGTTTGAAAATCAAACAATGCGAAACGTTTGGTAATGAAACAAACAGAAACCTAATTAATGGAAATGAAAAAAAAAACTTAAATAAAACTATTAAATTTAAAGAACTGAAATGTTTGTAAATAAAACAAATAATTTGCTTAAGTGAAATTAAAAATTTATTTAAAAAATATGAAACTCATATAACTGTCATTTTACCAACTCGGTTTCATTTCATTGAATTTGGTCAAGGTGTAGAGTGACCAGATTTAAGGAAGTAAGTTTTACATTTTGGTCAAATTTTGTTTCCAAAATACGGTCATACTGAGATAAGAGATTCTGGAGACACTAAAGTAAATATAAATTTTCCAATCATTAACCAAATTCTCAAGCCTTATAGAAGTGTCTATGCTTTACATTTTGTTGGTCCTTCGAGTCGGATGTTCAATCTACTCATTAAAATGTATATTCTTTACATATAACCTAGTAAATCAAACTAAATTATTTCTTATTCCAAAACATAGTAAAAATGTTCCAAATTTGCCTAAAATAAAACCTTTATTTAATTTTATACAATAATTTATTTAAATTCTCTATTTCAATCCCATTTAAGTTTATAGAAAAACAACATCAACTATTCTAGTCTAATTGGTCAAGTTTTTTTTTTTTTTTTTGTTTGGTTTTGCTAGCCATAAGTGGCTAAGTAAAATTCATGCATAATTAAGTAGATTTGTGTACGCAGAAAGCATATGCTTTTAGGCAACGTGTACCGATCGTTGGGGTGCTCCTTCCTCGCGTTTTCCCTCTTATGCATATTTAACATGGGGGCTCAAAAGCTCGCAATTAACTTGCCAATGGCTGGAGGCTGTGAAAAAGAGAATGAGGCCTTGTTCGCTCGCTTATTTCCATGCAATTAAGAGTAGTCCGTGAATGAAGAAGGAACGGATGATGATGATGCGGCCATTGGACGTACGTACACACGTATATGTGGTGAATGGCTCCCCAAAGAATAAACAGCGAGCTTACGGCCTAACGCACAAAAATGCAAATTGTAACAGAAATAAAAGCAAATTTACCAGCCGAAACTCTCGTCTCGTTTCGCAACGCACACGCACGCAAACAGAGCGTATGAGTAACTAACAATTACGCATATCGTGTAAACATGGCTCTCAATTATTAAAGAAGTCACAGGCGGTTCTTCAAAAATAACAAAAAAAAGAAAAATTGCCTGACTGAAATTAGAAAATCTCAAATGGTCAGAGATAGGCAATAGAAAGAGAGCAACAGGAAAAACAAATGACCGACAGTAAGTGCCCCATTTTTTTGCCTATTTGCTGCCTCACACACTTTACATGTATTTGCTGGTTTAAGAGCTACCCTTACCTAAGGGCAGTATATTAGTTTAAAGTAAATTCCAAAAAAAAGTTTACTTTTACCTACTTTTCATTAAATTTCACAAATTTTGAAACCGCAAAATTTTGCCGAATACGAGTACACTTAGCAAAATACTTCAAGTACATACTTCATACTCTGATCTAGATCAATTCCCATTTTTAGTATTTAATTTTAGATTAATAAGGAATGCTGAACATGACTAATTAAGTGATTCCCTAACTGACCAACAGATGGCGCCACTTTTTTTCTTCCATTTGGCTGACTTTTGTATGGAAGCTATGCTATATATTTATCCAATTTTGATCAAACTTAACAAAATTGCTTTGAAGCAGATAATATTCTTGTTTAATAAGAATAAAGACGCTACCATTAAAAAACAAGAAAGTTTTTCTTAAACTAAAACAAGCTATATGTATAGCTTCCGATTTTAAAAATTTCAGTTACTGTGGCAGCTATATATAAATAAATTTGTGACGTTAAATGAAAACAAAAATTTTTCTACTAGTTTTTGCGTCTTTTTTGCTATAGTCATCCGATTTTGATCAAACTTATCAAAATAATGTGAAAGCGAATAAAAGAAATAAATAAAAAGTTTGGTGACGCTACAATGAAAAACAAAAAGTTTTTCTCACTAAAACTAGTTTTTGGACCGATCGTTCCTAAACAGCTATATGCTATAGTCATCCGATTTTGATCAAACTTTACAAAATTATGCGGAAGCATTTAAAATAAATAAATACCAAGTTTGGTGATGCTAAAATTAAAAACAATAAAGTTTTTCTTACTAGAACTAGTTTTTGGACCGATCCTTCCTATTCAACTATACGCTTTAGCTTTCCGATTTTAATCAAACTTTTCAGAATTGTGTGAAAGCTTAAAAAATGAATAAATACCAAAATTGGAGACGCTACGATGAAAAACAAAAAAGTTTTTCTTACTAAAACTAGTTTTTGGATCAATCGTTCCTATGACAGCTATATGCTATAGTCTCACGATTTTGATCAAAATTTTCAGAATTATGTGAAAGCATATTAAACTAATAAATACCAAGTTTGGTGATGCTACAATGAAAAATAAACAAGTTTTTCTCACTAAAACTAGTTTTTGGACCGATCGTTCCTATACAGCTATAAGCTATAGCTTTCCGATTTTTATCAAACTTTCCAGAATTGTGTAGAAGCATATGAAACTAATAAATACCAAATTTGGTAATGCTAAATTGAAAAACAAGAATGTTTTTCTTTTTAAAACCAGTTTTTGGATCGATCGTTTCTATGGCAGCTATATGCTAAAGTCAACCGATTTTGATCAAACTTTCCAGAATTGTGTGAAAGCATATTAAATAAATAAATGCCAAGTCTGGTGACGCTACAATGAAATACAAAAAAGTTTTTCTTACTAAAACTAGTTTTTGGACCGATCGTATCTATGAAAGCTATAGCTATACCTAAATATGCTATAGTCATACGATTTTGATCAAACTTTCCAAAATTATGCAAAAGCTTATAAAATGACTAAATACCAAAATTGGAGACGCTTCGACGAAAAACAAGAAAGTTTTTCTTACTAGAACTAGTTTTTGGACCGATCCTTCCTATACAGCTATACGCTATAGTCATCCGATTTGAATCAAACTTTCCAAAATTATTCGAAAGCTTTAAAAATGAATAAATACCAAGTATAGTGACGCTTTAATTAAATACAAAAGTTTTTCTTACCAGAACTAGTTTTTGGACCGATCGTTACTATGGCAGCTATATGCTATAGTCTTCCGATTTTGATCAAACTTTTTAAAATTATGCGGAAGCATTTAAAATTAATAAATACCAAGTTTGGTGATACTACAATGAAAAACAATAAAGTTTTTCTTACTAGAACTAGTTTTAGGGTCGATCGTTCCTATGGCAGCTATATGCTATAGTCACACGATTTTGATCAAACTGTACAAAATTATGCAAAAGCTCAAAAAATGAATAAATACCAAAATTGAAGACGCTACGATGAAAAACAAAACAGGTTTTCTTACTAGAACTAGTTTTTGGATCGATCGTTTCTATGGCAGCTATATGCTATAGTCTAACGATTTTGATCAAAACTTCCATAATTGTGTGAAGGCATATTAAACTAATAAATACCAAGTTTGGTCATGCTACAATGAAAAACAAATAAGTTTTTCCTACTAAAAATAGTTTTTGAACCGATCGTTACTATGGCAGCTATATGCCATAGTCTTCCGATTTTGATCAAACTTTTCAAAATAATGCGAAAGCTTAAAAAATAAATAAATACCACGTTTGGTGATGCTACAATAAAAAACCAAAAAGTTTTTCTTACTAGAACTAGTTTTTGAATCGATCGTTCCTATAGCAGCTATATGCTATAGCTATCCGATTTTGATCAAACTTTAAAAAATTAAGCGGAAGCATATAAAACTTATAAATATCAAAATTGAAACGTAAGTGAATTCATTTCTGCAATATTTTGCTGCTGAAAATCACATATAAGCGTAGGAAGGGTTTTGAGTAGAGATGGACGAGAAAGGGACTCGAATTGAAATGCTATCTCAGGCAGGTCGGAAAATATTCTAAAGTATGAAATTTCCAGGAATTTTCCTTAGAAAATAAATCTTTTAAGGCCTATTCACAGATGACATAAAAATTATATTCGTCATAATGCTTCATATGAATAGAAACACTTTTGTAGAGCTTTGAAATCAGAATGATTTTGAACAGCTGTCTTTTTTATATGAAGCATAAAGCCGAAAATAAAATTTATGTCATCTGAGATCAGGCCTTAAAAGCAAAAAAATCTTTTAATGGCTTTGATTTCAAATATCCTAAAATAGACTTCTGTTTTAGTTCATTTCCCAACTATTCCATAGCTTAAAGAGTATGCCCAGCGCCGGCTCTTGGCCGATTAGCCCTTACTCCACCTGTTTTGCATTTCTTAAGCTTTTCGGGCTTTTCCTTTTCTCCTTTTTTTTATATATGTATGTATGTTGGGTATACAAATTTTTCGTTTTTTTTTTCTCCACTTTTGTTGCTGTTCTGTTCTGCCATTTTTACCTGCTTCTTATGATTATTACTTGCTGCCTTTTAGCGCTGTAAATTATGTTTATATTGTTGGAACGTGTGTAAAAGGTGGCCGGCAGAGCAAAAATAATAAGAAGAAGAAGGAAAAGTGCGCATAGCCCGGCGACAGCATAAACTTTGCTGATTATGTGCCGCCAAGTGGCCGCTGTTGCCGCCCAAAAACCCGGCAGGTGTCATGCAGATGGAGCTGATAGGGTCTCTGGGGGAAGAAGGACCCGCGACGGGGTCAGCGGCATTCTAGCCTAGGCAATGGAATTTTTTTAGATGCCTTTTCTACGCATTGAGACCGCGACTTGGTTGCCTGCCTGCCTCTGCCTGTTTTCAAATTTGTTGAGTATTCATTACGGTTTAAACTTTAATGAATTCTCGCGCCCCGGCGCCCGGCACGCGCACAACCCGAACTTCGCGACTTCGGGACTTTCGCTTGCAACCCGCTTTGGGGCACTTTTCAGTAAGTAATTTATGTTGTTGTGTGTACAATTTTGTTTGATATCAAATGGTTGCTATTTTTAATTAAATTATCTGGGGCAAGCAAGCGGATTTGTTCGTAAGTTATTCTTTTTTTTTTTTGGCGAGAGAAACTTGCTGCGTGAGCATAAAAAGTGTGTCTGGCCCCATGGAAGTGAAGTAAATAAGTAAGTATTTAAATGGTAAATGTTGTTATTTTTGGTTATAAGAAAATTGATTTAAAAAGAGAGAGAAAAACTTTCTTTTTTTGAAAAACGTGACTAAATCTGCGTCAGCTTTACATATCATCATACAAAACTGGCACATTTATTAAAAGCCAAAGTAAACAAGAAAATGGGAAGGCTAGAATTGGTGTTGGATTTTAGGCCCCTTTTTTCTTGTCGAAACACAATGAAACCGAAAATCAAGATTGCTAGTGAGGACAGAAAAAAACCATAACAAATGGAATTGAAACATATTTGAAGCTAAAACATCAATCGCTTGATTGACCCAAGGAAAGGAGCTGATAAAATGGCTGTTTAACTAAAAAAAAAGTGGCGACCGTGACGCCATACAAATTAAACTAGAATTGAAACATATTTGAAGCTAAAACATCAATCGCTTGATTGACTAACGAAAGGTGTAAAGGTCTTCACGGTCGCCACTTTTTTTTTTAGTTAGTTTAACATAAAAAAAAAAAAAGTGGCGACCGTGACGCCATACAAATTAAACTAGAATTGAAACATATTTGAAGCTAAAACATCAATCGCTTGATTGACCCAAGGAAAGGAGCTGATTAAATGTCTGTTTAACTAAAAAAGTGGCGACCGTGACGCCATACAAATTAAACTAGCTTAAACTAAACATTTGTTAATCGTAAAATGTTTTTAAATGTTGCAACTTTTAGTAAGTTGAGATATAGCCACAAGGTAACATGTAAAAGCGAGAGCCCTAACTCGAAGTACCCTTTACTAAAAGTATTAAATAGCCTTTTCTTTTATCAATCAACAGAGCATTAACATAACCCCAAAAATGTTTTTAAAAGTTTTAAAAGTTACACAGAGAAAAAAATCATGGTTATACGTGGGTTGCTATTTAAATTTCTGGCCTAGGTCACTTCTAGCCATTTTAGGACCAATTGGCTTTTCCCAAAAAAAGTTTGGACTTTTATCGATAAAAGCTCCATACAACTATTTCATGTGTGACCACGTTTAATATCGATTAACGATTAATCAAAAACTTACCACGGCAGAAAAATTGAATTAACTCGTGAACATTTTCGTGCAATCATTTTTCACAACTTTCGACGTGGATTATCACGACAAGGGTGCAACGATGAACTTAAATCGTTGTAGGGCGATGAAGCACCATCCTATAGCACTGTGATAAATTGGTTTAATGAATTCAATCGCGGGCAAAGACGAAGCTCGTCCAAAAACATTCGTTGTGCCAGAAAACATTGATGCCGTACGTGAACTAATAATGCAAGATCGTCATGTGACATACCGTGAGATAGAGGCATCCTTGGGCAGTTCTTCCACCAGCATACATTCGATTTTGCATGAACACCTGGGCGTAAAAAAGGTTTGTTCTCGTTGACCATCGCTCAAAAAAAGGCTCGTGTGGATCGGTGCAAAGAAATTTTGTAAAACTATAATCGCGGTGTTTCAAAAGACGTTTATAAGATCGCTCAGGGATCTAAGCTCATGAGCCCAAAACAAAACAGCAATCGACCGTGTGGGTCTTCGAAGACAAGCCAAATCCAACGAAAGTCGTTCGTCGGAAGAAGCACTTCGAAGCAAATGGTCGTCTGTTTCTTCGGTAAAAGTGGTCATGTGGCGACTGGACGGTCAATTCTGAGTGGTACACCACAATTTGTTTGCCTGAAGTCTTCGGAGAAATTCGAAAAACGAACAAGAGAAGACAGATCATTGTGCACCATGACAATGCGAGCTCTCACACATCAGCTCACACCAGCGCCTTTTTGACCGCCCAAAACGTCAAATTGATGGGTCATCCGCCGTACAGCCCTGACTTGTTACCCAATGACTTCTTTTTATTCCCGCAAATCAAGGGTCAAAATGCGTGGTTAACGATTTTCGTCGCCAGAAGATGCTGTTAAAGAGTTCAAGAAAACCATGTTTTGGAGGTGTCTCAATCGGAGTGTAAAAAGTGCTTCGACAATTGGTTTGAGCGCAAGCAAAAGTGTATAAATTTTGCTGGAGAATACTTGGAAAAACGATAAAAACCATTTTTGAAGCGTCATCAAATAAATATCGTCGTTTTCATTATTAGGCCAGAAATAAATATATAGCAACGCCTAAGAACGGTTATGTAGCACTTAAACGGAAACAAAGACATTCATAAGGATTTGAAAACATGAAAACATGAACATAGGAAAACGGTTTAGTTTTGTACCCTAGACTTGCCTAAATTGGTTGGATTTTCAAAAAAAAAGAAAGCGATTAATGTGTAGACTTGAAATATTTCCCTTACAAAGTTGTGAAAGTTTACGTGTTTTACTTCTGCTGCTTCTTTTGTTTTTTTTGTTTTGGGGCGGAGTATTTATAAAACCCGTAAAATGTCAACGTGTCAAAATATGCCAGCAGCTTCCTTCCGTTTGTGGAGTGAAACACAAAAAAATGCTTTAATACACACACCCCTACAAACACACACACACACACATAAACAAAATGCGTAGCCGAAACGGAAGCGGAAATGCTGCGAATTGAGAAAGGCTTTCGTGCAAGTGCGAGTGAGTGTGATGTGTGTGTGTGTGTGATGTGTGTGTGGGGCCATCCTAAATAAACAATTTAACAACTTGAAAATTCCATTTATTAACCTTTTTCCGCATAATAAAATTTCAAACCGTTTCACACACATGAACGTGTGGCAAGGAATTGGAACCGTAAAAAAAAAAGAAACGCACACACACAACAAAGCAACTTGCTGGAGTGGATTAATACCAAAGTCAACAAGGATAACACGCTTTAATTATGTATGTAGAGGCGTTAGTTAGTTAGCAGGCAGGCAGGCAGGCAGGCAAGCAAACCAGCGAGGTGTTTGCGGCAAAATGACGTAAATGGTAGTCAAACATCGCCTCAAAACAGGCAAACAAACAAAACAGCGACGGCCAAAACCGACCGTCCACTAAATGTATGCGGGTTCTTACCAAACCAAACCAACAACAAAAAAAAAGAAGAACATCCCTGGCCCCCACCACAACGCTATTACTTTGCCAGATTCAATAATGAAAATCGAGTCAAACTCTCGGGGAGTGGCCCAAAATACTTGTTAACAAATGCGGGCTAATCCGCCGCGCCAAGCAGACAGGAATAAGCCGTAAGGAAGGCTGCTTGGGGTTTGCTGGTTGATTTTTATAAATAAATACGAAATAATGGTAAAAAATTCAATTTCTTGCTTCCTTACAAACGATCAGTCACGGGGAAAGACTTTTTTCTGTTTGTTTTCAAGATACATTTAGGGCCGCTTCCTCATCTACTATATAGCTGCTTTATGTCAGAAATTTCTACAAAATCATGCTTTTTGCTCCTCAAAGTATGCAAACTTTATTTTCATCAATTGATATTTTTTAACGATATAATTTAAAGCCAGTTATGGCAGCATCTTACATAATCCACATTCACTTAGATTGTCGGTCAAGTCAAATGTACATATCTCTATAATAAACAGTTTGTCCTAAATGACTGACTGACTAAAAGACTTTGTCCTCACTGACTGACTGACTGACTGATTCATTGGCAATCAACGCAGAGCCTGAACGGTAAGAGATAGAAAGCTGAAATTTTCACAGAAGTTTCCTTATGAGTTGAAAGTGAGCACTAAGGCGGGGTTTTGGAAAATTGGAAAACTCCCGGAAAAGCTACTATGGGGAAAATGTTGTTTTTTATCCGATTGACTTGAAATTTGGTTTGTAAGTAAAGTAAGCAAAATAATTGGATACCTGTTTCCCAGATTTTGGAAAATCCGCCCACAAGGAAAATGGCCGGAAAATTCTTCATGAAAGAAACTATTTTTCATCCGACTGACTTCAAACTCGGTTTATGAGGATGTTAAGCAGAATAATTAGACTTGAGGTTTTTCGATGATGGAAAATCCGCCCGAAAAGTCAGGAAATTCCCGGAAAATTCCATAATGAAAAAACTATTTTTCAACCGATTGGCTTCAAACTCTGTTTGCAAGCATAGTAAGCAAAATAATTAGACATGAGATTTTCTGATGGTGGAAAATCCGCCCACAAAGAAAATACCCGGAAAATTCTATATGAAAAACTATTTTTGATCCGATTGACTTCGAACTCGGTTTGTAAGGATAGTATGCAAAATAATTAGACATAAGATTATCCGATGTTGGAAAATGCGCCCGAAAAGTCGGGAAATTCCCGGAAAATTTCATATGGAAAAAACTGTTTGTCATCCGATTGGCTTCAAACTCGGTTTGTAAGGATAGTATGCTAAATAATTAGACATGTGATTTTTCGATTGTGGAAAATCCACCCACAAGGAATATGGCCGGAAAATTATATATGGAAAAAACTATTTTTCATCCGATTGACTTCAAATTCTGTTTGTACACACATTATGGAAAATAATTAGACATGTGATTATTCGGTGGTGGAATTTCCGCCCCCGTTCGGAAAATGGAAGGGCGTGGTTGGGTTCATTGACAATGGTTATTTTTGAGCCGATCGGAATGATATTCGTTTTGCTAGCTTTATGGACTCAATAAATGGAAGCATTTTTTTTATTTCGGGGAAAATTTATTGCAAAGGTCGGAATATGAGTGCGGGTTCATGTGAATCCATTATATTTGAGCTGATCTGTATTAAATTTGGTTTGGAAGCTCTAATGGGTGTCAGGGTGGTTTCAAAGCCAATTTTTATTTGGGAACCAATTACTGAAAGTAGAAAATTCACGCCAAAATGGTTAATTTGGTTTTGTTAGCTCTACGGGGCAAATAAAAAAATTTTGTAATATCGTAAAATCCAGCCAAGTTCGGAAAACGGGAGGTTCAATATCAAAGCTGACTTTTTCACCTCGAGGAGGGTTTTTTTAGTAAACCGTTGTATTTGATCCGAATATTGATATAATTGAAGCTACAAATAATTTTCCAGTTCGGCTATATTGATAGTGGCAAAGCGAAGCGCGTCGGGTTATATGCTAGTTTATATATAAAAACATGGCATACTTTGAAGGGCAAAAATTATGATTTTTTATTTGTGCATAAACTTAGTAAGATAGGTGAGAAATCGGGCCTTAAACTAGATTTAATATTCATAATGAATTTGAAGATACTCTAGCACAGAACTCGACTCACTTTGCTATTTAAATCAGTTTTAAGTTGATCGTGGAGTTCATTATTTGTAGACTCTCTGATCTGGGGGTGCATTGTCCCGGAACTGGAGATATATGATAGTTTTATCTGCTCAAAAACAATGTTTCACTCTTAAACCCCGCCCTTGTTCTTGTAACCTAATATATCAGCTTTGCTTCTAAATCCCTCATTTTCCGACCATGGGAGCAGATTTTCCCAAATTAATTTATTTTTGTTCCGTATTCCAATATTTCCGAAATTAGAAAAATATTTTAATATATTTAATAAAAATTTGCCAAAAAGAGCGGGTCTAGGCATATTCCGCCATTGGGGGTGGACTTTCCAAAATTATGGAATTAATTCTTAAATTTTATCTATGTTGCCTACATTTGGGCTGTCTTTTTTTTTTGGCGGCCTAAAAGAAGGCAACTTACACTACTAGATTTGAAAATAATGAAGATGAGAAAACGGCTTTTATCGTTTCTTGTTTAATATTCCCTGTTTAAGAGCAGAATTTTTGATGTTTTTTTCTGTTTGTACTAATAAATGACTAAAATCACTTTGCACATTGTTTTGTGCCTTAAATTTTCAACAACAACATCCAAAATATATGCCAACAATTTGAATTTTAATGTTCGATTGAAACAATTTGAAAAATTTCACAGAATTTTGCTGGATGCCCAGTCCAAGTCATGAGTTTAGGCTTTCAAAATACATAATTCCCATTAACATTTTAATGTAAACTATTTAATAATTAAATATTTTTGGCATTTCTCTCTCGCTCTCTCTGTTTTCCTGGCATATGATAAGAATTTAATTTAATTGCAGACCGGGCAAGTGCATTCAGCTGACAGCGGTGCTTCAATTAAAATTCTTAATCGTCCGCCATTAGCTCTGGCCGCTGCTGCCGCCGCCGTCGCCGCCGCTTCATTTCCATTTGATGCCGAAGCAACAATTTGACCCCATTAAAAATGTATCATATCCAAATTGAAGCGTAAATGAGAAAATGTTGCCATGAATTTTTATGTTGCCCGCCGCCCCCTTATACACGACCCAACCCCACTACCTTTTACATTGTCTACCTGATGATGAGGATACGCACATCTCCCCACTCCCGCCCCACCAAACAAGCCGCTGTAAGAGATTCCATTTGCTTGTGATTTTTTTTTTTTTTTGGGCAGATGATGTATATAAAAAAAAAATATTAAAAAAAAAACTTCGAAGTGGTTATACCCTTGCTCGTAAATGTTTCCACTAAATTTCAACGATAACTTACCGCTTGCTGTTGTATTTCGATAAAAAAAAAGGGATACTTGTTTATTATTGGCAATGATAACACTAGGTTGCCAGACCCAATTTACTGAGGGCAGTGGTAGTGATTCCAAATTTTGTTGGATTCCATCAAGTCAGAATTTTTGTTAATTTGAGCTTAAAGCAGCTAAAAATTCCTATTTTATACATTTTTTGTGGAAAACCTTTTATTCAACTTGATATCAGTAAATGATTACAACAAATTTTTTCCAAAAGATTTCATGTCAAAAGATATACCTCCGGTATATCAAGGGAAACTGCGAAACAGACAAATTCTCAAGTCTGGACACCAACGCCTATCTCCTTCCTAATAGGAAGAAGGTACGTATGCCTATGGCAACGTGTAGGCTTATTTTGCAAAATTTGTTCGAGCTCAAACCAAACTAGAAATGGCAAACACTTTTAACCTGTAAAATTGCTAAGATGCCAAGGAGCTCAACAGACCTTTGCGGGACCTTTGTTAGGGCCACAAAAGGTCACTGGAAAAAATGGAGTTTGTCTTCCACTTCTTCTACGCCTAGATATCTAGGTGTTTTCATCCTAAGGTTATATGACCATTTGTTTGACAGATGTCTTCGGAGAAATTCTCAAAACCAACCGCCGAAGTTGACAAATCATTCTTCATTATGACAATGCGAGCTCTTACTTTTTGTCCGGCCAAAACATCAAACTGATGGGTCATCCGCCGTACAGCCCTGACTTAGAACCCCATTGATTTTTTTTCTACGCCCATCTAAGCTGTTGATGCGTTTAGTACACATGTTTTGGAGGTGCCCAAATCGGAGTGAAAAAGGACTTCGAAAACTGGTTTGGGGCGAATGCAACAGTGCATAAATTTTCATGGAGTATATTTTGAAAAATATAAAAGCCATTTTCATTAAAAAATGTTTGTTATTATTATTGTAGATCCCTTTCTCTTGTGCAAAAAGATTGAGAGAAGCTCGTCCTGTCCTTTTCGTTCCTTAAAAGTCAGATATTTTCAGTGTGATTGGAATGTGAGATTTAACCAGGAGAGATGCTAAAATTAATTATGAACAGTTCGGTTCGGATATAGAGCGTGTAAAATCTTTTAAATACCTGGGGGTAACCATGACTGTGAACATGTCGCTCAGCACCCTAAACAACACTTGTAAGATTCTACTAAGCAACGCAAATGTTCTACAGAGCATCAAATATAGGATGTTCTTAGCGACCTCCAGTACAATCTTAGGTTTGGGGATTCATAGAATATGATGAATTTGATTTTATTTAAAAAAGACGTTCAGGTTGCCCCGTAATACTCCAAATTAACCCCTATGTATTCAGACTGGCCTTTCTTCCCTATACTGTCATACATTAAGGATATATTTTGCGTATATGAGAAAGATAATGGCCTTTCCTGATACCCGATTGGTGAAAGGCATTGCAAAGGACTTACAGTGAAACCGTTTTAAAGTCTGGAGTGCCTCGCAGATGTCTACGGTGTTGAAATCAGCATAAGCAAATCTGTTATATGGGAAGAGGCACACCTACAAATCGTGGAAAAATTAAGCAGAAGCCATAAGCTTAAACAAATCCAACAAGCAAGAGCAAGCGAACACCGATTAATTTACAGGCAACTGAACTATTCGTTGAAAGAAAATAACTATTTCAATACCAAATTTTCGCAATATTCAGAGCAAGATGTGAAATGCTAAATGTGAATAGCAGATCTTACACCACGGGTAGGAAGTAGGGTGGCCGGAAATATTATCAATATATCGCAAATCGATATTTTTGTCAAATAAAACGATTTATCAATATCGGATATTTTGTTTACGCGATATATCGTATATGGAATATTTTTTTTAAGTTCTTGATGGAAGAGAAAGACGAATTGCCAGCGCTTTCCGACTTAGCATTGGCATATGCTATTTCACCAGGAAGCTCGGGGCCATTGGAGCGCTTGGCTTTGACTATGAAATTGTAATCTTCGACTATAAAAAGTGTGGTTTCCGATAAGCACATAACTTCCTAAAATCTCTTTCTAACGATTATTGGTAAAAAAAAAAGGATCTTATGTTTTTTTTTAATGTTTTCTTTGTTGATATGTTTACTTTTCAAATTCAGCGTCTTCTTTCTTTATGAATTCTTAATAAGTTTCCACAACATCCTATGTAACAAATAAAATGAAATACATTTCTTTGTTAAGTTTCTAAAATACATTTAATCTATATTTTTTTTGGGGTTTTGAATTAAGTTAGAATTAAGCTATTAAGACACTTCAAATGACACCTCAATTACCCCAAAAAAAAAAAACCTGTTTATTCTTAAGAAAGGCAGTTTTTGTTAAAAATATCGAAAACATCGATAACGTATTATTGTAAAAAATCAGTAAATGTATTAATCACTACAGCTGAGGGCAAAATGACAAAGCTAGCCCTACTGATGTTATTCTAAAATTGTGATGGACGACAAAACTTGTGTTTTTAAAAATGAACTTAAACTTACAGCCAAAAAAAAATATTTCCTTAAATTTTAGGAAAGTAGGTTTAATTCCTAGGATATGAAGCTTTTAACCTAAAAAAAATCTCATAATTTTTAGGAATTTTTATACACTTGAAAAGTGTATATTAATTTTGCCCAGAAGTTTGTAACGCATAGAAATATTCATTTCCGACCACATAAACTATATATATTCTTGATCAGGACGACGAGCCGAGTTCATTTCCGCTTGTCCGTCCGTCCCGTCCGCTGTCCGCGTCTGTCCGTCTGTCTGTCTGTTTCTACGCGAACTAGTCTTTCAGTTTTAAAGCTATGGAGCTGAAATTTTGCACAGAGTCTTATTTTTACTGCACGCAACTAATATGTCGGAACCGGCCGGATCGGATGACTATATCTTATAGCTGCCATATGAACGATCGGTCTGAGAACTAGTTCTAGTTTGAAAAACTTTTTTGTTTTCCATCGTAGCGTCACTAATCTTGGTATATGTAAGTTTTATATGCTTCCACATAATTCTGGAAAAATGTATCAAAATCGGATCACTATAGCATATAGCTGCCATAGGAACGATCGGTCGAAAAATAAGTCGTTGTGCGAAAAACTTTTTGATTTTAATCGTAGCGTTTCCAATCGTAGTATATATTTGTTTTATATGTTTCCACACAATTCTGAAAAAATTTATCAAAATCGGATGACTAAAGCATATAGCTGCCATATAAACGGTCGGTCAAACAACTACTTCTAGTGAGAAAAACTTTTTTGTTTTTTATCGTAGCGTCCCCAATATTGGTATATATTAGTTTTATATGCTTTCACATCATTTTGAAAAAAATTATCAAAATCGGATGACTATAGCATATAGCTGCCATAGGACCGATCGGTCGGAAAATGTGTTTTACTAAGAAAAGTTTTTTTTTTATGGTATCAAATTTTTATTATCAATGATTTAAAAATTTTAAATGTTTGATATCTATATCCTATATATATTTTTCCAGTTAAATCAGTTGGAGTAAACTTTTTCAAGTGTATTAAAACTTCGGCACAGTCGAAGTTAGCTTTGCCTTCTCGTTTTTCTTAAAGTTAGGCCAATTTCCGAAATCTTATTACATATTATTATTTCAAATTTTTAAAAATAATGTAATGACATTCCCTTTATGCGAAATTATTGTATGTTAGAGAATACAAATTTTTTAACATTCGGATTTCTTTTGATTGAATTAGATTATGGCATAACAAAGTTTATTTCGGTAATAATAACATGTTGAATTAAAAATATTTTTGAAAATTATTTAAATTTTTTATTTAAAATCTAAAAATATTCTTTTACATTTTAATCAAACTTTTTTGCGATGTGGAAAAATTGTACATTAAGGCAGATATTTTACGTTCGATCTGCAGTTTCAACTTTGATGTTTGATTTGAAGACGACTTCATTGATTTTTTTTTTTTAAATAGCACCGTAAGAACATGAAAAAAATATAAAATTATATTGAATAATTATTTCATCGAATCAGTTTATAACTCTAACTTGAAATCAAGCAGAAAACTGTGTCTTTTATTTGCTGGCTAAAGTTTTCAATGATTAAATTTATTTAAGTAACAAAACTGCATTTAAGCTTCATTAAATCTTTGATTAATTAAGAGGAAAAATAAAATTCAATTAGACTTCACTTGCACTCAGAAAGAAAGTATTCCTTTAGCAGTACTCACCTCTTTTTTGTCACAACATTCAGCTGATTAATGGGGGGGTGAATGAAAATGTTTTTGTTTAATTACGTTTTTATTTTTAAAAATTTGTATGCATTTTATTTTTGCGAGTTCTGCAAAATTGTAAACAGAAAATTTTTAGCACCAACAAAAAAGCCAAACAAATACAAAATGAACAACCGAAAAAGCCGGCAAATGTTTACGAATCCTCAGTCGTCGCGTGCTTAAACACTTTTCTTCTTTCTTTTTTGTTGCTTTTCTTTTTTTGGAGGGGGTTTTCTTGCATCACTTTTTAACAAACAAAAAAAAAAACATCACAAAAAAAATTGTAGTTGGGATCACGCTGGATCTCTTACGCGTCGTCAAATCCTTTCGGTTGCGTGTGCTCTGACACTGACTATCTGACTGAGTGACAAACTGACTGACTGACTGACTGGCTGACTGACTGAGGGAGGACCAAAATTTGCGGACTGTGTGCGACTACGACCGTTTCGTGCAAGACCACGTACTCGACTGAGAGATGGCGAAAGCGACAGCGAGACGACAACCAAACCAGGACCACGACCACGGACAATAGACGATACGCTGCTGGGACTGAAACTGAACGGCAACTGAGTGGCAGCAACTGGCACGTGGTCCATTCACTCCTGCAATATTACACAAACGGCACAAACCGAAGCGTTAACAGCAGTGGCTCGGCAACTGTTAAGTTGGACTTTAGCCGGAATGTTAAGAAATGTAAACAAATAACAAGTAAGAGAAGAGGGTCGAAGCTCGACTGGTAAATACCCCTGGGTTTTTTAAGATAATACAAATAAAGAAAGAGAATCAGAGCCTTTGTGCCAAGTCAGTGAACCGTTTGGAAAGCGGTTTAAGTGAAATTATTTAAGCCATGAGCCTTACCAGCTTGAACCGGTTCAAAAGTGGTTCAAAACCATTTCTTTAGAAATTTTTTTTAGCTATGAACTGGTTGGTAGTATGAAAATAAATATTTTACTGGTTCAAGAACTAGTTCAAAAGTGATTCAAAGTTATATATCAAATAAAATTTGGGTAATGAATTTAAAACTCGGTTTGAAGGTTGGTTATATAAAATTAGATACTTTCTGTTTTAAAACCGGTTCCGAACCAGTTCAAAATATGAGTTTGAAATGAACCACTTTCCACGTTTGAACATTATCTTAAAAATTATTTAAGCTATTAATTTAAAATTTGGTGTATAGTTTGGTAATATGGAACTAAATTTTTTACTGGTTCAAGAACTAGTTCAAAAGTAATACAGAGCCATATCTCAAATTAAATTGGGGATATGAATTTAAAACTTGGTTTGAAGATTGGTTATATCAAATAAAATACCTTACTGGTTCAAGAGCGGTACCGCACCAGTTCAAAAAAGTAGTTTGAAAGTGGTTAAAATGTATTTTATTTATATTAAATTAGATACCTTTTGGTTAAAAAGAGGTTTCGATAATAGTAAAAATAAATAAGTTTGAAAGTGGTTAGAATTTATTTAAGAAATTTTTTTAAAGTTTGATAATATGGAACTAGTTAATTTACTAGTTCAAAAACTAGTTCAAAAAAGTAGTTCAAAATTAATACAGAGCCATATCTAAATTAAAATTTGGGATATGAATTTAAAACTTGGTTTGAAGATTGGTTATATCAAATGAAATACTTTACTGTTGGTTCCGAACCAGTTCATAAAAAGTAGTTTGAAAGTGGTTAAAATGTATTTAAGCTATGAACTTAAAATTTGGTGTATATAGGTTGATAATATGAAAATAAATATTCTACTAGTTCAAGAACTAGTTCAAAAAAGTAGTTCAAAAGTGATATAAAGCAATATCTCATTTAAAACTTGGGTTATGAATTTAAATCTCATCGTGTTGGTTGGTTATATACAATTGGATACCTTACTGGTTCAAGAGCGGTTCCGAACCAGTTCAAAAAAAGTAGTTTGAAAATGGTTCAGACCATTATCTTAGAATTTATTTAAGCTATGAACTTGAAATTTGGTGTATATAGGTTGGTAATATGGAGAGAAAAAAATATTTAACTGGTTCACGAACTAGTTCAAAAAAGTTGCTCAAAAGTAATACAGAGCTATATTTCAAATAAAATTTGATCTTTTACTTCAAAACTCGGTTTGAAGATTAGTTATATAAAATTGAATACCTCAATGGTTCAAAAGCGGTTCCGAACCAGTTCAAAAAAGAAGTTTGAAAGGGATTCAGACCATATTAATGTACAATTTTGTGTATAGTTTAGTAATATGGAGCTAGATATTATGTCGGTTAAAGCCAGGTTGTGGTTCCGAATCAGTTCATTAAAGTAGTTCGGAACCATATCTCAGAAATTATTTAAGCAATGAACTCAAAGTTTTGGGTTTGGTAATATGGAGTCAGTTATATTGCCGAACCAAACCTGGTTTCAAACCAGTTCATAAAATTGGTTCGGAACCACATCTCAAAAATTGTTTAAGCAATAAACTCAAAATTTTGGGTTTGGTAATATGGAGTCAGATATTTTGCCGAACCAAAACTGTTTTCGAACCAGTTCACAAAAAAAGGACCGCAAACATATTTCAGAAATTATTTAAGCAATGAAATCAAAATTTTTTAGTGGAAAATATGGAGTTAGATACTTAGCGAAACCAAAACTGGTTCCGAACTAGTTCAAAAAAGTGGTTCGGAGCCATATCTCAGAAATAATTTAAGTAATTAACTCAAAATTTTGATTTGGTAATATGGAGTCAAATATTTTGCCGAACCAAAACCGTTTTCGAACCAGTTCAAAAAGAAGAACCGGAAAATATTTAGACAATGAACTTTAATTTGGATTCCCTAACGAAACTGGTTCGAAACCATATTTTAGGCATTTTTTAAGCTTGTTATATGAAGTTGAAAATTTTTACGGGTCAAAAACGGTTCCCAGCCTGATTAAAACGGTTCACACATAATTCAGAGCCATAAACTGGAAATAGAGATTTGCCATGTTACATACATTTACATAAACTTATCATACCTTTTTTTACCCTTGGGTTTACAGGGTATACAAATGCACAACAAGCACCACGTGGTAAGGCAGAGCACAGGAAGCAAAGGAAGCCAAGGCGTGGGTGATGAAAAAGAGATGGAAAATCAAAAAGAAAACGTAGACAACTGGTAAATATTTTGATGAGCTATGTAAAGCTAAATTTATTTTAAAAAATATATATATACTGCAAAAATAAGGTATAAAGGGGAAAGCATATATAAATATTTATATATGATGCACCTTTATGCATTATGCTGGGCCTCTGTTAAGTTAACATCGTAAAGTGTGTAGATACACGGACTACTGTTATGTTAGCTGTTGAGAATAACACAAAATCCACTGAATGCGTATAACAGTTTAAAAACTGTAGGGTAAAAAAGAGGGGAAATACTTTACCCCTCATAAGAAATAAATGTAGACGTTTCTTAACTTAACTGCAAGCAGTGTTATACAGGCTGTTCTACTAGCTGACATAGGCCATGCACATAACACTCCCGCCATGGCAGTATTAAATTGTACAAAAATCTGTTATAAATTCAAAAATAAAAGAAAATAAAAAACTTAAAAATTTTTTTATTTTTTTTTAAATAATTAGTCATTTATGTGAGGGTTTGTTAATATAAAGTTTGTTTAGCTTTTTTGTTTTTTTTTTTTTTTTAAGCCCATTTTAAAAATTTTGTTTCATAAATTTAGAATTTACTCTGTTATTTAGAAGCTTATGTGACAGATATTATTTTTATTTCTTCAAGTACATTTTTTTTGGCTATTTTATCACACAGTCTAAGTGAGGCAATGTTCTTACCTTCAGCCTGTTATACCGCAGTCTGTTCAGTCTTCTGTTAATTTAGCATAGCTACTACTCCCACTGTTCTACCAGCTAACATAACACATAAATATTCAGGGGTAAATAACATTATAACAACTGTAAGTATTCTGTCAACACCCAGGAACGCAACCAACTGCTAAATACTTTTTATAGCAAACAAATTTTTGCTATAATTATACTTATGTTATTAATGTAAAACACTTTATCTTAAGCATCTGAAAGTATGCTACGAATTGTTGTAAACTTCAAGTAAAATGTCTCATATTTTAAGAGGATTGCGCAAAAAACAATAAAAATGTTGGTATAATTTTCTAAAATATAGTACAAGCCTCACTTAAATCTTTCCATTACAAAAATTTGATTACAATTACTTATTTTTATAAATATTTCAAATTCAACTGTCAACGTTAGCAGCAGCTGACTTTAACTACTGCTCTTTTAACAGGCTTCTGTTAAATGAATATTTATGGTAAATAACTTTGAAGATTAATGTATTTATGAACTACTGGCATAAAAGATTCCAATTTTTTGGCACAACTTTTTCAGGTATGAAGCTCCTATTTAACACTCAAATTTGTTTGTAAATTTGTACTATATCTTACATTTGTCATAATATATTTTACATTGTCATAATGTCATATGTAATTAAAAATAACACACTTATCTACTTTTCTCTTCTACGCTTACAAAATTGCTGTAAAGCTTTACATAGAGCATGGCCTTTGCTACTCACTGTTATACAGTTAACATTCTGTCTTTACCCAATTACGCAACCAAAACCTCTTAGTTTATGGCATTTATAATCATAATTCTCTAACATTCTGTACATTTCTGTTGAATTCAGCCGCTTTAACAGTCAACTTTTGTGCACAGAGGGTTGTCCCAAAAAGTTTATACCCACAAAGTTTCCATTAAGCTGCAAAGTTTTAATAAACAGCTGAGAAGCAATCGCTTTTGGGTCATTTAAATTTAAAAAAAAAAAAAACAAGTAAGAAAGTCGGTCAAGCTCGACTATAATATACTCTGTACCCGTCAAAGTTTGTATTTAACCTAATAACTTTTAAGTGTGGGGTCAGACAAACTGTGTAAGACCGGATTTACACGATGAAGCAAACTTCATGAAGTTTTTCAAAAGCTTTTGTTTCTGGGAAAGAGGTGTAGAGGAACAAGCGACACCTACTCACCTCTTCCCAACAAACAGGAGCTTTTAAAAAAACATCATGAAGTTTGCTTCATCGTGAATTACGCACTAATTTAAAAGAGATCTTGTCTCAAATCTGTCTAAGACGGGACTTAGACGGGATTTACACGATGAAAAAATTTTTGAAAAAGCTCTTGCTTGTAGAAAAGGTGGTGGTGGGGTAGATTTCCCCTCTACACCTCTTTCCCACCGACAAAAGTTTTTTGCAAAACATCATAAAGTTTGCTTAATCGTATAAATTCCTTCCTAGACCGCATTTACACGATGAATCAAACTTCTTGAAGTTTCTCAAAAAGCTTTTGTTTGTGGGAAAGAGGTGTAGTGGGGTAGCTTGCCCCTCTACGCCTCTTTCCTACAAGCAAGAGCTTTTCAAAAAACTTCAAGAAGTTTACTTTAACGTGTAAGTCGAGATTTAAAAAAACTTTATCGTGTAAGTCGAGATTTACACGATGAAGCAAACTTCATGAAGTTTTTTGAAAAGCTCTTGCTTCTAGGAAAAAGGTGTAGGGGTAAGCACCTCTTCCCTACAATTTGCCAAAACTTTATGCAGTTTGCTTTATCGTGTTAATCCCGACTAAGTGCTGCCCATCACGATTGCGGCCAGTGCTGCCCATCGTAATTATTTGTTTTGCTTATAACTCGACTATCGTTCATCCGATCGGGAAACGGTGTATGGAGAATCGATAACTAATGATGATTTAAATAAATATCTAAAAGGTTTGAACAATCCATCTTTAAAATGTTGGAAGATATGAGGTATTTTTCAATTTGCGGTGGTGGCAACTCTACTAATGTTTATCTGATCGGGAAATTATGTATTGTGGATCAATAAATAATGATGAGTAAAATATATGTCTAGAAAGTTTCAACAATCTATCTACAAAATTATCGGAGATATGAGGTTTTTTCAAGTTGAGCGAGCGACTACTCTACTATCGTTCATCGGATCGAGAAATTATGTTATGTGGCACAATAAGTAATAATGAGTAGAATATATCTCTGGAAGGTTCGAACAATCTATCTTCAAAATTGTGGAAGATATGAGGTATTTTTCAAATTGCGCTAGTGGCAACTCTACTATCGTTTATCTGATCGGAAAATTTTGTATAGTGGAGCGATAAATAATGATGAGTAGAACAAATGTCTAGAAGGTTTGAACAATCTATCTTCAAAATGTTGGAAGTTATTGCGTTGTAGGGTGGTATCGAAATCGTTATCGACGCAATAACTGAGCATTGCCAAGATTGCGTTCTGCGTTAAACGTCAACGAAACAGCTGGTGTTTGTGTTGGTTTTGTTGAAAGCCAAAAAATATAAAAAAAAAAAAAAAAAAAAAAGGAAAAGGAACACCTGGATGCTATAATAATGCAATTGATGTATTTGGCAGGGTCCTTAGATTTTCTGCAATGGAGGCCAATCCCATTCCGTCCCAAACCCGTAGATCAGTACTCAGCTAACGATATCTTTATTACCTAGACAAACATTATTTTTGTTATGTTTTTTTCACACCTCAAAACTTTAATTTGGTGTAGTAACATTTAATAAACTCAAATTTACACAAACCGTGATATCTAACGCATAATTGAATTTGACGTGACTTTCTCTCTACCAAAGTTTTGCGCACTAATGACCTGCGACACGCAGCAATGGGAAATGCGCGAATTTTTTCGTTGACCTAGGTCAGTTACGAGATAATTTGGGTGGCATGAGATTTTTGCAAAGTGTTTCTCTTATTGTTTTCAATTCGGAAAGGTATACGAACAAGAGCTTCGGTTCATTTCCGACAAAATGTTCAACTAAGTGAATTTGTTCTTCGAATTGATGGTTTAAGTATTTAAATTCACACAGTAGTTGCACTTCATACAACTGCCTTTTTTTTCTTGCGCCACCAATTAGTATTATGTATTTGATTTGGTCATGGAAGTGCTTGACGCCCTTCCACACAATTGTATCATACCTTCATCGTTTACTGTAACTTCAATTAAGAAAACACGGGGGGTTTTTTTTTTTAATCACGCCAAATCTGCCGATTCATTGCGTATCATAATAAAATAGGTGGTGTCACATACATAAAATGATTTCAAATTATGCAAAAGTAAGTATTATACGAGTGCGTATTGAGATTGTTGCTCTGTCAGAGTGGAAAGTGATTTCGATTTCTTGATTGTATCAATTGAAAATTGAATAAAATATAAAATAAATATAATTTACGAACTATACCAAGCTGAAATTTGGCGTGGGTTGCCTCAGAAATTCGAATAAAAAATATAGTTTTTTTCAATACTCAATTTTCCACCCATTTTTCATCTTACAAATCGGATTATTTCGATTAAATTAATTTTAATGCTGATTGGTGGGATTCTTATATTTCGTTCAAATTCAACTTACCAATAGAATAGGACACCCCTGATGTCTGTATTTTAATGACCACTGCTTCCAAACCAGAGACTTAATTTTTTTTTAAATTAAAGGTCATTTAATTGTTGCACGGATATCCAAAAGAAAGAAAATGCGACAAAGTTTTGAGTTTTAACAAAATATTATTAACCAAAACCTGAACAAATTCGGGGTGCTAATTTTGCGCTACAAATGTGAAGCTACAGGGAGGGTGTATCTTATGTTTTTACCCGATTTTTTTAAAATAATTTGATAACCAATAAATTTTTTGAAATAAATTTTTTTTTTTATTGAAAAATTTTTTCGGGTCCTTTACAATTTGTATTAAGCTGGCCGATTTACTCACCACATTTGAACATCATCGAAAATGTCTGAGGATATGGATAGGACAACAATATTTAACTTTACCTTATCTTATCCTAACCATAGAATCAGCTTAAAATTCGATTTCTTTAAATTATTTGGGCAATTTGAATGAATCCCTTTCCCAATGTGTGAAGTTTTGGAGCAGAAAGTTGGCTCAACACTCATTTAAAACATTTTTTTTAAATCTAAAATACTTAAATTACCTTGGACTTAAGCATACTTTGTGTTCAGAATTTCCTTTAATGGCTTTTCGTCATATGTCCTATTAAAGTGGCGCAAAATTAGGACCCCGAATTTGTTAGCTTTTTGGTAATTCATTTTTTGTTAATACTTAAAACTTTGTCGCTTAGTCTTTCTTCTGGATATATTGCAACAATTAAATGAACTTTAATTTAAAAAAAAAAAATTAAGGCTTCTTTCGAATTTTTTTTTAAACACTTAAGAAATCATGTGAAAATGATTTAATGCAAAGATGGTAAATCATAGAGACCGCCCCTTAAACGATATTTTATGTTATATAAAATAGTTAATAAAAAATAAAATTTGTATGTTCAGTTTTAATGGGCCTGACGTGGGTAAACAGTTTTACCAAAAAAAAAAATTACTCATACGCCGTGTGAGCAATATCGAAATTTTATTAATCAAGAGAGTATTACATTGAGCTGTTTGTCAATTTTTAAAATCTGGCAAATAATTGGATTTTTAATTTAACTTACGCTCCAAAAATATAAATATTTAGTCCAGCCTTTTTGACGTTTGTTTGGCCGATTTAGAGTTGCAAAAATATTTGAAAAATTTCAAAAGGACGATTAAAGAGAATTTATGTAGCTTTAAAATGAGCTAATGCATTTTGTCAATAGGGTAACTCAGGATCGGCTGCTAAAGTTCATATTTTAATACACTGAATAGATTTCACGAAAAAGACAAAACTTTTTAATTTTTTTTTTACGATTTATTTAAAAATGGTGTTTTAAAACTAACTAAAATGAACTAAATTTAATAAAAATATAATTTTTACTAATGTTTTCTACAAAATTAGTTATGAAATGGGAATTGTTAATTTTCATTAAAAATTTTGTCAATATAGGTATTCATATCATTGATACTTAATAGATCTAATATTTCTGGTGAATATTTTTCTGTTAATTCGTCGAGTGTTCTGATGTGTCTAAGAGATGAGATACGGGGATCAGAGGAGGCCCATAACATATTGAAAAGGTCCGTGTTTTCTTGATGTGTAGATATTTTGCACGTGTTCGCATATCTATACCTTTTGTACAATTCATTAATTATTAGCTAACCCATGATTTTCATGCTTCAAATTAATTTTTCCGAGCCCTAATGTTGAAAAATTGACCCAAAAATACTGTCCACCCAAAACGTGAGTTCCAACATCCATATTTGAAATAATAAAAAAATGTGTAAATGCATTTACACTAAGAATTGATCCATCTTTTAAATAAAATCAACCAAATTCAAATGTTTTAAAAAATATTCAACTTCTAACTACTGTAAAATCTAAAGAAATTGACCAAATTTAATAAACCAAAGTTTTTCTGGCTATCTGGAGTTTCCTTTATTGAATAAAAGTATTGAACATCAAAATTTAATTTTTGCAACTTTAATTTCAGCCAAACGAGCCACTGTGAGTTGCACAGTGGCGCCGTTTGAGTTTTTTCGTTGCAAAAATCATAACTTTTGAACCAAATGAGATAATCAAATAGTTTTAATGGCATAACTAGACCTATGCAGTGGGATCAGATTGTTCAAAATTTTTAGCCAAAATTTTTTTTAAGGGACATTTTCCTGAGATATATGTATATTACCACGTATAAAGCACCTAACGGTGCTACCTGTTTAAAAACCGCTAAAAAAGCTTCCCCGAGGCTTACCTATGGGTAAGTCAAAGTCAAAATTTGTGGAAATATCAATTCTTTAGCAATATCAAAAAAAAATTATTTGTAAGAATTTTTAATTATATTTGTTTCTTTTAAATGTCTCTCGGTTTTAAAATTATTACCCAAAAAAATTAAAAAAATTTTTTTTTTAAACTTTTAAAAAAAAAATTTTTTTTTATTTTTGGGTAAAAATTTTTTCTAACTTTATAAAATTTTTTTTTTTTTAATTTTTTTATAAGTTTTTTCCAAAATAATTTTACTATTTATAAGACAAGGTATATCTAATAGATTAATCATTTTTGAACTAAAACTAGTGGACTCTAACTCTTTATGTGACTTCACATGCCGCAGAGATGAACAAGTGGATTGGAAGTTGAAGCCAACTTGTTGAAGAGGTCCTCAATTTGCCATGTCTTTTTTACCTAAGTTACCTTTAACAGTCGTAGAAGGCAGCGGAAGGCAGCTGGAACTTTTTAATTACTTAAAAGAAGAATCAAAGAACTTATATTGAAAATATGGCAAATACACAAAAATATTTTTTTTTATTTTCCCTCAAAGTTAAAAAAAAAATGAAAAAAATTATAGTTTTAAAAAAAGTAAATTTTTTGTACGTATTTTGAAAATATGTCAAATATACAAAAAAATTTTTTTAATTTTTTTTTCCCTCAAATTTAATAAAAAAATGAAAAAAATGATAGTTAAAAAAATTTAGTAGAAAATAAATTAAGACAATTCGTTACCTGGCTTTCGAGATATTCTACCTGAAAGCGGACCAAATTACCTAAAAATGTTGTGTTTTTTTTACAACAAAAAAAATGTCAACTTTGAAGGGGTATATCTTCTAAAATAAAAATCGCATTTTATTAAGGCTTGCATATATGAAATCGTTGAGCAATTTACTATAAGATGGATTCATTCATTTCGTAGGCGCTCAGGAAATTTTTTGATTTTTGCAAACTACTTTGTTCTACGGACGCCACTGTGCGACGGTTCGAATCTCAGCTCTTTTTATACACTTGAAGAGGGTATATTAATTTTACCCAGAAGAACTTACCAATTATGAATACTATAGGCTCTCAAAAAGCTATGCAAAAATTTGGTCCAAATCGGATGACTATATTATATAGTACCAATCGGATGAAAAATGGTTCTTAGTAAGAAAAGTTTTTTGATTTTGATGGTAAGGCGGTCGAGCGAGTTTTTCCAAGGGTATTATAACTGCCGCACAGTGGAAGTTAGGAAGGAGGAAGTTATAAAAATAGAAATGTATTTTAGAAATTCCGGAAGCTTATTGTTAAACTGGTCTATCATGATTTATGTTTATCCATTCAGCTAAACTAGAAAAAGTTTTGGTTTGTTTTTGTTTTTTTGTCCGTTTTTATTGATTGGAAAGTGATGAGTATTTACAATTGCAAGTGCCTTAAGACAACAGAGGAAATGTACAGGTTACCAGCCGCTCGGAGCCCAACCACCTTGGGGTGCCCAACCGCCGCCACCGCCGCCGCCACCACCGTGACCGCCACCATAACCGCCGCCGCCGGAACCTCCATCGGAGATGACCTTGACAATTTTAACAGAGCCGCCGGATCCATAGCCGCCACCGCCATAGCCGCCTCCCGAGCTGCCGGACCAACCACCGCCATGACCACCGCCATAACCACCGCCATGACCGCCGCCATAACCGCCGCCGCCGGAGCCTCCATCGGAGATGAGCTTAATAATTTTCACACTAGAAATGCCGCCTCCATGGCCACCGCCTCCGTAGCCGCCGCCGCCGCCACCTCCATAGCCACCTCCGCCGGAAGCCCAGCCGCCACCATGTCCACCGCCTCCGTAGCCACCACCGCCTCCATAGCCGCCACCGCCGCCGCCATCGGAGATGACCTTAATAACCTTGACAGCGCTGCCGCCTCCACCGTGTCCGCCGCCACCTCCGTAGCCACCGCCGCCGCCGCCTGAGGACCAACCACCTCCATAGCCACCGCCGCCGCCGCCTCCTCCCGAGGACCAACCGGAGCTACCACCGCCACCGCCGCCGCCCAGGAAACCAGCCTGGGCCATACTGCACACGGCAAGCAAGCAAACGAATACCTTGAGGGGGGAACAAAGATTTCAACATCAATTACACTTTTCACATCACAAAAAAAAAAAAAAAAAAAAAAAAAATTTTGTTGCTCGAAAATTCGCTAATCCAAGACACGATATTTCAAGCTGGAACGCACCTTCATGTTGGGTCTGTCTTGGGCTAGTTTTGACGCGCACGAGAGACGAACTTCAACTGTGACTCTGCTGTCCATCGATGGTCGCTTTTATGGGTCTGTGCCGCCAAAAAAAAAAATAAACCCGCTTCTCTGTCCAACGGCCCTGCCCCAAACAGTGGACGACGACGGCGGCGGCGGGTGTGCGCTAATGTATGACACTCTAATTGCTTGTCCACGCTATGCTTTAGACGGATTATGCCATCATCCACGCTGCATTGGCCCTATGGAATCTCACCCTCGCCAAAAGCAACAACAAAAAAAATAAAAAATAAACACACACACATTTGCCTATTGTATAACGGCTTTTGCGATATTGGGGAACCACCAACACCACAACCACAAACGGTAGCCGAGCTTGATGGCTTGAGAGCTTGAGGAACACACAAGGCCAGTTCCGACCGCCTCCAGCAATTAAAAAGCATAATCAAAACAAAACAAAATACTGAGGAAATAAATTCAGGAGGCGGTTCTGATTACAACGAACCATTTTATGACTCGACTTGGTTTTTATTTGTAATAAAAAAAACACAGGTAGAAGGCGGATCAATTAACTTGTAACACTTTTGAAAGAAAGCTTAAAAAATCAATTGATGAAATTACATAAGGACCTCGATATGAAGCTGTGACGGCTCACCATTTCAATTATAATATTACATTTAAAACTCTTAAGCTCTATACAGACCTGCGAAGCAACATATAGTTTCATACAAAATTTGTGGAAAAAAGAAGCAGAAGTAATGATTCCTTCACCCTTTACTTTGAGCCCATACGGAGCTAAGAAGCAAGGCTGTCCTGAACCGAACCCCTAAGAACCGGTTCGGTTCGGGCTTCTTAAATTGGCCGAACCGGACCATGAACCGAACCTTCTACATTTTTGATCCCTCGAACATGAACCCGAACCGAACCATTTATTCAAAAAAAAGGTTCGGTTCACAATATTAAGTAATTTTTCAGCCGGAGGAAATTCTTGATATGTTTATTTAAAATTTTATCTTTAAATGACTCTACGACTGACTGTAAAAAAGGGAAGTTTATAAGATCAATAGAAAGCAATGAAGTTATAGATTCCTTCGAAAATTGTCCAAGAGAATATACATCGAAAAATGTAATTATTTGGAAAGGTCTTTTAAAAATATTCTTCTAACTTGGTTGTACGAGCATTTTCAACACCAAAATCTGTTTCTTATAATGTAAGAATTAGTTGAAAATATCAGTTCCAGAATGATATAAAGCCTACACAGATGAAAAAATATATCCGGACTAAAATCAATCCCAACAAATGTCAGTTGATGGTGGATTCCAGATTTTTTGAAATTTCTTGAAATTTTAATCTGAAGTTCGGGACTTGAATTACCTTAAACAAGGCAAGGTCGCCTATATTATATTATATAATAATAGATGATCAAACTAATTAAATCGTATTTTTTTTTAAGTGAACCGAGGTTCGAACCCAAACCTGGGGTTCAGAGGATCCAGGAACCGGTCCGTGAACCGAACCCAAAAATTCCTCATTGGTTCGAACCTCCGAACCGAACCTTTTCCAAAATTTCGGAGGTTTGCAGCCCTGCTAAGAAGTACTGTTGCGCTTAACAGCACATGAATAGAATGGAAAAATACCACGAAATTCTTAATAAATCTGGTAACATTAGACTTCGCTTCCACCTTGACTTAATATATGCTGAAGTAAGCTAAATTACTTACTTCGCAGGTCCGTATAGGGCTTTAAACAGAAGGTGCGGAATTAGAAGAAGAGCCGCTTGTTTGATGATGCGGCAATGATGCGGAAAGAGTGACCGTATCTTGACGAGTATCGAGTATTGTCTATCGAGTATATCGAGTAAAATAATGTAAATTAGATGTTTGTTGTACGTGGGTTGCTATTTAAGTTTCTGGCCTAGATCACTTCTAGCCATTTTAGGACCAATTGGCCTTTTCCCAAAAAAAAGTTTGGACTTTTATCGATAAAAGCTCCATAGAACTCTTTCATGTGTGACCACGTTTGATATCGATTAACGATTAATCAAAAACTTAGCTCGGCAGAAAAATGGAATTAACTCGTGAACATTTTCGTGCAATCATTTTTCACAACTTTCGACGTGGATTATCACGACAAGAGTGCAACGATGAACTTAAAGCACTGTGAAAAATTGGTTTAATGAATTCAATCGCGGACGACGCTCGCTGGAAGACGAAGGTCGTGAAGGTCGTCCAAAAACAGTCGTTGTGCCAAAAAAAAAACATTGATGCCGTGCGTGAACTGATAATGCAAGATCGTCATGTGATCTACCGTGAGATAGAGGCATCCTTGGGCATTTATTCCATCAGCATACATTCGATTTTGCATGAACACCTGGGCGTAAAAAAGGTTTGTTTTCGTTGGATCCCGCACAATTTGACAATCGCTCAAAAAAAGGCTCGTGTGGATTGGTGCAAAGAAATTTTGAAAAAATAAAAACGCGTTTATAATATCAAAAGACGTTTATAAGATCGTCACAGGTGACGAATCATGGATCTAGCTTATAAGCCCGGTCTATGCTTATGAGCCCGAAACAAAACAGCAATCGACCGTGTGGGTCTTCGAAGACGAGCCAAATCCAACGAAAGTCGTTCGTGGAAGAAGCACTTCGAAGCAAATGGTCGCATGTTTCTTCGGTAAAACTGGTCATGTGGCGACTGGACGGTCAATTCTGAGTGGTACACCACAATTTGTTTGCCTGAAGTCTTTGGAGAAATTCGAAAAACGAACAAAAGAAGACAGATCATTGTGCACCATGACAATGCGAGCTCTTACACATCAGCTCACACCAGCGCCTTTTTGACCGCCCAAAACGTCAAATTGATGGGTCATCCGCCGTACAGCCCTGACTTGTTACCCAATGACTTCTTTTTATTCCCGCACATCAAAGGAAAATGCGTGGTCAACGATTTTCGTCGCCAGAAGATGCTGTTGAAGAGTTCTAAAAACCATGTTTTGGAGGTGTCTCAATCGGAGTGGAAAAAGTGCTTCGACAATTGGTTTGAGCGCATGCAAAAGTGAATAAATCTTGCTGGAGAATACTTTGAAAAACAATAAAACCATTTTTGATCATAAATATGCGCGTTTTCATTATTAGGCCAGAAATATATATATAGCAACCTACGTATAGAAAGTCCTAACAATCTGCCTTCAAAATTGTAGCAGATAAAAAGTCGCAGCGAGATTTCGTTGAACTTCATAATCAGCCTAGACTGCTCTATAAATCATCGGTGTTAAGTTTTGGCATCTTGTTTTAATGAATAACACAATTAGTTTAATATAAAGTAATAATTATATTTTAAATAAAATTCTATTTGTGACATATGGTTGGTTGTTTCTACTTTGTTCTCTTCTATACTTTGCAGTCCACTGGCCCTTTACAAATCCAGTGTGACCCTATTTAATAAAAGTTAATGTTCTTTCAGCTATTTTGGAAATATTGAACTTAGTACGATTGTTTTTTTCTAGATTAAGTACAGATTTCTTTTTTTTTTTTAATAGACAAAAGTCTTAATATTAGATACTCTTCATAATAAATAGGGTATACATTTATCGCTTTCAGTTACTTTTGTTTTTAAATTTTGATAAAACGCTTTAATATATTTATATCAGTGAAAGGGGGCCCCCATTATAACGCATTCATACATATTTAATTTATACACCTCCATATATTTGTTTAATTATTATTGTTATTAGTTTTGTTGTTGGCCTTATGCATATTCAGTGGCTACCAAACTGAATTGAACTGCATTAGTTAATTTTCACAGCTGTTGGACTACAAATCATTTTGCTATTTGCTTACATAAAATTATTTAGCAGATGTTGGTGAAATATTTAATCGCACCACAGCGTGGCATCTAATGAGATTTGGGCAGAAATTAGTTTCCCTGGATGAACCCAACCCAGCTATGTATTACTAGTTGGGTTCAGTCGTGACTTTCAATGTGGTTTGGACGCTTCCGACATGCAGATGAAATCATTAACGTAGCGCAAAAGATTTGAAAATTATGTGTCATCTATCAAGTTTGTCGGCAAAGTGAAGGTTGTCTGCAATGGAGAGGAGCCCTAGAGTTGTTTTAAATAATTAATATACGCTCCGCGTGACCCTCTCATAGGGTCGGTCGGTCTTAAGTTAAGTTTGAAAAATTTTCTTGACGCGAGGGCAAATGTTAATGGCCAATCGAAAACGAGATGGAGTGGAAAACTAGCTCGGACTTGATTATTGGACCATGCCATGGGGGGCTTTTGTTTTTTTATATTTTTTTTTGTTAATATTTTTTTTGGTTAAATTGCATAACAAGCTAATAAAATAAGTTGCCAAGTTGTTGTTTTTGTTTTGTTTTTGATTTTGATTTCTTGCTGTAGTAAGACACTGGGGCAGGCTAGTTAAATACATTTTGAAGTGATTGGGATATCAAATGAGAGGCTGGCTTATATTTATCCCTAAAGAAAATGCGCTCCTATAAGGGAAAACAAAAATCGTTTTTCTCACTACAACTAGTTTTTGCACCGATCGTTCCTATGGCAGCTATATGATATACTCATTCGATCCGGCCGATTCCGACAAATGTGCAGCGTAGTTGTATTTAAAGACTTTTTGCAAATTTTGGTCAAGATAGCTTTAAAACTGAGGAAGAAATTATCATAGAAACGGACGGACATGGCTATATCGACTCAGCTCGTCATCCTGATCATGAATATATATACTTTATGGGGTCGGAGATGCTTGCATTGTATGCGTTACAAAAGTTGCAGAGAAACGACGCCTAAGAAGAGTCTGGCACATAAGCAGGAACCCGAGGGATAAAACTGCGCTAAACAAGGCAGTAAAAGATTTGAAGGAAATGCTCTTCAGGCTACGAAGGCAGTCCCTAGAAAAATACTTGGAGGAAGCTGAGCCAGGCGATCCATATCACAACCTTTGGAATGCGACAAGGAATATGAAAAGACCCACAAAGAGACTGGCCCCAGTATTAAATTCCACTGGGACATGGTGTCGTTCAGAAAAGGAAAAAGCGATTGCCTTTGCGGAACATCTACGCAACACTTTTCGCCTTTTGATATATGCAGCATCAGGGAAAATGAAGACACCAACCGTTTTCTGGATATCCCCTGTCAGATGGATTGGCCCATACCGGAGGTAGGCACCCAGGAACTCTTGGATGAAATCTCTTCTCTAAAAAACTCGAAGTCCCCCGGATACGACAACATAGGTGCCCCAGCAGTCAAAGCCCTCCCAGAAAGTTGCATCGTGCTTCTAACGGACATATTTAATAGATGCCTTAAACTAGGACACTTTCCCACACAGTGGAAATGTGCTGAGGTTATATTGATACCCAAACCTGGCAAGCCTGATAAAGATCTAGCATCATATCGTCCTATAAGCTTATTGACAGTGTTCTCCAAATTACTCGAAAGAGTATTTTTGCGTAGATTACTGACAATAATGGAGGACAACTGCTTGCCCCCGAGCACCAATTTGGCATCAGACACTTTTATGGTACTCCTGAGCAGTGCCAAAGGTTAGTGCAAACGATTCTAGAAGCTCATGAAAATAAGCACTTTTGTTCCACAGTCCTTCTTGATGTCAAACAGGCTTTCGACAAAGTTTGGCACTCGGGGCTTTTATACAAATTAAAAAAGAACTCCCGGCCCCTTACTATCTATTCCTAAAATCGTATCTACACTGCAGAAGGTTCTATGTTCGATGCGGAGATGAGGAGTCAGAATTAACTGATATAAGAGCAGGCGTCCCCCAAGGCAGCGTGTTGGGTCCAATACTCTACACCATATTCACAGCAGACCTGCCAGTAATCCAAGATCAGAGGCTTACAGTTGCGACCTACGCAGATGACACAGCATTTATGGCAGTATCCAAAACCCGTCCAAGGCGTCAAGCATTATTCAAGGACAACTCAACTTATTTGATGAATGGCTAGCCAGATGGAACGTTGTGGTGAATCCTGAGAAGTCCTCACACATCACTTTCACCAAAAAGAAGAGGAAATTGCCCGGCAGTCACCTTAAACAATACAACAATCCCACAACATGAGACTGTAAAATACCTTGGGCTTACACTGGATAGGCGACTCACCTGGCGAACGCATATTGAAAGAAAAAGCAGCAGCTCAACTTGAAATTACGTCAAATGTACTGGCTCATCGGACGCCATTCAAAGCTTAAAACAAGAAACAAACTCCTGCTGTATAAGGCAATTCTAAAACCAATATGGACTTATTGCATCCAGCTGTGGGGCACGGCTTCCATTTCAAATATTAAAATGATCCAGAGTTTCCAGAGCAAGGTCATAAGAATAGTGGCTGGAGCGCATTTCTTAACAACTAACGTAGAGCTACACAGGGAGCTCAAAGTTCCATGGGTGGCAGAAGAAATACAAAGGTTTAGCAAAAAACACATACAGAGGCTGTCAGACCACCCTAACACAACCTGGTTACTAGACAATAGTCAAACCAGAAGGCGCCTGAAAAGATTTCACCCACTCGACCTGCCATTCCGAAACCTAGGCTAACTTGCAGACTAGCATATTTATCCCTCTATTTCCCTTTTCTATTGCTGTATTCCCCCTCCTTCCACTTATAAATGTAAATGAAATTGCCAAACAAAGTATTATCTATATATCTGTATGTCAAGGTCAAACGATACAATTTAATGATTGTCCCCGTAGGGACAGATTTTAAATAAAGAAAATGTTTAAAAAAAAAAAAAAAAAAAATTTCTTCTTGAAAATTCAAGACGAATAAAAACTAAATTGTAGACAATTTCTGTCTCGCTTAGTCGGAATTTACACCATGGAGCAAACTTCATGAAGTTTTCTTAGTAGGCGTGGAATTTAGAGGAAATCTTTCAGACCTTTTAAACAAATAGTAAAAAATACATTTAAATCTCTCGCCTACTAGGAAAACTTCATGAAGTTTGCTTCATCATGTAAATCCCGTCTTATTCGTGCTAGATTTCTCTGGGTGGTTATATAAAATCAACGATTAAATCAGTTGGAGTGAACTTTTGCAGGTGTAATAGAAGGATTGATAAGATCGTTCCAAGCCTTGAAAGTACTTGAAATTTCCATTCAAGTTTTGGATCAAATCTAGTTTTAAACCCTGAATTCAGCTACCCATTTTATTTTCTGTGTAACTTGATAATTGTGCCTCTGACAAACAAGTAGTCAAGTATGTAATAAAAATTTAACATATCCACGCTTATATGTTCCAGAAGATCGCAACGAGATGTGGTTAGAAATAATGCCAAAACTTGATGACATTTTTCAAAGGCAATACTTGCCTTGGCTGTGGGAAGGCAGTATCCCACCTTACCACAAAAAGTTACCAAATGCTACTACTACCAAAATAATTATAAGTCAAACAACAACAAACAAAGTTAATTAAGCAGCATCTGCAGCAACAGATGTGAACATTTCAAGGCATTTGTTATTTTTTTTTTTTTTTTTTTTTTTATTTCTTTCACTTTGACCCTTTTTTTTGTTGTGGTGTGGTTGGATTTGGAGGAGCTTTGCATAATTAAGCCATCTAAAGTGGTTTGCCAATTTGGTGCAAAAAAAAACCAGTTGCGGCGCATAAAATTTGCACAGTTTTTAGTTTTAGTTTTTGGCACTTGTAAGTGGAGGGTTTAATGTCTTTTGATTTGCTTGAGTGGCTTTTGCCCGATTTCAATCAGCTTTAATCTACCGGGGGGTAACCCGTTTATTGGGCAGCAGCGTGATTAATTTGGTTCGTTACGAGTCTAATGGCATTGCAACACCCAAAAAAAAAAATCGAAGATGCTCCAACAAAACTACAGATGCAGATGGGAGGTGACCTTTCTTTCTTTTTGTCTGAACTAGTTTCACTTTGGATAGCTATCTTTGATTTGAGGTATAAATAGCAGAGTGCCGGCATGGCATTGATATTAGTAGTCAACGAGCTAAGCTCTTACAACCAACTTGATAAAAAAAACTTCATCCCACAAGTGCCCAAAAACGCACCCAGCAAAACCGACAACAAAATGAAGGTGAGTTTGGGCGGAAGAGGATTTTTGAAAGAAGATTTTAATTGAATTTTTTTTTCAAGATGTTTATTTGCCTGATTGCCTGTGTGAGCCTGGTCCAGGCTGGATTTATTGGTGGCGGCAGTGGAGGTGGCTATTCTGGCGGTGGCTGGTCTTCAGGTGGAGGAGGCGGAGGTGGCGGCTGGTCTTCGGGTGGGGTGGAGGAGGCGGCGGCGGCTATGCTGCACCCACCATTGTCAAAGTCATAAGTGAGGCTGGACATGGACATGGACATGGAGGTGGTGGCTATGATCATGGTCATTGGTCATGGTGGACATGGACATGCTGCCGAGGAAGTAAAGATCATTAAAGTCATCAGTGAAGAGGGACATGGTCATGGTCATGGACACGGCGGTGGTGGCTATGATCATGGTCATGGTGGACATGGACATGGACATGCCGCCCAAGAAGTGAAAGTTATTCAGCTGATTTCCGAAGAAGGCGGTCATGGTGGTCACTCTCATTCCCATCACGATCATCACGAACATCATGAGCATCATGCCGAAGATGTCAAAATCATTAAGGTGATTTCCGATGGCGGCCACTACAGCGGCGGCGGTGGTGGTGGCGGCGGTGGCTGGTCCTCGGGCGGCGGCTGGAACTAAATGTCATACCCTTCCTCATACCATGTGATAATTTTGTTGTCAGAGTTGAGCCACAGCATTTGGCCTTGTTGATGTTGTTTAACTAATCTTTAAGACTCATTTTTTTTTTTTTGTTATCTTTCATTAAATAGTTTATTAAATATCAAAAAAAAAATTAAAAACAAAACTTGTTCTATGTTTCATCTTTACCAACATCATCATCATCTTCATTTTTGGGCATTTTTATAGTCGTGCCTCCACAGAGGCTCAAGGCCAAGTCATGTGCATCTTTATTTCATTGGAAATGACCTTGATTGTTTCTCTTAGATTTGATGAAGTAAACTTATGCCATCAACTATTGATGGGTAATTTTGGATAACAATTAATCACTTTCAGGCGAGTAACGCATTAAACCGTTTAAGATATTTTGAAAATTGAATTTTATACCCTAACATAAGAAGGGGTACATTAATAATTTAAACAAGTAAACAAGTCCGACTGTTATATACTCTGTGCCTGTATAACTGTTAACACAAACTGTGTAAGTGCTGCCCATCGTAACACTGTGCAAATCGAAAAAAAAGACATGACCAACTTTAACGGTTTTCCCCTATTTCGGGAACTGGGAATCGAACTTTATCATTGTGCTACGAAAATGTTTTTATACTTTTTGGATAGATTGGAAGCTCTACTTTAAGACTACGTTTCAAGAAATATTTCTTTAAAGCCGTAAATAATTTTTGGGTTTGGATAACTTTTTACAAAACAGAAAGCGACATCTAGCGTTCTTAATAAGACCGTTTTTTACCACCGAAAGTATGCATCCACACACATATATGGATATCAGACGGGTTCTCAAATTTTAGATTTTAAAATGCTGGGCAAAAATTGTTTTTTCTTGGGCCCCAAATCAATGTAAAACGAGAGGGCAAACCTAACTTCGATTGTGCTGAAGTTTTAATACGCTTGAAAAACGTTACTCCAACTAATTTAACCGGTAAAATATATAAAGGATATAGATATCAGATATTTAAAATTTTTAAATCATTGATAATAAAAATTTGATACCATAAAAAAACTTTTCTTATTAAAACACATTTTCCGACCAATCGGTCCTATGGCAGCTATATGCTATAGTCATCCGATTTTGATAAATTTTTTCAAAAATTAGTGAAAGCATATAAAACTAATATATACCAAGATTGGGGACGCTACGATAGAAAACAAAAAAGTTTTTCTCACTACAAGTAGTTTTTGATCGACCGTTTCTATGGCAGCTATATGCTATAGTCATCCGATTTAGATCAATTTTTTCTGTATTATGTGAAAGCATATAAAACTAACATATACCAAGATTAGTGACGCTACGATGGAAAACAAAAAAGTTTTTCTAACTAGAACTAGTTTTTGACGGATCGTTTATATGGCAGCTATATGATATAGTCATCCGATCCGGCCGGTTCCGACATATTAGTTGCGTGCAGTAAAAAGAAGATTCTGAGCAAAATTTCAGCTCGATAGCTTTAAAACTGAGGGACTAGTTCGCGTAGAAACAGACAGACGGACAGACGGACGGACGGACAGACGGTATTGAACTCAGCTCGTCGTCCTGATCAAGAATATATATAGTTTATGGGGTCGGAAATGAATATTTCTATGCGTTACAAACTTCTGGGCAAAATTAATATACACTTTTCAAGTATATAAAAATAATTATTTTCAGATATGAAAAAAAAAATTTTTACATGTGCAAAAATGCTCGTGTTAGTTACATGAGGAAAAAAAACAAGTAAGAAAGTCGGTCAAGCCCGACTGTAATATACTCTGTACCTGTTTGTATATAACTAATAACTTTAAAGTGTGGGGTCACACAAATTGTGCAAGTGCTGCCCATCCCGATTACGGGCAGTACTGCCCAGCGTAATTATTTGATTTGCTTATAACTCGAATATCTTTCTTTTGATCTGGTAACGGTGTATGGTGGATCGTTAAGTAATGACGATTAAAATATATGTCTAAAAGGTTCGAACAACCTGTCTTTAAAATTGTGGAAGATATTTGAGGTGTTTTTCAAATTGCGGGGGTGGCAACTCTACTATCGTTCATCTGATCGAAAAACGATGTATGGGGGCTCGATAAGAAATGATGAGTAGAATATATGTCTAGAAGGTTCGAACAACCTAACTTCAAAATTGCAGGATATTTGAGATGTTTTTCAAATTGCGGGGGTGGCAACTCTACTATCGTTCATCTGATCGAAAAATTATGTATGGGGGCTCGATAAGTAATGATGAGTAGAATATATGTCTAGAAGGTTCGAACAACCTACCTCCAAAATTGTGGATATTGAGGTGATTTTCAAATTGCGGGGGTGGCAGGACTCTACAAACTTCATTAATCGGAAACGATGATCTGGGGGCCTCGTAAGAAATGATGAGTAAAATATATGTTCCAGAAGGCTTGAACAATAACTTCAATATTGAGGTGTTTCTCAAATGCGGGTGACAACTCTACGATCGTTCATCTGATCTAAAAATGATGTAACGGGCAAGATAATAATATCGACTATATGTCTAGAAGCTGTTCAAGAACATACCTACCTTTATAGGGTCGGAGATGCTTTCAATTCGGGTGGCAACTCTACTATCGTTCATTTTATCGAAACGATATGGCTCGATAAAATGATGAGTAAAATATATGTCTATTTGACAACCTACTTCAAAATTTATTGGGTGTTTTTCAAATTCGTGCAACTCTCTATCGTTCATCTGCTCGGAAAATTATATTGGGTGGCTCCTTAGGTAATGATGAGTAGAATTATTTAGACAAGAACAAAAAAATTCTAATCTCGAAAAAATTGTGGAAGATATTAAGCTTTTTTTCAAATATGCGAGAGAATTCCCGATGACATTTTTGTATAATCATATCTGGAAATAATTATTTTTTACAGCTTGTATATTTTACATTATGCCAATGTTTTGAGTGTAAAAAAAAAATGTGTTTCATTTTATATAGTCATATAAAAATATAACTTGAGATAAAATATTGTATATATTATACTGTTTCATTTGATTAAAACTGATTCTAACGCCATCTGTGATAAATCTGTTTATCAGTTAGCAAAACCTTTAACAAATCAGTAAATTTTACAACCAAGTCACAATTATAGCTTTTAATTAAGTCGGTTTTCTAACTAGATGGCGCCAGTGTGCTTTTGTAAATAATACTTATGCTAGGTGGCGTTTGGTAGCTGGAGACTTGAAACTTATTCCAATACCATGTGCCCAGGTAAAGTCAATAGGATCACGATTTTTGTTAATGAACTTATTTCCAGAAATTTTCAGAAATTTTCTATTCCGTCCCGCCCGATCCCGGGAATTTTTAAAATTTATACAGTATTGTTTCGAGTTCGTCTTTCTTCTAGAATTCTACTAAAGGTAGAAAACACTTTCTCATTAGTTGCTCATGAAGTTGGCACTTAAAATACTTGCCAAGCAAGTTTTTGATTTAGGGGAAGCTCAGTACACAGTATTTTTAACACGGTGTATATAAAAACTTTTTATTCATTTGGTATAATAAGGTCCACCAATTTTCGTCCCTTTCCTCTCTCTCTCTCTCAGCCCGACCACTGATTGTAGTTATAGCTCTCGTTCAATCCACACAAATTCGAATAATTGGGATTTCGTCCCGTTGTACACTCCGAGGCAGGTGCCCCAGATCGATAAACCGGATTATTGAGCACATTGGTTACCGCATAGTTGCAGGCCAATAATGTGGCCTGCACATTATTCGCATCGGTATACCGGGCAATGGCACAGCCCACACGATTGTTCCGCTCGTTAACCATGGTCGTAAAATGGCCAATAGCGCTGCGAATTAGTACAGATGAGCCCCAAAGCAGGAATCATAATTTTTAGGTTAGTACTTACGGTCCGCCACGCATTTGATAGTTCTCCATATCGGCGCTAGTTGCATCGCGATTCTCATCAAACCAGGCGGCAATGCGTTGACGCAAAAATGTGGCCACATCGCCGCTGCGTGTAAACAGCACACTCAGATTTTGGCCAGCATAACGATACGTATTCGTATTGCGGCACTCATCGTGGGCCATGCGACACTGCAGGGCATTGTAGGCGGCCAATTGGGCCAGTTGGCTATCCCAGGACATGGTGGCCATGTGTACGGCACTGGCAAAGCCCCTTAAACCACCGCCCGCTATCAAATTGCGTCGTTCGTTGTGCAGTTGCAGTATCAGCGAAATATGCGAATCAATGGGCACAAATTCGCCGCGACAGCCGCTGGCAAAGCGCTTAAAAACCAACAAACCGCGAACATTAGTTAGTTGTGTTAAACTTTTGTCCCAGGGTCAGTCACTTACACCGCTATTCTGGCAGGCCACATGACGCAAGCCACCGGGACACAGTTCCGGATCGCAATAATTCTGAGCCGAGGCTAGGCTAAAGCACAGCAGCCAAAAAGTTGCCTGAAAATATTGTTGCATTATCGTAACAATACGCGAGCCCAGTCATTTGTCACCCGTATTTATAGGCCTGGCCCCAAAACAATTGTTAACAATTAATATATATATATTCCGCATCTGTTGTTTGTGTGTAAAAACAAAAAAAGTTGAAAACAAATTTTAAGTGAAAAGTGGAGCAAGTGCAGTCTGGAATAAGTAGGCGACGTTGGGGCATACTTTGATGCCTCGACACTTAAATGTTTTTAATAGCCTAAACAAAAGCCACTTGCTTCAATTGGGCCTAAACAGGGCTATAATATATGTTTAGATGTGAATATCGTAAGCAAACAATTTTTCTACACGCAAAATATTATTACAAAGTAAAATTTACAAGCTGTAAAAAATCTTTATTTTCAGACATGTAAATAAACTAATTTTTACATAAGAAAAAAAATATTTTTTTTCATGTAACTAAGACCGGACTTTTACGATGAAGCAAACTTCATGAAGCTTCTCAAAAAGCTTTTGTTGGTGGGAAAGAGGTTTTGGTGTTGAAGCTTTTCCCTCTACACCTCTTTCCAACAAGCAAGAGCTTTTTAGAAAACATCATAAAGTTTGCTTTATCGAGTAAATCTCGACTAAGACCAAAGTTTGCTTTATCGCGTAAATCTCGACTAAGACCGAATTTACACGATAAAGCAAACTTTATGAAGTTTCTCAAAAAGCTTTTGTTTGTGGGAAAGAGGAATGGTGGGGTGAGAGAGAGCTTTTTCAAAAACATCATGAAGTTTGCTTCATCGTGTAAATCCCGTCTAAGACCGCATCTACACGACGAAGCAAACTTCATGAAATTTCTTAAAAAGCTTTTGTTTGTTGGAAAGAAGTGTGGTGTTGAAGCTTTCCCCTCTACACCTCTTTCCTACAAGAAAGAGCTCTTTAGAAAACATCTTGAAGTTTGCTTCATCGTGTAAATATCTCGACTAAGACTAAGACGGGATTTACACGATAAAGCAAACTTCATGATGTTTTCTAAAAAGCTCTTGCTTGTAAGAAAAGGGTGCGGTGGGAAAGCTTGCCCCTCTACACCTCTTACCAACAAGCAAGAGCTTTTTAGAAAACTTCATGGAGTTTGCTTCATCGTGTAAATGCGGTCTAAGACGGGACTAGAAGACGGATTTAGAAAACTCTAATGCACAATTTACGATATACCATTCAATTCATTAATCATCTTCTTTCTAAGTTTTTTACGTTGCTTATCGAAGGCGTATTCTGTTCAGATAAAAACCAGCTTATAAAGCTTTGTAGCGAAATTAAAGCTTTAGTTGTGCTTAGTCTTTTAGCTCGAAAGTTTTATCGTAAATGGGTGCCATAAAATTCCTAGTCGAGTTTGCCAGCCATAACCCCTGAGAACCGAACACTTTTGCTTGCATATGAGCCGTTTGCCCGCCAAACGTTATGCCTGACTAATAACCAGAGAGTTAAACTCAATCTACGCACATCGTCGTTAGTTTGGCAACACTTTCACACTTTTTCTCTCCTTTCTTCTTGACCAACCCTGTTTTCAAGGCATGTACAATGCTCATAAAAATTAAAGAAGCTTTTCAAAAGCAATCAGGTTTCGCAAGCTATTCAAATATGTTTTTATTCGTTTGGAGTATGGGGCCGAACTAAATTTGTATGTAAAGGCCTTAATCCAGATGGCATACAATATTTTGGTACTTTTACAAATATTACTTTAAAAGGACGACATTTAAAATATAAGGATTGTGACGAAATAAGTTTTTATGTCTCTAGAATGAGCCTTGCCTTTATCTGAGTACAGGCTCTATATTAAAGGCTTAGATAAAAGCTGCCTTATTGAGCTTTTATACAATATTATACGGACGACATTTTAAAACAAACTGATGCTTTGAATATCGTAAAAAAAAGATAAGCTCGAATAAAAGCCCTTGTTTTAAAGCTTAAGGGTAAGCTTTAAGCTGAAAATATCCTTAATTGAATTTTCTTTAATTTAAGTTATTGTGCCGAATTAAGTTTTTATGTCATCTAAAAGGAGGCCTTTATCTGAGTACAGGCCTAAAGTATTGAAAGTTTAGATAAAAGCTGCCTTATTGAGCTTTTATACAATATTATACGGACGACATTTTAAAACAAACTTATGCTTTGAATATCGTAAAAAAAAGTTGCGCTCGAATAAAAGCCTTCTTTTTAAAGCTTGAGGGTGAGCTTTAAGCTAAAAATATCCTTAATTGTCCATTTTTTTCTAGAAGATGAGCATTTTTAGAAATTATGGTTAACTTTAAATATCGTAAGCATTACGTTGCCATAAAATATATTTCCTGTAAAGGAATTCGAATGACAGGTAAAGCTTATATAAGCTTTGACATCATTTTTGAAGGGAAATTTCAGTTTTAGTACTTTTGTGGTGTATTTCAATAATTTGAATATCGTAAATGGTGCTATAATTAACTTAAGACGATATATTCATAGCAAAAATAAGTTTTATAAAAACGTCATTTCAGACAGACGTTTTGTACTTAAAATTGCATATTCGTTTTTCTTAGCAAGTTCCTTCAAGGTCGAGTTGTAAAAACAAGTGTACAAAAAGGTATTAAGAGACTATAAGTTAGGCTATTAAAAATTTGCTTTACTTCGCTTTTTTGTTTATAAGAAACAGTGGAACAAAAAACCAAGTAGTAGAAATGTTGAGTTTTTTTCTTGGCAAAATTTCAAACAAAGTCAAGTTTTTGCATACATTTTTAACCTTTCTTAAGCTTCAATGAAGGAACAATGAAAAAAAGGCACAAAAAATTGCAACTAAATAATTTTGGCAATTTACCAAAATTGTTTTTTAAAAGGAATAAAAATCAACTGCAAAATAAACTAAAGGTCATAGAGTCTGCGGCTGATTGAGCATTAAATTTTGCCAATATTTGCTCGAGAAATAAAATTGTATTTTCCCTTTTTTGAGTAAAATTGATACTTAAACTTTGCCAAATAAAAAGTATTAAGTTCCTTAAGTCTTAGGAAATCAATTAAAACATTTTTTTTAATCTCTCTCTTAAGCCCTCTATATAATATATATATATGTATATATATAGCAATTGTGTACCAAAGTATAAGATATCTTTTACAATTCACAATTCTTCGGTTGTCTCTACAATGCGACTGATAATGGGTATATCCTCCACCTTTGTACAATTTCCCAGCGATGTTGAATCCAAAAAACTTTGTATATAATTCCGCCTAAATCGTTCCCATTTGCGCGTCTTAAGGAAATCCTTAAATAAAGCCTCACGCGATGGTATATTACAATCGATATAGAATCGCTCACGATGCCACACATTGCCCGGATTTTGGGCATTTTCCAGCAGCCAGAAACGTGGTATCAGCATACACTGTACCGTGGTGCGTGCCATTATCACACGATGATCCATTTTTTCACCCAAACCAAAAATTCCGCCAAACGTTAGCGAACCAATGTCTATAAAATGCGTTTCATATTCATCCGATACTGGCGCTGAGGCTGGCGTACTAACTGATGCCGATGTCTCTGAGCTGGATGTGGAAGAGGTAGCCGTAAATACCTCCGACTCTTCCGATTCACCCTCAATGCTGGATTCAGTGGCAATTGGTTCGTTTGGTATATCCAAAGTCGGTTGGTAGTTGGTATCAGTGCCATCAGCATAATCATCATAAGCATCGTCTGTAAAAAAGTCATCTTCACCTTCTTCATTCGTTTGGCAAACGCCACTAATGGATTGGGATTTTTGTTTTCTGGGCTTAATCTCATGAGGCCTCAACCACAGGCCACAGGCTCGTTCGATTTCTTGTAGGCCCATTTTGCGTAACTTAAAAAGGAAGAAAGGAAGTTAAGCCGGATTTTTTACAAGGAATAAGCCCAGGAATCGAACCGTATCGGAATTTGGTTTTCGAACCGTTTTAGTGAAAGGTGTTGCCGTATTGGTAGCTTCGGTAAACCGAATCAAGGGCGTAACCCCTAATGATGAGTAGAATATATGTCTAGAGGGTTCAAACAATTTATCTTCAAAATAGTGGGAGATATGAGATTTTTCAAATTTTGGGGGTGGCAACCCTACTATCGTTTATCTAATCGGGAAATGGTATATGAAAGATCGATAAGTAATGATGATTTAAATATAAGTCTAGAAAGGTTCAAACAATCTATCTTCAAAATTGTCGGAGATATGAGGTTTTTTTTCAAATTGTGGTTGCTACAACTCTACTATAATTCCTCGGATCGGAAAATGATGTATGGTGGATCGATAAATATTGATGAGTAGAATATATCGATAGAATATTCGAACAATCAATCTTTAAAATTATCGGAGATATGAGCTTTTTTTAAATTGCGGGGGTGGCAACTCTACTATTGTTCATCTGATCTTGAAATGCAGTATGGTGGACCGATAAGTAATGATGTTTAAAATATAATTCTAGAAAGTTCGAACAATCTATCTTAAAAATTGAGGAAGATATGAGGTTTTTCAAATTGCGGGGGTGGTAACTCTACTATCGTTCATTTGATCGGGAAATTTGTACGGTGGATCGATAAATAATGATGATTAAAATATATGTCTAGAAGGTTTGAACCATATATCTTCAAAATTGTAGGAGATAACGATAGTTATTTCAAATTGCGAGGGCGACAACTCTACCATTGTTAATCTAATCGAAAAATTGTAGAATGGCGGACCGATAAGTAATTATGATTAAAATATATGTCTAGAAGGTTTGAACAATCTATCTTCAAAATTATCGGAGATATGAGGTTTTTTAAAATTTGCTGAGGTGGCAACTCTACTATATTTTATCTGATCGGAAAAACATGTATGGTGGATCGATAAATAATGATGAATATATGTCAAAAAGGTTCCAACAATCTATCTTCAAAAAACAGAGATATGGAGATTTTACGATTTTTAATTTTTCCATTTTGGTCATCGATCTTGAAATATTTATAGTGGATCTATAAATAATGATGAGTAGAATATATGTCTGGATTGTATGTATTCGATATATATTCGATAAATATATTCGATATATATTCGATATATATTCGATATATATATTCGATATATATATCTATCTATTTTGAACCTCTAGCTCGTACCATCTCTAAGATCTGTATGTTCCTACGGACAGACAGACAGACTACTATAGCTACAGCTGTGGATTTCTTCAGGCTGTTATATACATTTGCACATTATGTATCTTGGTACTAAGTACAAAAACTGAACCCGTACCGGTAAACCCGTTTCGGTATATTATCGAGTTTTTTAAATAAAATTTTAACGCTTTTCAGTTCTTAAAAAAAAAATTAAATACCAGTTCAGGTACCGGTGCGTGTCTTGAAACGGTTCATTACGGTTAACGGTTCCGATTACGGTATAATTGAAAATTATAAAATTATGATTTTACCGCTTTCTTTTTACTTTGACCATGCTCATCCAGCGATGAACTGGATTGCAAATATTCATTAGCATCAAAACTGGACTCTTTCTTCACCGCCATACGCATACGTTTCTTACCCTCTTCATCTAGAATATCGGGTACAGCATTTTCCCTAGATACACCAGTCAATTCGAATTCTTTTTCCCTATTTATATGGGTGACCTAGGAAAACAATCATTTAGTTTTACTATTTCATTATTTTCATATAAAATTCTCACCTTCATATGAAGACACTGCAGCAAGACACATTCACCGCTTAAAACAAAATACACATAGCTCATGGCCCCTCTATCTTCTGTATATATGGTTTCTAGTGGATCAAACTGTTGAATACTGCCATATTTGCAGGCGTTTACAATCTAAAAGAAGAAAACTTTATTTAAGCAAGTAAATCAGTGATGAACTATGACCTGCCTGTTCTTCATTGAAAAAATTGAAATAGTCCAGGGCACGCAAAGCGGCCTTCTTCTCTAGCCAAAGTTTTCTTAAATATGGTCCTAAAATTGGATTATAATCGGGTTCATAAATTAACAGAAACTCACAGGCGGCTGTAAAAATAAATTTATAACAAAAGTAAGAATAAATACTTTAATTTTCCAACTTACTTCTGGCTGTATATGTATTGGTACGAGGTTCATCTTCCATAACATCCACATCGCCTATACAATCGCCGGGTCCAAAAAGTGCCTCCACTTTCACTTCATATTTGTCATTGATCTGTTTCAAACAGCAATCTAAATAGTTCTAAACTGAGCTAAAATCTTAAACTCACCTTGTTGTAAAATTTTTTGGACATTTCTATTTCTCCGGTTATAATAAAATATAAAGCTATGGGTATATCGCCTTCTTTCATAATAACGCGTCCCGCATTAAAGCCCATGAAGGTTAAATGTGGTACCAGACGGGCGCGAATTTTCTAAGGAAATTATTTGACTTCTAAAGAAAGTTTTTTTTTATAATAATTGCTTAACCCACCGGTGGTATTTTCGAGAAGCAGGCAAGATTCGCCACTATGGTGCATAATTTCTTACGCTCCTCAACCGTGCGTTGGCTGTGCAAAGAGCGCAATAGTGATTTTTCCTATTTAAGTGGAGTTGATGTAATTTTTTTTTCCTATTCTTCCAACCACTTACCGCCATGGTTAACATGCCAACCTTACGCTTCTGACGCACTAACATGGCCACATTTTTTTTAACATTCAACGAAATGGCTGTATCCTCACTAGTTTCATTTAGCCATTGCATATTGAGTACAACGCCTCTTACCAATTTCTTGAAGCGAATTTTAGCTTGCTTTTTCGATTCGGTATCACCACCTTCACGAGTGCGCTTCGACATGGTTGATTGATGTGTGTGTGTGTTTTATTTTTTTTCAAGTTTTTGTTGTATTTTTATGGAATTCTTTTCTAGACTCTTTGTTTGTTTAAGTATGGGTATAGAGTGGGGTTTAGACTGTCTTGAATTGAAATCAAAAAGTGAAGCCTACTAGTGTTTTTTTTTAAGTTCCTGAAGTCTACACCGTCCGCAGATACCAAACATGTACGAGGTCAGTCTCCAACCATGTAGCTCTTCAGATACTTGGATGCTAAAATAGAATTTAATAAAAAACCACAGATATTCTTTCGGAGACCAACTAATAACATTGAATCATTTAGAGAACCTAAATGAACATAAAATTTATGAAAAATATTAAGGGCCATTCTCTCAAAATGTTCCTTAAATGAGAACAAAATTCTTAAATCAAGTACGAAATACTTATATCAAGAACATTTTGGTCTTATTTTAAGTACGCAAGTTCTTGATTTAGGAAAATATTGTTCTCTTTTTCTTTCTTTTGTTAAAGACCATTTCGTCTTAAGAATAAGATTTAAAAAAAACTTGGAATAGCAGAAAAAGTTCTTAATGTATCCCGAATCGGTCTAAAATCAAGTATTTCGTGATTGAAAAAATCGTACTTGAAGCGAGTACTTTGTACTTGTATCAAGTATTTTCGTAGTTGTCGTACTATTGACACCGTTTGTACTTGATTTAAGTACAAGGTTCTGGGTTTTTTTTCTAAGTGTAATAATAATAATAATTTTTTTTTTACTATTTATAAAGTCGTGCGTGTCGTGTTTTTGTGAAATATGTCATTCCTGTTGGAGTCGTGTTCTGTTCAAAATATTCGACACGCTCCCATCTCTGTTGGTGACCCCGACGTGTGTCATTTAAGCAATAAGGCTGAGTTCACATTGTTCGACGCATGAGTAATGATAATCTAGAATACCTTCAGATTGTTTTGTTTTAAATGTCACATGACAAGCCATACACAATGAAATCAAGACAACATAAGGGCCTACTACTGCGTCTAGCAGTATGAATTCAGCCTAGTTGCTCATAGATTAAAAAGTAGCATGTAAAATTTACCGTAGAAAATATATCAAAATTTGATCATCAACTTACTGATAAAAAAAACTGATTGTCTGCCACTGCCTTTTATGGTGAACCCGATTTCTGAGACACCCGACTTTTTCCTAACCGATTCTCGGTATTTTTTTTTTTTGATCAGTTTTGGACTAGACTCTAGGCAATTTATTTATGCTTTTTATGGACTTTTGAGACTTTGAACTCTTTGTCTGAGCGACCACTACTCAATTTCTAAGCGACTAATAAGAACTACGAAGCAACGTCTAAGGGCCGATTTCACATCTTCTAAATAGTTCCTATGTGTCAGATAATCATACATTATGCTCTATTATTTGTTAGTTTATGTGAGAGATAGTGCTATGTAGGTCCTCAGAAATCGGCTCTAACTCTGATATTTGTAAGGAGGAGATGAGGAATCGGCCCTAGGAGTATTATTTGTTAATTCTGAGCTGCACCTTTTGTATATACAAAGCGATCATGCGACGGCCGCTTGAGCGATTTTGAAGCGCTGCTTATGGATTTTTGAGACTCCGACTATCTGCTTTCAAACTGAGAGGGCGGCGGAGAGCGTGTCAATACCTGAAAACTTCTCTTAATCTTATTACAGTATATTAGCCTTTATGGTGACCCCGACGACCTATTTTTTATGATTAAGAAATTCTTTCTTTTTCATAATTTTTCTGTAGTGAAAATTTGTATATAAATTGTTTAAACAATTTAAGTTTTTAAGTTTAAATAGGTCATGTATTTTTATGTTTCCATATCTATAAAATAGCAAGTGTACCAATACACCAAAGAAAGCAGGTTCCTCGTACTCCCGATTTCCTCATCAGCGAGGTTTGCTGCCTTCTCTAGATTTCAGTGGTGTCTTCATGCATTTTAAGTTTAACCATTAACTTATTATTTATTAAAAAATAAACTGTTTGCCTGTTAAATGCTGTATGGTGACCCCGACGTTCCTTAATGGAAAGTATAAAAAATTGTTGTTGTTGTTACTGGCTAAGATTTAGAAGCTAGAAAAATAAGTTTCTTCTATCCATGAACTTATTAATTATTATAAATTAACTGTTTGCCTGCTTTATGATGTATGGTGACCCCGACGTTCCTTAATTGATTCGCTATATAGTAAGTAAATATGAATTTGTTTCTTTTGTACCGTCAATTTAATTTCAAAAAAAACTTCAATATCCCCACTTTGTACTTGATGGTGACTCCGACGTTCCTTAATTGAAAGTATAAAAAATTGTTGTTGTTGCAGTGCACTTGCGTTCAATTTTACTGGCTAAGATTTAGAAGCTAGAAAAATAAGTTTCTTCTTTCCATTTACTTATTTTTTTTTTTAAATAAACTGTTTGCCTGTTAAATGCTGTATGGTGACCCCGACGTTCCTTTAATTGATTTCATAATAGTTGCTACATAGAAAGTAAATATGAATTTCTTTGTTTTGTACCGTCAATTTAATTTCAACAAAACTTCAATAGCCCACTTTGTGCCTGATGGTGACCCCGACGTCCTTACCCAAGCCATATTAGTAACTCAAAGCTAACAAAAATGGCACTTAAAGTTTAAACAGAAATGTGAATGAGCCTTTTGTTTCTTTTATCGTCAACTTCAGGTCAAATTGGTACATACTCAAGATTTTTATTAAAAAAAAAATATTGTCTCAAGAATTAAAGCACAAATAGTGGCAATTTTGACTCAACTCAACCCCTAAACCGCTATTACTCAATACTACCCCTTAGTCTGCACAAAGCTTAGCCAAAGCTTTGGGACTACCCTTCAATTGATTGCTCCTTCCCCTGTGGTGAATACAGCTTGCACTCATTTGAGTTGAGTGAGTGCCGTTTGCAGCCCAACTGAGCTTGTTCATTTGTTGGATGCTTAGCACTCGGACTCTGTAATTTTTGCCAACGACAGTTCATTACTGTTTTCAAGGATAAGCGATGCCCACGTGCCTCGCAAGAACAAAAAACAACGTTTCAATTGTCGTCGTAGTCGTCGTGAAATAGCGGCCCGAGTAACGCAAAACGCAGCTGAAACTAATGAATCAACAAATGTTAAAGAATCATTTGAAAAGTAAATAAAGTGCACGGATATTTTTTTTTTTTTTGTATTTTTGTTGAATGCAACAGAGTGAAGTGATATCCAAAATGTGCACGATTATACAAAACGCATTAGCCGGAATACCATTAACTGCTGCTACAACTACCGGACGGGGTAAGCGGAAGTTTTTGAATATGAATGATTTTTCAAACAAACGCACGTTAAATAAACATTATCTATGTAAATAAGTACATGCGTTTGAAATTCAAGCAAGTGGAATTAATTTGACGCAAAGTTACAATTTAATTTGTGCTAGAGGTGCAAAAAGCATCAATTTCATTTGAATCCAAGCAGAAAACAATAATCAAGACAAAGGTTTATATTTGTTTAAGAAAAGGACGTAAAATAGCAAACAGTCAAAGTGTCACGGACACCTGAGGCAAATGCAAAAAAATAACATACGAATATATATATATATATATATGTATATGACATGTGTGTACGTATGTAAATCTTCTTGATGATTTAAGAGCCAGGCAAATAAATTTACACTTGACGTGTGATTCAAGGAGATGTGGATGATTTAATACACGGCATACTTGTGGCATATGGAAAGCTAGATTTTTTCCTAATTGCCAGAGTTTTGAGTGGGCAATGAATGAATTCTAATATGTGTGTTATTTTAGCCTCATCATCAAAAAAAAAATTTCCACGGCTGTCCAAAATAGTTGCAAAAAATTGTTTTGAAAAAAAAAAATGTACTGCATCATTATAGCCTAAAGCTAGTTATCCAGCAACGCGAAAACTACAAAAAAATCCTGACAAATTTTTTTATGAAAAAAAAAACAGTGCCAGGAATTTTTTAGTTTACCCATCCAGCTTCAGGCAAATACTAATCAGGCCAGAGACGATTTGTTTGCGAAAGTTTTTTTAAATCTATCAATTATATACTTAACTAATTGCATTTGAAAATTTACTTCTTTGCGATATTAGCTCAATCAAATTTATGTACTCATTCGGTGCTGATGGAGTGTCCTTACTTACTGTGCTGAATCATTATTTATAGATTAGTTGAATTGTCTATTGAGCCATCCTCCTTCTCTATAAATCTTTCATCATTCCTCTTCATAAAAAGGGACAATTAGTCAAATGTTGAAAATGATACACCCAGAAAAAAATATCATTCTAAATTTAAGCATGTCCGTGATTGAATTTGGAACGTTTTGTTCTTAGAGTTTGAAGTTATGTTATGTTCTTTTTTATTTTAATTAATCAAAATTTTACAACATAAAAGTAAGAATAATAATAATCTATTAAAATACATTTTATTTCCAGTTAAAGGAACTTTTTAAACAAAATTCAAACTTGAAATGAGAAATTCGTTTTCAGATTTAAAAATTCCGAACTTAGACCGCATTTACACGATGAAGCAAACTTCATGATGTTTTTGAAAAACTCTTGCTTGTAGAAAAGAGGCGTAGAGGGACAAGCCACCCCACCACACCTCTTTTCGACAAACAAAAGCTTTTTAAGAAACTTCATAAAGTTTTCTTAATCGTGTAAATGCGGTCTTAGTCAGCTTTTGATTTTCCCCTGTTCAAGTAAGGAATTCTTGTTTTTTTTTCTGAGTGTAGAGATATTTCCAAGTTGTTCGCAATTCCTAAAACTTTTGAGAGAATTATAACAACTAAACATTTGTGTTGTTTCATTAGGGATCTACCACCATTTTACCTTTTAGAGATCATATTATTCCAAGCGTCGCTCGCCAGTATGAGTGCGAAAGTGAGACTACCTTTCAACATGTTTTTTTGAGTGTTTTTTAAAATAATTCTAAAGAGAAAACCATAGGTGCATTTTCAATTTGGTTTTTAGCTTTGTGTTATTTATTTATTAAATAAAAACATAAAAATAAATATTTAGCAATACGAGGGCTGTTCAACAAGTTATTGGCCTGTCAATTAAGGCCTCCAGAAAAAGGTGTACAGCTGGTAGCCATGATTCCGGGACTCCAGCTGATCGGAAATGAAATCGGTAAATGAGGTTATGATCAGCATTGATGTAATTCTGGCTCGTATCTCAATTATAATTTTCAATATTTTTTTGAAAAATTGGCGGCATTTAAAAAAAAAATTCGATTTTTCAATTTTTTTGGAGTTTAGTATAAAAAAAAGGAGTAAAAAAATGTTTTTCCTCTTGATTGAGGTACGGGCCGGAATTGACATCAATTCTGCGTCGATTGCAACATGGCTGATCAAAATCGGTTCAGTAGAACCGATTGCAATCATGGCTACCAGGTCAAAAAACGTGATTTCAGAAGAAAAAGACGCTTAAAGGTTAAAAAAAATGAGTTTTTATGTAGGGTTTTGGCAATCTTTAATGGATTTTTTTGTCGACCGTTTTTTTCCAGCCGAAATTTTCATGAATTATTTTTTTTCTGGATAAGGATATCCGTATACATATTTTACAAAAATGTCACGATGGGACAATCAATGAATGAGCGACGAAAAATATTTTTGGAAATACAATTTTTTGAAGTAAAATTAATTTATTGAAAAAACGGTCTAAAATATTGTCAACCAAGGCGGATATTAAAATGATGCATTTAAAATTACTTCCTTGATTTGACGTAATAAAAAATAGGAGTCCAAAAAAATATTTAAAAATGTTTTATATGAGAAAAATATTTTTTCTCGCCCATTAATTGATTGTCCCATGGTGAGGTTTTTTCTACAATATGTATACGAATATTCTTTACCAGGAAAAAATTATTTTATAAAAATATCGATTCACCCTCCTTGAAAAAAGACTAAAAACCATTAAATTTCGCTGAAATTTTTTTTATATTTTAACATTTTGAAAATATGGACCCATTAGCCCGTAACTTTATGAATTTTTTTCCTGATTCCTGTGTAGATTTTAAAATTTTTTTTAAAGTACATTTGCTATGGAATCACCAACATTTTATATATACATATATGTGTCAATAGAATTAGGCTATAACATGTAAAAATTTGGTCTTTCGCTTTCATTTGCAAGCTAACTAGAATGCAATTCAGTTATGGTGTCAATTTAATCTCCTAAACCCTAACAGCTCAAAGTAACAACCATTGGAGGCTGATGACAATTTAATTATAACAATGTGTTGAATGTATATGTGAATGGCACATGTACAATAGTTGTAAACCCCCTTAAAAATCTGGGATACGTTATTTAATTAAAGGTCGATATTTACCAAAAGAAAGTAATGATGTCTGTCTGCTGATATTTTAAAAGTGTCATCCAATTTAAGACGCGGCCGCGCAATGAAACCATCAATTCGTATGTGTACACTGTACAGTCGTCAGCTTTGAGGCTTAAACTGGAATCGTACTCTAGTAGACTTTTTTTTAATAATTTCTGCCTTAAGCCCTTAATGGACCTGCGAAGTAATATTGTTTGCTACAATACTTCTTCAGTTGTTTAAAGTAAAATCAAATCCACAGGCTTAACATAGGTTTCATTCCTTTGCTGTTAAGCGCTACAGTACTTCTTAGCTCCGTATGGGCACAATGTAAAGGGCAAAGGAATCACTACTTCTGCTGCTTCTTTCCACAAATTTTTTTATGAAACTTCACGTTTTTTTGCAAGTCTTTAAAATGCCATAGAATTATGCTTGCGGTATTTTTTTTGCGCACAAACTTATTAGTGCTGAAATAGACTCTTCTGAGTGGACTAGCCAAATAAATTTTAGTAACCCGATTAGATCCATCCGTAACTTTATCCCTTAATCCGATGCCTTTTCGTGTCCTTTGTGCTGTTTATAACAAACTTTACCAAGTGATACAATCTATATTTTAACACATACTACGTTTATGAACAAATTAAACAAAAATCATGATTTTTGCCCTTATAAGTATGCTAGGTTTTTGAAAATGAATAATTTAATAAAATATTTATTTTTTATTAGTTGGTCCGACAATCTGCGTGAATGCACAATGTGCCATAACTGACTATAAATTATCTCGGAAAAATAAATAAAGTTTGCATACTTTAGAGGGCAAAAAGCACGATTTTTGAATAGCATAAACTTAGTAGGGTTCGTGCGTAATAGACTTTGGCTTGGTATCGCTTGGGCCACTTGAACGTACGTGAAAACAAAACTCGCCGAAATTTAAAGAAACTGAATTAGGAAGTGATGATACATACAACGAATAGCCCCGACCTAGCACTTTTAGATTTTTATTTCAAAAATATTTAAAATGATAACACAATCAACTTTTTATACCCTTGCAGAGGGTATATTAAAATTGTCACGATGTTTGTAACGCATATTCTTGATCAGCATGACGAGCTGAGTCTATATAGCCATGTCCGTCGGTCCGTCTGTCCGTCCGTCTGTTTCTATGCTATCTCCTCCCTCAGTTTTAAAGCTATCTTGACCAAACTTAACAAAAAGTCTTTAAATACAAATACGCTGCACATTTGTCGGAATCGGCCGGATCGGATGACTATATCATATAGCTGCCATAGGAACGATAGGTCCAAAAACTAGTTCTAGTGAGAAAAACTTTTTTGTTTTCTATCGTAGCGTCACCAATTGTGGTATATATTAATTTTATATAATTCCACACAATTCTGGAAAAATTAATCAAAATCGGATGACTATAGCGTATAGCTGCCATATAAACGGTATGTCAAAAAAATAGTTCTAGTGAGATAAACTTTTTTGTTTTCCATCGTAGAGTCACCAATCTTGGTATATATTAGTTTAATATGCTTTCACACAATTCTGGAAAAATTTATCAAAATCGGATGACTATAACATATAGCTGCCGTAGGAACGATCGGTCTGAAAACTAATTCTAGTAAGAAAAACTTTTTTGTTATCAATAGTAGCGCATTTCAAAAACTGCAAGGGTATTTAAACATGTTAGCCTTCTATTTTTTTATTAATAAGTCAATACATAATAGACTAAAGTTTTTTCTTTATATAATAATTTAAAAAAAAATTCGAAAAAAAACGACTTGAGTTTCTTGCTAACCCAATACTTGATTGAGGAGGCCCTTCATCGGTCCTCGAAATATCATTCTTAATACCATTGTTTTTCCGGCAATATCGCAGCTTTTTTCGGTTGTTTTTCCATCCAGTATTCATTGAAAATGGCTAAAAAGGGAATCAAAAAGTTGTGCAAATGTGTGTGACAGACAGAAGAAAAATTTTGCAGCTATATAAAGTATATACCGACCGAGTCTGTCTGTCTGTATAAACGCCTCGATCTCAGAAACTATAAGAGCTAAGTACTTTTGCATTGTAAGAAGGTGTATACCATACGCAGATCAAGTTTGTTTAAACTAAAAGCCAGAGTAAAATTCTATTTATATTAAAACATGTCTAAATTGATCAAAGCATATGGGATATAGATTTTTCTATTCGAGTGCACAATTTGGCAATTACTTTTCATTCTAGCCAACAGCAAGCAAAACTTTTCAAAAACCAAAAATCTTTGTCCTTTTGGGGCTGCGAGCAAAACAATCAATTTCACTTGCAACAATTTCGTGTAAAAGTGGAATTGAGAACATGGCTGATTGTATTTATTTCATATATGGGCTTGTGGATACGAAAATGTGTTGGGCTTAAATTTAAGAATGTTGTAGACTTAAATTGAAAATATTAACAGTTTTATTTAAATAAAGTTGGCAAATTAAAAAATTTTTAAAAATAAAAAAAAATAAATTGGAATAGTTTGAATACTATTTCGACCAGTAAGTCTTGAATCAAAATTTAAAAAAAAAAAAAAATAAATTGGAATAGTTTGAATACTATTTCGATCAGTAAGTCTTAAATCAAAATTTTAAAAAATAAAAATAAATAAATTGGAATAGTTTGAATACTATTTAGATCAGTAAGTCTTGAATCAAAATTTTTGAATACTATTTCGTAAGTAAGCAAGTCTTGAATCAAAATTTTTTGAATATTTCTAGATGTTCCTATACTTAAATCAAGTATTTTGAGTTTGAAAAAATTGTAATTGAATTTGTACAAAATTCTGCACTTAGATTAATTATTTTTGTACCGAAATTTGAGCAATTTGGAAGAAGAAAAAAATTGCTCATGTTCACAGAAATTAAAAACATTTACGCAAAAAAAAAAAACTTTACCAAATTTAACCGTGGCCAAAGATATTTTGACATCAGTTTAAACAAAATTTAATTAAAAATTGCATCGAGCCTGCCCCAAAGTCCCCCCCAAAATGGATCAAATTGCAATCGAATTTGGTGGGAATTTTTCGTGTTACCAACGCAACCCAACAAAAAAAAAAAAAACCATTTCCATATGGCCCAAACAAACAACAACAAAAAAAATGTCAATTCAATTAATTGTACAAAATCCTGTCCACACAATCGTATAGCTACGATTGGCATTCATTAACTATGGATGTGTGTGGGGGGGGGGACCACTTAAGGTTTTGCGGATACGCAAATATTTCAATCACACAAAAAATTAACATATTGTGCGAAGATTTTAAGGAAATTTGCAAAATAAGTCAACAGCAGCAATGCTCGTAATTGCAAAATGTCACAGCCAAACAGCCAAACAACACGCAACACCGCCCCAGGGTCCCCGCATGAAGGAACTTTCTAATCTGAATATAAAGCAGGAGAAGAATTTTTGGTGTAATGAACACACACACACACACACAAAAAAAAATAAAAATATGTACAAGAGTTAATGCGCAAGAAAACAAAACATAACACAAAGCACGTTTTGCACTCAATGGGCCGGAGGTAGGACCCCGGATTTTAGCCATCCCGCTAAGCTAAAGCGTTAAGAGCTAGTTAGCATAGCGCCCAGGTGAAAGCAGCAAATGATGAAGCCGCCGACTGTCGTTGGACAAACAAAAATACAAAAGGCTAAAAAGAAGACGAAAAAAAAAAAAAAAAACAACGACTCAAAGACGTGACAGACATTCCTCTGTTCCTGAAGAGAAGTGGCAGAGAGTAACCGCAACAGCAGCAAAATTGTTACAAGGGCTGGGGAAAGGGGAAGGGGCAAGTGACTGTGACACATGCACGACCAACAATATGGCAGATGGGGCAGCGATGTGTGTAGGACACGTGAAAAAGTTTGTCAAACGTGCCACTCACGAATGCTGACAATTTTCACCAGATTTTTACTTGTCTAAATGGTTACCAGAGGATGGAGTGAAGAGACTGCTCCTTTGAACTTTCAATATTCAGCAAATGAATTTACAATTTTAGAAACTTTTGCTGGTGAAGGTGAAAGCTTTTTTATTGGGTATTCTGTATTATGCGTTTTAGTTGGTCCCTTTTTAGTATCTTGTGATTGAAGTCCTATTCCTTCTCAATAATATATTCATGAAAGAAATAAAAAACCAAATTTTAAACAAGTAAGATAACTGCAGACTTTAAAATACCCTTTACCCTAAAGAAAAGTCCAGTTGAGAAATTACCAGTTAGCGTTTGCCCTCTCGCTCTCTCTTTCTCGTAGGTTCTACCCATCGCTGCGGTGTTGTTGTTGCTTTAAATTTTCTTTTACGTATAGCTCTTATATCGTTCATCTGATCGAAAAACTTTGTATGGCGGATCGATAAATAATTAGTAGTAGAATATATGTCTAAAAGGTTCGAACAACCTAACTCCAAAATTGTGGAAGATATTACTTTTTTTTTCAATTTGTGGGGGCGGCAGGGGGCGTGGCAAAAATCAAAACTAAACTTGATCTGCCTGCAAGTATAAGAATTATATGTTTCATACACTTGAAACCTCTAGCTCTTACCATCTCTGAGATCTCTTCGTTCATACGGACAGACAGACGGACAGACGGCCAGACAGACAGACAGACAGACGGACATGGCTATATCGATTCGGCTGTTGATGCTGATCAAGAATATATATACTTTATAGGGTTATATGCTTCTACATTATTTTGAAAAATTTATCAAAATCGGATGACTATAGCATATAGCTGCCATAGGACCAATCGGTCGGAAAATGTGTTTTACCAAGAAATGTTTTTTTTATGGTATCAAATTTTTATAATCAATGATTTAAAATTTTAAATAATTGATATCTATATCCTATATATATTTTCCAGTTAAATCAGTTGGAGTAAAGTTTTTCAAAGTTTTTATTAAATATTACTTTTTTAACTTACGATCAAAAATCCGATCAAAATTACGACATAGAGAGAGATGATAAATTTTTGATTTCTAGATTTTTCTAGATTGCCAGCTTCTTGATATAAAGATTTTCAATGATGGTTTTATATCGATATTTTTTTCTCAGTGTATAAGCGATAAAAATACTAAGTTGGTTTTAAATTAGTTGATTTTCCATAGGTTTAAGAATTTTAACAATCCTTTAAAGATCTAATCATAAATTACATACAATTTGCAACCAACTTCAATCCACGTTTTGAACACAATGTTGCCTGCAACTGTAACAAATATTGCACAAACGAGCAAAAATGAGCAAAATCGGTTGATTGCACCATATTATATACATTTTATAAAAATAATTCCATCTTTAGCTGCGTGAATGCAAGGGCATATCACTACTTTTACTTCACGAAACATGAGAATTTCAGGTTAGGTTCGTCTAAAAAAAAAACAACACAACAAAATCACCTAAAAACAAAGACTGATATATGAAAGACTGAAAATATAATGCATAAACTTGTCTATTTTTTTTGTTGGAATTTGAAATTGCTTGCAGAAATCTCTTCCAACCAAATTCCAACCCGAAACCAATTCTCGATGTCCTGGAAATCTCTTTCGGTAGGTTTTAAAACTCTCGTGATTTGAGAAGAGATTTAGCTGAATACACCAACCAAAAAATTTTATAAACAAAAATAATTTTGAATATGTAAACCAAATTTTTTCTAAAATTCTGGGACACCTGTAAGCCACATTGAGCCGCAACGAATTGCTCGTAGAGCACTCTAATTGACGCTGATCTCGCTTACTCAGCTTTGGGTTGGGTCCTCTGTTTTTTTAGTCCATAATAAACTTGTATGCTCCACAAATTTCGGACCAGCTTGTCGGAGCCACCATTTTTTTTTTACTAATCTCCTTAAATAGTATATTTTCATATCTAGGGCAATAATTTTCACTTTTTGGATATCGGACAGCAGAGTTTTGCTTGGTATATTATTTTATTGCACAGAAAAATGTCATATTTTTTATTTAATTTACTAAACCGACCGAAATTTTTGCTTACCAAACACAGAATGAGATATTAAACAGTGCGGCTATAGTTATGCACCAAGCATAAATCGAAAGAATAAAAAAATTCCAAAAATTTGCGCAAATTTTTTAAGAGCAAATATTTGCTTACAAAATTAGTTTTGGGCAAACATTTTCAGTACAAGGCTAACTTAGTTTGCACAAAGGTTCCAGCGTTTTCGATTCCAATTAAGACAGTAAACTGATTTCGGTAGTGTTAACAATTTTTGTTCTTAATTTAAGACCTCAAATAGAAAAATGCAACTGACAAACACGGACTCTTGCTTATTGGTTCTAGTTACACATTGTTTCAAGATCAGACTCCTTCTTGTCAGTGTGACTTTATTCCACAATATTAATAACAACTTGAGAATTATTAATCGCTACAATTTTGCAAAATTTGTATAGCACAGAAATACGATATGCACGTTAGTAAATGGTGTATACTTTTAGGCAGCTGCTGTTAATTAAGAAGAAGCACAATACTTTAGATATGTGTATGAGTAATTATTGTTCTTATTTGTGTTTTAGAAATAACTTCTTTTGCAGTACTGAAAATATATTTAATATCGTTTTCAATACCGGTTAAGTTATTATTCCTTGATCTTAATACTTATAATAACTTGTTCTGACTTATTTTATATTAATAATCAACGCCCAGCCTAAACGGTCAGAGCTAGAATGCTGAAATTTTAAGCCCAGTTCCCTTTTTTGTTAAAAGGGACCACCCAAACGGAATTTTTTTTTTTTAAAAAAACCTTCCCCAAATTTTTTTTATTTAAACAGGGCTTTTATTTTGACCTTCCATTAGTAATTACCACCCACTAATAAAACTTTTGGAAAGTATCCTGAACATTTTTGCTGCTGCTATAAACAAATTGTTTTCTAGTCAAAGTTTCAAGTTTTCTTTGTAATCTTTAGATTTTAATCAAAAAAGCGTTAGTTTAGCAGTTTTAACTAAGGCTTCCTTTATCTAAAGTCTCCTTAATTGAACTTGAACCCTGACACAACAGCAACAGCTGCTGCTGCTGCTGCAGTGTGAGCGCCTTTTTTGGCGTTTCGTGAGTCACTTCTGAGAATATCTTATCTCCTCCTAAGTAGGGCAAAAAAAAAAGGGCAAAGGATTTTTAATGATGATGCCTGACTCTCTCTCTCTCTCTCTTTGTCTCGCTCTCGCTTCTTGAAATTTTTTCCTTTATGAACATAATTTAACTTTTATTGCCATTGTGTCAGGCAGGAATCTCGGCTCTGACGCATTAAGCCCTTTTTTTCGACAACTGCTCGCTTTTTCGCTGCAAACAGAAAAACAGACCGTTTAATTATTTTAAATGAAACGACAAAAACGTTAGAAACAAAAGCAATCAGACTGGTTTGGTAAAAGGCCAGCAAAAAGAGCATCAGCAACAACAACAACAACAACACAATGTCACTAATATAATATTTATGACGGTGATTATGTCAAGGCAAGGCAACGCCAGCAACGCCCCCAAAAACCCTGGATAGTGGGTAGGTGCGATAGGGGGGGTGGGCGAAAGATAAGTACAATGCTGTGTGGTTGGGCAAAAATCCCATAAACTATGATGATGACGATACGAAAACTTAAGCGGCGGCATAAGGCCGCAAGCGAAACCGTCAAAGCTCTTTAAATTAGACTCCTTTAAGTGCCAAATGTTAACTAGACTTGTGTCTCCCTCTTTCATTTCCTTTTTGCAGTGTTGTAGAGCATCACGGCGAAACGCGCCAACAGTTGTAGCTGCCTGGTGCTTCGTTGGTTGTTTTTTTTTTAGGTTTGGCTTGGAATACAATGAAGCTTACTGATTTCTATCGACCAGATTTTGTAAGTCACGTCGTCCCGTGCAAAGGATGAGGCGTTCAATAGCATCTAGCAGCTCATCATCATCAGCAGCAGCAGCATCAGCGGCATTAAGCGCGGCGTGCCAGGCATTGCCCGTGTCTCCATTTCTGCTACTTCGCCGTAAAACGAGAAGCCAAGGCCACAGCCTGAGCCTGATACGACTTCTCACGGTTATCTCGATAATTGGATCACAGTTTCGTGGTGTTTTATGTAAGTGAAAAAAATATATTTTGGAAACATTTTACTAATAGAAATGACATTTTAAATTTAGAAATGGGCGAAATCAGTCAAACAGTTGGGAGTGAAGAAGGGAATAGTGTTTAGACTAAGCTAAGATAAGCTAAGATAAGTTAAGATGAGCTAAGCTAAGCTATGCTAAGCTAACTACACATAACCCTACCTAACCAAAGCTAACCTAACTCTAACTAGCCTTGCTTTACCTTGCCTAACCCTTACCTAACCCATACCTTAACCATACCTAACCCATATTTAACCCATACCTAAACCATGCCTTATCCATACCTAAACCATACTTAACCCATGCCTAACACTTATCTAACCCATATCAAACCCTTTTCTAACCCGTATCTAGCCCATATTTAACATTTATCTAACCTAACCATACCTAATCCATACCTTACCCATACATAACCCATACTTAACCCATGCCTAACACTTTTCAAACCCACATCTAACATTTATCTAACCCATACCTAATCCTTATCTAACCCATACCTAAACCATACCTAACCCATACCTAACCCTTACCTAACCCTTACCTAACCCTTACCTAACCCATACCAAACCCTTATTCAACCCTGACCTAAACTATACCTTACCCATATATAACCCATACCTAAAGCATTCCTAACCTATATCTAACCCCTACCTAACTCATATCTAACTCTTTTCTAACCCCCACCTAAATTATACCTAACCCTTATCACAGCCATACCTAACCCTTACATAACCCATACCTAAACCATACCTATCCCACTCCTTATCCAATCTAACATTTATCTAACCCATACCTGAACCATACCTAACCTTAACTAACCCTTGCCTATCCCATACCTAAACCATACATATCCATACCTAAACTATACCTAGCCCATACCTAACCCTTATCGAACCCATACCCAATCCTAATCTAACCCATATCTAACCCTTATCTAGCCCATATCTAACCCAGACCTAACCCCTTTCTAACCCTTACCTAACCCATATCCAACCCTTATCTAATCCTTACCTAACCCATACCTAAGCCATGCCTAACCCATACCTAACCCTTATCTATCCCTTATCTAACCCAGACCTAACCTATACCTAAACCATACCTAAACCATACCTAACCCACTCCTTATCCAATCTAACATTTATCTAACCCATACCAGAACCATACCTAACCTTAACTAACCCTTATCTATTCCTTAACTAACCCATACCTAAACCATACATATCCATACCTAAACTATACCTAGCCCATACCTAACCCTTATCAAACCCATACCCAATCCTAATCTAACCCATATCTAACCCTTATCTAGCCCATATCTAACCCAGACCTAACCCCTTTCTAACCCTTACCTAACCCATACTAACACCCAACCCATACTAATCCCTAACCCATACCTAACCATCCAAACCCATACCTAAACCATACCTAAACCATACCTAAACCATACCTAAACCATACCTAAACCATACCTAACCCACTCCTTATCCAATCTAACATTTATCTAACCCATACCAGAACCATACCTAACCTTAACTAACCCTTATCTATTCCTTAACTAACCCATACCTAAACCATACATATCCATACCTAAACTATACCTAGCCCATACCTAACCTTTATCGAACCCATACCTAATCCTTATCTAACCCATATCTAACCCTTATCTAGCCCATATCTAACCCCTTTCTAACCCTTACCTAACCCATATCTAGCCCTTATCTAACCCATACCTAACCCATACCTAACCCTTATCTAACCCATACCTTAACCATACCCAAACCATACTCAACCCTTACCTAAACCATGCCTAACCCATATTTAACCCAGACCTATCCCTTATCTAATCATTATCTAACCCAGACCTAAGCCATACCTAACCCTCACCTAAACCATGCCTAACCCATATTTAACCCTTATCTAACCCTTATGTAACCCTTCTCTAACCCGTACCTAAACCATACCTAACCCTTACCCTTACCTAAACCATATCTAACCCATACCTTACCCTAACCCTTACTTAACCTAACCACACATAACCTTACCTAACCTAACCTAGCCCTCCACAGCACTACCCTTCGCAATCAAGTAACGCATTAATGAATTTATCCAGAAAGTAGTATATGGCTTACATAGCCTACTCAGACTCGCAGTTTGTGACGTCTTACATAATGTTGCCTTAATCAAGTGCCGACTTCTATAAAGCTAGATGTTGCCCAGACTCAAAATCGGTCCCGATTCAGTTTAAAAGGGTTCAAAAGCGAATGGGAACCTCTATTCAGATCAAACTTTATAAGAAGCTCTCTCATAACAGTTTCAAAAACATTTTAGCATTTTGAGAAAGAACAATATCAACACAATTTTGAGGAAGGAAGGATTTTGAGCAACGATAGATATGTAACTAGAAATTAATAAAAATTATTAATAATTCTTTATTAAGTTTCTTGGCTAATTTTACCGGTTCGAGGGCATGAAGTGGATTTTCTCAAATCTATAATAAACTGGTTGCCTGTACAGTACTGTTTCAAGAAACTACCGGCTCTATAAACAGTAGTCTTTTTGCTGAGGATCACAGATTTACCAATCGCCTCTCCTGGCAATAAAATGAAAGCAAACAAGTCGAGCCTTGCTTTAAAGTAAAGGTTGCCCAACGCCTATACTCGCAGTGCTCTTTTGTTAATGCATACGCGATAGCCATCTCCCTCACTCCTTTGTAGCTGCTTGAATACAATAGCAATTTAGTTGTTTGTTTTTATAGTCGAAAGATAGAAAAAATGAGATTTTTTATCTGCTCTTTTATATGCTTTCAGTGGGCACCCAGTGCTTTACAGTGAGTGAGCTTTCGCAAGCAATTTAAAATCATTTGTGGGAGATAAGTGGGTAGCATTAGACCGCCATCTATCTAACTATCTAAACATGAAGGGAAGTCAACCTATTGCTGAATAAAAATTCATAAAACTGTGGTCCACACAATATTTCTTCTCAAGCATGAACTTTGCTCCACTGAAATGGCAATATCTCCTAAACTATTTCGAATTTTTGAAAATGGTTTAAAGGGGATGAAATGGGAATGCCCAAGCTATAATAATAATGCAAAACAAAAAAATCGAAAAAAAAATATTTTTCAGTCATAAGGTTGTATTGACTGCTTCCTTAAGCATGAACTTTGCTCCACTCGAAATGGCAATATCTCCAAAACTATTTCGAATTTTTGAAAATGGTTTGAAGCGGATGAAAGGGGAATGCCCAAGCTATAATAATAATGCAAAACAAAAAATCGAAAAAAAAATTTTTCAGTCATAGTTGTATTACAGCTGAACTTTGCTCCACTGAATGGCAATATCTCCAAACTATTCAATTTTGAAAATGGTTTAACGGATGAAGAACTTAAGCTATAATAATAATGCAAAACAAAAAAATCTAAAAAAAAATATTTTCAAAGGTAGAAAACCAGCTCTTAACTGCTTCCACAAGCATGAACTTTGCTCCACTGAAATGGCAATATCTCCCAAACTATTTCGAATTTTTGAAAATGGTTTGAAGCGGATGAAAGGGAAATGCCCAAGCTATAATAATAAGGCAAAACAAAAAAATCGAAAAAAAAAATATTTTTCATAGATCGATGGAGTTAGTACATGTCATTACCTCATACCTAAGTGGAGCCTCCTCTAGCCCCAAAAATGTAATACCAAAAAACGGAAGTCAAATGAAATCTGTTATATTAAAATTATTGAGTAAAATTATAACCTTGATAACTTTTATAAAATATTTTCATATTTTTGCTAATTGCATTTGAAAGTGAATTTAAATTATTAAGTAGTTAAATATGCTCGCATCGCATTGAAAATAATCGCATTGTCATTATTTTTTGACTTGCAAATGTAAATAGAACACAAATCGATTGATGGTCGACTTTCATTCTGATGATGGCAAATGCTTTATTGTGTCTTTACCAACTAATCTGTCAGTTAATAATTGAGTGAGTGTGACTACATTTAATTCCCTTGCAGGCACAACGACGACGACAACAGCAGCAGCAACCCACGAATCAACGCCAATATTGAGAACAACCAGCACGGAACATACTAATTTGCTTTTTGATGACCATAATACAACTAAAGCAATTTCATCGACTGCTGCAGCTGGCGCAGGAGCAGGAGCAGCGGCATCCACCGCCACAACAATCCTCGACGTATCCCAGATGCCCCCCTCCACCCTTGACACCACATCGCAAGGCAAAGCGTCATCGTCATCGTCCATGAGCACACCAGATAGCAATGAGATTAGCCCTAGCGCACCAATCAAAAATTTAATTACCAACAGCAGCGGGTCAACAGATTTGCACCCAACTGGGCTAACAACGACAGCAGCGGCAACGCCCAAGAGTGCCAGGAGCACCATCAAGCAACCCATCGATTCAGCGCGCTCCAGGAACCACTGGACCGTTGGGGGTAAGTTGGCTGAACTTGTTTTTATATATTTACGTATTACCATGAATTTGAATGTGTGTGTGTGTGTGTTTTCGTAGGTGCCTCCGCCTATGATACGGAACGACCACGCACATTTCGCAGCAAGCATCATCATGAACACCATTGGGGGCCATTTTTTGAGGAGCCGCTCAATACGGCGGCAACGGGGGAAAATTTAGTTGCGGCAGTGCATCTTTTTACGGAGGCGGTGCTCAACTGTCGGGTGGGCATGCTCAAGGATAAGACGGTAAGTTGAGGGGGTTGTGAAAAGGAGAGGAAGGAAGGAGGAAGGAAGGAAGAAGGAAGGAAGGAAGGAAGGAAGGAAGGAAGGAGGAAGGAAGGAAGGAAGGAAGGAGGAAGGAAGGAGGAAGGAGGAAGGAAGGAAGGAGGAAGGAGGAAGGAAGGAGGAAGGAGGAAGGAGGAAGGAGGAAGGAGGAAGGAAGGAAGGAAGGAGGAAGGAGGAAGGAAGGAAGGAAGGAAGGAAGAAGGAAGAAGGAAGAAGGAAGGAAGAAGGAAAGAAGGAAGGAAGGAAGGAAGGAGGAAGGAAGGAAGGAAGGAGGAAGGAAGAAAAAGGAAGGAAGGAGGAAGGAAAGAAGGAAGAAAGGAAGGAAGGAAGGAAGGAGGAAGGAAAAAGGAAGAAGGAAGAAGGAAGAAAAAGGAAGAAGGAAGGAAGAAAAAGGAAGGAAAGGAAGGAAGGAAGGAAAGAAGGAAGGAAAGAAGGAAGGAAGTGGAAGGAAGAAGAAAGGAAAAAAAAGGAAAGAAGGATGGAAAGGAAGGAAGAAAAAGGGAAGGAAGGAGGAAAGAAAAAAAGGAAGGAAGGAAAAAAAAAGGAAGAAAAAGGAAGGAAGGAAAAAAAAAAAGAAAGAAGAAAGGAAGGAAAGTAAAAAAGAAAGGAAAGAAGGAAGGAAAGAAGGAAGGAAAGGAAGGAAGGAAGAATGAGGGAAGAAAAAGAAGGAAGGAAAGAAGGAAGAAAAAGGAAAGAAGAAAGAAAGAAGGAAGGAAAAAGGAAGGGAAGGAAGGAAAGAAAGAAGAAGAAAGGAAAGAAGGAAGAGAAGGGAAGGAAGGAAAGAAGGAAGAAAGGAAGGAAGAAGGAGAAAGAAGGGAGGAAAGAAGAAGTAAGAAGAAGGAAGGAAGGAAAAAGGAAGAAGGAAAGAAGGAAGAAGAAGAAGGAAGAAGGAAGGAAAGAAGAAGGAAGGAATGAAGGAAGGAAAGAAGGGAGGAAAGGAAGAAAGAAGAAAGAAGGAAAGGAAGAAGGAAGAGAGAAGGAAGAAAATAAGAAGAAAGAAGGAAGGAAGGAAAGAAGGAAGGAAGGAAGGAAGGAAAAAGGAAGGAAAGAAGAAGAAAGGAAGGAAGGAAGGAAAGGAAAGGAAGGAAAAGAAGGAAGGAAAGAAGGAAGGAAAGAAGGAAGGAAAGAAGGAAAGGAAAAGAAGGAAGGAAAGAAGGAAGGAAAGAAGGAAGGAAGGAAAGAAGGAAGGAAAGAAGAAAGAAAGAAAGAAGAAAGGAAAAAGAAGGAAAGGAAAGGAAGAAAAGAAGGAAGGAAGGAAGGAAGGAAAAGGAAAGGAAAGAAGAAGAAAAGAAGGATGGAAGGAGGGAAAAAAGGTAGGAAGAGAGGAAGAAATAAGAAGGAAGGAAAGAAGGAAGAAGGAAGGAAAGAAGGAAGGAAAGAAGGAAAGAAAGGAAGGAAAAGAATGAAGGAAATATCGAAAGGAAAGAAGGAGTAAAGAAAGAAAGAGCCAAAAAGGAAGCAAAAGGATAAAGGAAATAAGGACAGGAAGGAGTGGAAAGAAGGAAACATAAAAGAAGGAAAAAATAAAGGAAATATGGACAGAATGAGTGGAAGAAAGAAACCATAAAGAAAGGATAAAGGAGGTAGGAAGAAAGGACGTTGAAAGAAAGGCAACAAAAAGAAGAGGAAAAAAAAAAAAACTACGAATAGAACAAACATAAAAAATGTGAAAAAAGTAACGAAAGAAAGAAAGAAAGGGAAAAACGAAGAAAAAGGAGAAATATGGACGTAAGACAAGAAATGACGGAAATAAGGACGTAAACAATGAGGAAGCAAGGCAGGCGAAAGAAAGAAAGCTAACAATAAGAACTAACAAAGAAATTAGTTCAGCAACGAAGTGTACTAACTCGACGTACCCAATTTCCAAGTATTTACAACTTTAACCAATATTTTTACAATTTTCCCACTATTCTAGGTCATGTGGGTACGCCGCACCACAGAAAAGGTATCACTTCTAACGGTGGGCAATGTCACCTACAGTGGTGATCCACGAATACGCGTCAAGTTTCAATATCCCAACAATTGGCGTCTGTTGATCAATCCAACGCAGCGCGAAGATGCTGGTATCTATATGTGTCAGGTTTCTACGCATCCTCCAAGGGTGTTTACCACAAATCTTACCATATTAGGTGAGCGCTAATTCAACCACTATTTTACTATATAGAGGGCTAAGACAAGATTTCACTTATTGCAGAACCTCCACTAAGGATCATAGATGAGCATGAGCGCGATGTGGGCGATCGTTATTATAAGTCCGGTAGCACAGTGGATTTACAGTGCCAAATATCAAGAAATTTCTTTCAAAAGGAACGTTACAATATACTCAAATCGATGGATGCGATCAAATCGAATCCAGCGACCACATTGGCCCACAATGAGACGGCAAATGAACTAAATCTAATTGGCGATTCGAATCAAACACAACTGAAACTCTCTAGTCAAGAGCTTGAAAAATACTTTACTAATTTTATTACATGGGCCAAGGACGAGGAAGCACTACAAGCACTGACCAATAGACGCTCCAGGTACGTACGCTATTGTAAATAAATGAAATCTTTTAAAATTTTATTATAAAATTCCAGCGTATCTGAAAAATGGCTAACTAGTCGTATATCCATACCAGATGCCAAGCTTACTGATAGTGGAAATTATTCCTGTTCACTTGGACGTTTATTTGCCGTCATTGTACAAGTTCAAGTTCTTACAGGTAACTTTTCATTCTTCTAAAGAATTTTTGTATAGCCTTAACGTTATTTTTTTTAGGCGAACTACCCGCTGCTGTCCAACATAATTTGGCAAGCTCTTCTTACTTTATGCCTTGGTGTCTGTTTCCCTTAATCATCTCTACTCACCTACTGCATTAGGAATTGGAGTATATATAGTACTATATATATACATATATATTTACCTACTTTCAAATCGACTTGTCCAAACAAAATATTCATACAAAATAATACGATTTATTCCAAATTTTGAACATTTTTTGTACAAAACTCTAATTAATTTCAACTTAATTTTAAATTTTTGTTTTCTAATTTGAGTAATTTAAAATTATGTAAATATTGTAAAACCTTTTTGGATTATATAGTTCTTCTAACACAAAACAAAATAAAAACAAAAATCTCATGTTGATTATGTATAGTTGAATTATTATGGAAATTTAAATGGGGATCAACTCAGCCAGTCCCCTAAACAACAAAAAAAAATATTGTTATACCAAAGTTATTTTGTGAATTTAAAAAAAAAAACCCCAGAAATATTCACTACTTTCAAATATAAGTACTTACATGTGGAATCAATGAAAAATATATATACAAATATATATATATATATATACGTACATAAAATATAATTTTCTTGTATTTCTCGTTTACGAGATTCTTTTCAAAAAAAAAAAAAAAAAAACATCGTACACATAATATGGAATACAAATACTAAGAAAACAGCAGCAAAGAAAAACCCAAATCATAACTAAAAAAAACAGTGTTTCAATGGAAAATAAGATTAAAATGAATAACTCCCAGAAAATTTTGGGATTCCAAAGTGTTTTTATTATCAATAATTTCAGTTAACGATTCTGGGGAAGAATAAAAATATTAATCCGTAATATTAATCACAAATAAAATGGATCCTACCAGGTAGGTTAAACTGTTCAACTTATACCAGAGTTACTTATGAGCTTTTACCAATTTGTATTACCCAAACCAGCGATGTGCAGCCCATAGTCCTTTTGGTTCAGCCAGCCCGATCCGTTATTTCTCCAAGTCGCGGTTTGAGGCCGCTCAGACTATCAGACAATTGGGCCCACGAACCCACGATCTTGTACTATCCATAAAGAAACATACAACTTTTCTTACTTAAAAAAAAATACGATTTTTGTATGGCAACTATACGATATATTTATACCATGTTTCTCAAACTTCGCAAAATTATGTTGGAGCACATAACATTCACGATTAACAAGTCTTAAGACGCTACCATCAATAATAAAACAGTTTTACTCAGTAAAACCAATTTTCAGACCGTTTAGTATATGGCAGCTATATAAAATAGTCATTTGATTTTGATAATTTTTTTCCGAGTTCTGTAGTTGTATCTAAAATTAATAGATAACAAGTTAGAAGACCTTAGCATTGAAAACAATAAAGTTATTCACCCTAGAACTAGTTTTGAAACCGATCGTTCCTATGGCAGCTATACTATATCGACGACCGATTTTGATCAAACTTGGTAAAATTAAGTGTTACCATATAATTTTGAAAAATACCAAGTTTGGAGACGCTACCATTGAAAACAAAAAAGTTTTTCATACTAAAACTAGTTTTTGAATCTACTGGTTCTATGGCAGCTATACTATATCGACGACCGATTTTGTTTAAACTTTACAAAATTGTGTGTAACCATATACAATTGAGAAATACGAAAATTGGAGACGCCACCATGGAAAACAGAAAAGTTTTTCATACTAAAACTAATTTTTGAATCTACCGGTTCTATGACAGCTATACGATATAGACGACCGATTTTGATCAAACTTGGCAAAATTAAGTGTTACCATATACAATTGAAAAATACCAAGTTTGGAGACGTCACCATGGAAAACAGAAAAGTTTTTCTCACTAAAACTAGTTTTGGAATCGACCGGTTCTAAGACAGCTATACTATATCACCGACCGATTTTGTTCAAACTTGCCAAAATTAAGTGTTACCATATACAATTGAGAAATACCAAGTTTGGAGACGCCACCATGGAAAACAGAAAAGTTTTTAATACTAAAACTAGTTTTTGAATCTACCGGTTCTATGACAGCTATACTAAATAGTCGACCGATTTTTATCAAACTTGGCAAAATGAAGTGTTACCATATAATATTGAGAAATACCAAGTTTGGAGACGCTACCATTGAAAACAAAAAAGTTTTTCTCACTAAAACTAGTTTTTAAACCGATCGTTCCTATGATAGCTATACTATATAGTAGACCGATTTGGTTCAAACTTGGTAAAATTAAGTGTAATCTTATACAATTGAGGAATGCCAAATTTAAAGCGTTAGCATTAAAAACAAAAAAGTTTTTCTCACTAGAACTAGTTTTTAAATCGACCGGTTATATGGCAGCTATACTATGTAGTCAACCGATTTTATTCAAACTTCTCAAAATTATGTTGGAGCACATAACATTCACGATTAAAAAGTATAAAGACGCTTTCATCAACAATAAAAAAGCTTTTCTCAGTTCAACCAATAATAGATAAAGCAGTCGCATGTGGCACTACAAAAATTTGTATGAAAAAATGTGGCAAACATCCATGTCATATGTCATACACACACGATATGGTCACATGAAACTGCTTCATCTATGGCAAATTGTCTTATCGTGTGAGTCCGCCTTAAAGCTATGGGAAGTTGCTGAACTAAAGTAAAGCAGTTTCATAATAAATTCAAGCAGTGCTTTAATAATTTTACTATCTTATCTCTCTTTTCAACTGTATGAATTTTTCTAGTTTTGTACTCTTCTAACTTCCAGTCATAATAACTAAGTGTCATAAGGGCAGAGAAAAAATTCATAACTTTACTTTAGTCTTCTCGAACTAATTTAGCTTATTTTTGCTTAGCATTATTGTTATAGCCTAGACATTCCCCTTTCATCCCATTTAAACCATTTTCAAAAAATTCGAAATAGTTTAGGAGATATTGCAATTTTAGTGAAGCAAGGAATTTGATTGAGGAAGCACTGAATATAAAGGTCTTTTACATTTAAAATTTTTTTTTTTTATTTTTTTTTTTTTTTTTTGTTTTGCATTATTAGCTTGGACAGTCCACTTTTGTGCCCTTTAAACCATTTTAAAAATTCAGAAATAGTTTATTAGATATTGCAATTTTAGTGGAGCAAGGTTCTTGCTTGAGGAAACGGCCGCCTTTTTTACAAAACTTTTTAAAAATATGATTGAGGTACGGGCTAGAATTACATCAATTCTGGTTATAACCTCATTTACCGTTTTCAATTCCGATAACCTGGAGTCCCGTAATCATGGTCACCACCTAATTAATAACACAAATCCAAAAACCAAACTGAAAAGCTCTTATTGTTTTTCCTCCAGAATTTTTTAAAAAACTCTCAAAGGTTGGAAGACCCACATAAGCAGTAAACTGCTTGAATTGTTTACGAATGCTTGGATGGATTTTGTACTGCTTAAACTGTTTGTAAATGATTGAAAAATTTCATTATTTTAAACCAATTTCTTCTACTCAACAATTCTACCACTTAATTTTAATTAATTTAATTTTTATTGCTTAATTTATTGATGCCTGCTCAGCTTGCTTAGGTAAAATTGGAAAGTCTTTTTAAATTAGAATTTTCCGACAAACAAACAGTCAATTAAATTGTAAGCAATTTTTTTAAAAATAAAATATCAACATAAAAAACAAATCATTTTCAAATTTGGCGCCATTCACCTCGATTAACTTACTTAAGTCCTTCAATATTTATCGACAATCGCTTCCCTTCCCCCACAATTCAACATTTTTGCCATTGATCGCCTACGGTCACATTGCACACAAAACTCTATTATTTATAGCCCTGAATTTTTTATTTTCTTTTAACATTAAACATTTGATTTAAAACCAACGAATTTCTATTTACTTTACTTTCGGCAAACAACAACAATACAACAAATTAAATGTGAGTGGCAAACAAATTGGAGTTTCAGTTTCTGTGCGTGCGGCATTTACCCTTGGCTGGCTGAAGGCGGGTGTTGTTGTTGTTGGTGTGTGTGTGTGTGTGGGAGTCTCTCTCAGCTGCTTTAATCAATCATCGCAGATAAATTCTCGGTGTTAAGCGGGCGCGGAGGACAACCCACTATCGATGTGAGAACAATTTACAATCTGACTCTGACTTCACCTTGACTAAAGTACACGAGGGCAAATGCAAATGCAAAAAAAAAGCGCAAAATGAAAACAAAAACGGAAAATCTGAAAAAATGATAACAGTAAAAGGCAAAACTGAAAAAAATAACATGCAAATGATTTCCCGCCCCTCACAGTTTTTCATCCCAATTCATCGCTGCAAACGGCAACGGAATTATTATTGGAAAATATGTTGAAACTACGTAACATCTGGACGGTGGGCAATAACAATGGCCTGGTCGCTGTACGGTAAGAAGAATTCTATAGATTAAGCTCATACATACTTATAGGAGAATATGTATAACAAAAAAATAAATACATACAATATATATATATATATGCGTATTCATTTTTTGCTTAATTAAAATACAATCTCTCTTTTTGTGAGATATTACTATAAAGTTAATCCCTTAATAGATAAGATTTGGATATGGACTTAAAGACCCACGATCGGAAAATACTTACTAGAAGACTTCTAATCTTTCTAGCACAAATTTGGCTAGATTATGCGTAATTTTGTAGGAAAAAAAAAGCTTTGAATCAAAGTTCAAGCGAATAAACTTTGGCATAATAAACAACCCATGAACCAAATGTCTGAATCAACCTGTTGAATGTTGAAAAATATTTCAAAATTTAATATATATAAATAAAATAAAATATATAATTTAAGTAAATAGCTTAAATCATTTCTAAAAAAAAACAACCCTTAAGCCTTTTTGAACCGGTTCATTCTGGTTCCGAAAACCGGTTTGATATGGTTTAAGTGTTCAACTCCAAATTATCAATTTACACCTCAAATTTTAAGTTCCTAGCTTAAAGAAATACTGAGATATGGCTCCGAACCACTTTTAAAACTTGTTCAAAACTGGCTTGTCTCCGGGGAAAATAAATAACTCCTTATTACTCATCTAAAAATCAAATTTCAAGTTCCTAGCTTCAAAAATTACTAAGATATGGCTCCAAATCACTTTTGAGCCACTTTTTAAGACTTGTTGAATAATAGCAAGGATTAAGTTAGAAAAATTGATTAAAAATTTTTTTTTAACCTGAACTGAGGTGTTTTTAAAGTTATTGTAATTTGTCTAAATTTTTAAACCATTTTTCGAACCGTTTAAAATTAGATTAAATTATTTTGAACTCTTTTAAAGCTTATTTTTTCAATTTGATAATTTTTAAAAATTGTAATCCATTTGATAAAGCCGTTTGCGAACCGGTTCAGCAAGGGTTCAGTTAGAAACATTGATTTAAATTATTGTTGAACCTGAACTGAGCTGTTGTTGAAGTTATTCTTATTTTTCTAAATTTTTGAACCATTTTTCGAACCGTTTAAAATTTGGAAAAAATATTTTAAAATGTTTCAAAGCTTTTTAGCCTTTATGGGTAATTTTTCAAATTTTAAATCCATTTGTTAAAGCCGATTCCGAACCGGTTCAGTTAGAAGAATTTATTTAAATTATTTTGAAAAAGGTTCAATCTGAACTCAGAAGCTTATTTAAACTTAAATACATTTTTTAACCATTTTTCGAATCGGTTAAATTTAGAAAAAATTATTTTTGAACTATTTCAAAGCTTTTTTGCCTTTTTAGGTAATTTTATAAAATTTAAATCCATTTGTTAAAGCCGTTTTGAACCGTTTCAATCTGGATCGGAACCGGTTTTGAAACAATCTAATTTTTTACTTCATATTTATTAACTTACATACCAAATGTCAAGTTCCTAGCTTACATAATTTCTGAGATATGGCGCCGAACCACCTTTTTTAAGACTGGTTCAGAACCGGTTTGTCTCCGGGACAATAAATAACTTCATTTTATTAACCCAAACACCAAATTGTAAGTTCATAGCTTGAATAATTTCCGAAATATGGCTCTAAGTTACTTTTGAACCGGTTCCATCTGGTTCGGAACCGGTCTTGAAACAGTTAAATACTTAACTCCATATTTCTTACCTACACACCAAATTTCAAGTTTATAGCTTTAATAGTTTCCGAGATATGGCTCTGAACCACCCTTTGAACCGGTTTAAAGCCGATTGCAGCGCCACCTATTGAGTTTAATTGTAAACCTAAACCATCTAGGCACACAAAAATACATATATTCAGAGAAAATTTCATCCAAATCGGTTTAGGAGTAATTCAGTGACAAACGCTGGGACAGAACAAATATATATATAAAGATATAGCTTTTCCATACAAAATTTTACGTCAAAATGTCCTTGTGGACGGATTATTTAATTATTTAGACGAACAACAAAATTTTCCCAAACTTTATCGGGAATTTTCAATAAGAATTTCAAAAGAATAATAAAACTAATGTACGCAGTGTGACCATGAAACCTGCATAAAAGTGGCCTTTTTTCTAGAGGTTTAGTGGTCACACTGCACCTTTTGTAGGGATCAGCTATTCAACATAAACAAAAGCAAATCAGTTACAGGAAATCCTCTATTTCTATTTCACATTAACAATCATTTGCGCAAAATTTTATATATAGCTATAAATCCATATTTAAATATGTATAATAAAAGCATTATTTCTGTATTCCTTTTTAGATCACTTTCAACGACTGCCGAATGCAAGGAATCGGAATCATGGTTCTCCAAATTGCTTGTACGAAAAATTGAACCAACCAAAGAATCGCACAGTCGCATGTTGAGCGACAAGGAAATTATATATGCATTGCATACGCATAATGTACGCCCCGATTCGATGGTGGACTATCTAAATAACTAGTAAGTGGGGTAACATAAAATATTAAAAAAAAAACTGACTTAGAAGAAGAGGTGAAACCAGGGGGAACACAGAGTCTGATTAAGAAAGAACGAGGGAGAGAGAGAGAAGTGTCCGATTGTAAAATATTCTGTACCTGCCAAATTCTGTTTATCAGCCATGTTTTCAATTCCACAAAATTTTTGTGAACCAAATTGGGTCCAAAAACCGGTTATTAATCACAACATTTTTGTGAAAGTGGAGTTCAGAACATGGCTGTATAACTAACTATAAAAGTGTTGCCCATCACGATTGATGGCGGTGCTGCCCATCATAAATGTGAACAGTGCTGCCCATCACAAATGCGGACAGGGCCGCCTATCATAAATGTGGACCGTGCTGCTTATCACAAATGTGGACAGTGCTGCCCAGCGTGATTATTAGTTTTGCTTATAACTCCACTATCGTTTATTTGATCGAAAAACTATGTATGGGAGATGAATAAACAATGATGAGTAGAGTAATTCTCTGGAAGGTCAAAACAATGTTACTCTAAAACTGTGGAAGATATGGCGTTTTTTTTTTCAAATTATGGTAGAGACTTGTTAAGTCTTTTCTGTGCTAGGTGCTAAAGTTTTTTCTATTAATTTCATTTATTTTTCTCTATTCATTTCCAGCAAAACGACTGTCGCCTTAATCAACGATAAAAAGGCTAATCTTTCGTGCAATTTGGTGGCTTCATGGAGCGTTCAGGTGGGCGATATGGATCAGTGTTTGCATTTATGGAAATATACGGGCGGCTTTGAGAAAATTGATCAGGCCAAAGAGGATTTGTGGAATGATCCCGAGTATCTTAGTTTAATGAAGGAGCGTTCGAAATTTTTACGCTCACGCCATCTGCAATATCTGTTGGCCTTCAGCTACTGGCCACAGATAGCCAGTCGATCGGGCAAGAATATCTACGAAATGCGGTGAGCCTCTAACATCAATTTGATATTGGAATTGAATTTAATTAATTTTTGCCATTTTTTCCTAGCTCGTATCGACTGACCCCGGGCACCATGATCGAATGGGGCAACAACTGGGCGCGTGCCATCAATTTCCGCAAGCACAACAATGAGGCCTTTGCCGGTTTCTTCTCACAGATTGGCCGTCTGTATAATGTCCATCATATTTGGTGTTACAAATCGCTGCAGGATCGCAAGGAGACACGTGAGGCTGCCTGGCGTTCACCTGGCTGGGATGAGTGTGTTGCATATACTGTGCCTTTGATACGCGAAATGCATTGCCGCGTTTTGGCCCCCACTGAGTTTTCGCCCTCCCAATAGACACACACATACACACACACACTGAGAAAGTCCTTGTTGCATAGTTTTTTTTTGTTGTATATAATGATGATAATTTTCCATTAAGATTAAAGTGCATTTTCAAAAAATTTATACACTATTCTGAGCTACAAATACCAAGTAAGCGCACGACTCTATTTTTTTTTTTTTTTGCATATGAAATCCACAAAAACAAAAAAAATGGAAGAAAATAAAAATGTTATAGTCTGTACAATGTGTAAAATTAAAGAGTTTTTTTTATGATAGGAGAAGATTTTTATAGAAGGTCAAAAATTTTGGGATATTTGAGGTATTTTTCAAATGATGGCAACTCTACTATCGTTCATCTGATCGAAAAACAATGTATGGGGACTCGATAAGGAATGATGAGTAGATTGTATGTCTAGAAGGTTCGGGCAACCTAACTCCAAAATTGTGCAAGATATGCGATTTTTTCAAATTGTGGGGTGGTAACTCTAGTATCGTTTATCTGATCGGGAAATATTGTATGGTGGATCGATAAGTAATGATGATTAAAACATATGTCTGAAAGGTTGGAACATTCCTTGTTTAAAATTATAGGAGATATGGGTTTTTTTAAAAAAGCCGGGGTGGTAACTCTACTATCGTTCATCTGATCAAAAAACGTTGTACGGGGGCTCGATAAGTAATGATGAGTAGATTATATGTCTAGAAGGTTCGGGCAACCTAACTCCAAAATTGTGAAAGATATGCGATTTTTTCAAATTGTGGTGGTAACTCTAGTATCGTTTATCTGATCGGGAAATATTGTATGGTGGATCGATAAGTAATGATGATTAAAACATATGTCTGAAAGGTTGGAACATTCCTTGTTTAAAATTATAGGAGATATGGGTTTTTTTAAAAAAGCCGGGGTGGTAACTCTACTATAGTTCATCTGATCAAAAAACGTTGTACGGGGGCTCCATAAGTATTGATGAGTAGAATATATGTCTAAAAGATTCGAGCAATCTAACTCCAAAATTGTGGAAGATATGCGATTTTTTCAAATTGTGGGGGTGGTAACTCTATTATCGTTCATCTGATCGGGAAATATTGTATGGTGGATCGATAAGCAATGATGATTTAAACATATGTCTGAAAGGTTTAAGCATTCCGTCTTCAAAATTGTGGGAAATATGTGGTTTTTTTCAAAAAGCCGGGGTGGTAACTCTGCTGCCGTTCATCTGATCGGGTAATGATGTACAGTGGATTGATAAATAATGATGAGTATAATAAATCTTTAGAAGGTCCAAACAATCTCACTCCAAAATTGTGGAAGATATGAGGTATTTTTCAAATTATGGGGGTGGCAACTCTAGTATCGTTCAACTGATCGGAAAATTATGTACGGTGGATCGATAAAAAATGATGAGTAGAATATATGTCTAGAAGGTTTGAACCATCTAACTTAAAAATGGTAGAAGTTATTGCGTTTTAGGGGCGTGGCAAAAATCCAAAACTAAACTTGATCTAAGAATTATATGTTCCATAAACTTCAAACCTCTAGCTCTTACCAGCTCTGAGATCTCAGCATTCATACGGACATATATCAACTCAGCTGTTGATGCTGAGTGAGAGATGCTTCATTCTGGCTGTTACATACAATATACTCTTAGAACCTACGGTACAGAGTATTAAAAAATTCCGAATTCTGTGTTTTAAACGTTTCTTTTCGTTTTTATTTTATTTGTATAGTTTATTTGGTATATAACAATAGCTTAAAAGGCTATCGAAACTAAGGAAACAATTGTCTTTTAACCAGGGAATAATACCGTAACCGGAACCGTTAACCGAAAAAATCCGGTATCGAAGCCGGAACCGATATACGTTTCGGGATTATTCCCTGCTTTTAACTAAAATAGAGAAACATCATAACAAAAGCTTACAAGTGAACTTAAATATAACAATAGTCAGGCTTAAAATGATTCATACCTTTACCATATAAATTCTATATATATATATACCAATTATATAAGCGATCTCTGTAGTAAATCAGAAAACACTCAATTGGGGTACAGTTGACGTGTTAATTGAAACTATATTTTTTTAAAGTAATATAAATAAAATGTGGGAAAATTAGTTAAAGCATAATTTACATAATTTTGTTAATGTAGTAAGTCGATCAAGTCCGACTGTAATATACTCTGTACCTGCCAAAGTTTGTATATAAATTTTAATTGTAAGACTGAGTTCACATCTAGTAAGCCTTCTCGTTGTATTGTTTTGAATGCCAAATGACAAGCTATTCACAATGAAAACAAGACAATAGAAGGGCCTACTAGATTGTCTGAACCCAGACTAATTGTCATAAAATGACAAATGACACAAAATGACAATGTTTTTGCTTGAAAATTATGGGAATTTGACACAAAATGACCAATGACAAAAAATTAAAATGCCATGTGTTCTACAAATTGCTTTCGACCCAAAATCGTCACTATTTCCATACGATTTGGGTCGTTTTTGGGGTCTAAAAAATTTGTAGAACACATGGGAAAGTTTTTCTTGAAAATAATGGGAATTTGAAACAAAATGACAAATGACAGAAAATTACAGTCCCATGTGTTCTACAAATCGCTTACGACCCCAAAATCGTCGCTATTCCCATACAATTTGGTTCGTTTTTGGAGTCGAAAGCGATTTGTAGAACACATGAGAAAGTTTTTGCTTGAAAATAACAGGAATATGACACAAAATGAGGCAATGTAGTGCCAGCCTAAGTGTGTAAAAGTGCTACCCATCACAATAGAGGCCAGTGCTGCCCATTAAAATTATTTGTGTTGCTTATAACTCAACTATTATGCATCTGATCAGAAAAAAATTATGGGAGTGATATCTTTAGCATTGTTAATCTGACCAAAAAACGATATATGGGGGCTCGATAAGTAATGATGAGTAGAATATATGTCTAAAAGGTTCGAACAACCTAACTCCAAAATTGTGGGAGATATGAGATTTTTTAAAATTGTGGGGGTGGTAACTCTACTATCGTTTATTTGATTGGAAAACAATGTATGGGTGCTTGATAAGTAATGATGAGTAGAATATATGTTTAGAAGGTTTTAACAACCTAACTCCAAAATTGTGGAAGATATTAGGTTTTCTTTTTTTCAAATTTTGGAGGTGACAACTCTGCTAACGTTTATTTGATTGGAAAACAATGTATGGGGGCTCGATAAGTAATGATGAGTAGAAAATATGTTTAGAAGGTGCGAGCAACCTAACTTCAAAATTGTGGGAGATATGCGACTTTTCAAATTATGGGACAACTCTACTAATGTTTATCTGATCGAAAAACAATATATGGGGCTCGATAAATAATGATGAGTAGAATCTATGTCTAAAAGGTTCGATCAACCTAACTCCAAAATTGTGGGAGATATAAGACTTTTTCAAATTATGGGTGTGGCAACTCTACTATCGTTCATATGATCGGAAAATCAGGTGTGGGGGCTCGATAAGTAATAATGAGTAGAATATATGTCCAAAAGGTTTGAACAACCTAACTCCAAAATTGTGGTAGATATTAGGTTTTCTTTTTTTCAAATTTTAGAGGTGACAACTCTGCTATCGTTCATTTGATTGGAAAACAATGTATGGGGGCTCGATAAGAAATCATGAGTAGAATATATGTTTAGAAGGTGCGAGCAACCTAACTCCAAAATTGTGGGAGATATTAGGTTTTTTTCAAATTGTTGAGGTGACAACTCTGCTATCGTTCATTTAATCGAAAAACAATGTATGGGAGCTCGATAAGTAATCATGAGTAGATTATATGTTTAGAAGGTGCGAGCAACCTAACTCCAAAATTGTGGAAGATATTAGGGTTTTCTTTTTTCAACTCTGCTATCGTTCATCTGATCGAAAAACAATGTATGGGAGCTTGATAAGTAATGATGATTGGAATATATGTCTAAAAGGTTTGAACAACCTAACTCCAAAATTGTGGTAGATATGAGACTTTTTCAAATTATGGCTGTGGCAACTCTACTAACGTTCATCTGTTTTTGCCTATAACTCGACTATTAAGCATCTGATCAGAAAATTTTGTATGACGGATAGATAAATAATGTTAAGTAGAGCAAATCTCTAGAAGGTACAAACAAGCTAGCTTCAAAATTGTGGAAGATATGAGGGCATCTCGGAGACGGACTTGATAGGGTCTTCATACCTTCGGTACAGCCGTATAATCTTAAAAAAATGCAGGGTATTACATTTTATATGCCTTAATTCTATATAGTTAACTCCCTATGTCTCTAGGCCTCGCCTAACTGCTTCTCCTTGTCCTTATCCTTGACGGTACCCGCCGCCTGTTGCTGTTGCTGACGCACTGTCTTGATATGCTTCTTCCCTATGAGATGTTGTTGGAGTATGGTGACATGATTCATCAGTTTGTTGCACAATTTGCAATAATATGAACCCGAGGGTGTGCGATACATGGCCAAATCGCCTTCCAAATGGGGACTTGGATTGGTGGCCACTGTTACGGTTGCTGGTGTGGGTTCCACCTGGGGATCCACACTGGCATTGCGTAGATTCTTTTGATGTTTGGTGCCATCCAAATGCATTTTCATTTGTGAGGGCGAAGTGACTTGAATTTTGCATAGCTTACAGCTAAGCACGCTATCATCCAAAGGAGCGGGAGCTGGTGGCAACTCCTGCTCCCGCTCCTGCTCCACCTCCTCCGTTTCCTCTTCCTTAAACATTTCGCCTATGCCAAAACGTCCATCATTGGGTGTTAAAATGGGCTCCAATTTGCTGCCCGTGCGCACCCATTTGCCCTCCTCCGAATAGTAGCCAGCTCCCGAGGGTTTGGATTTCTTTTGCTCCACCAATTTGTGCTTACGTCCGGTATAATGCTGACGTGCATGCGTGGCCGATGTCAAGGCCAAATCGCACAAATCACAATGGAAGGCATTGGGCCCAATGGGTCCGCCCTGTTTGATCAAACGCTTAATGGGCGGCTGCTCCAGACCCACCTCGGTGTAGTTCTTGGCCAGCCAAGCACTGATATGACGATCATGCGCCTTGGAATCATAATGTTCCCGGGCACTTTTCATGGAGGTCATCTGAGCCTTGCACAGCTCACAGGATAAGGGTTTAATCAGCTTATTCAGCTCCTCGGGATAGCTCTCATCGCGTCCGGGATACAGTATGGTCTTGTTGACTTCTGGTAGGGGTTCCGTTAGTTTTCGTTTAGCTGGACGTGCTCCATCTTGTCTGCCCGGCGGTACAAAGCGATTCCCATGGTTGCCGCCGGTCCCGTTATTTGTCTCTGGCAGCGGAGAGACACTGCAATTCTGCTGCTGCTGCATGGCGTCTGCTCCTTCGGAGAGCAGCGGTATGTGATAGCCACTCAAATATTCAGAGGAACTCATAATTTTTTTTTTTAAGTGCAGCAAAACTGTAAATCGAATTTTTTCAAAACACAATTAGAGATGTGCATTTGACTAGGACGGCACAGTGGGACGAATTAGCTAAACTTAAACGAACAAATTTTGGAAAATCTGAAAAAAACTTGGATAGAACTTAAATCCAGCTCAAAATTGGAATTCACTTACGAAGGCTTTACCTCAGAGAAAATTTAATATCTAATTTTCCAGGAAGGCTTTACCTTAGAGAATATTTTAGCCAATTTTCCAGGTATCATCTGTCATCTCTTAGAAGTAAAAGCGATATTAGTGGAATTTCTGAAACTGATTTGCTACACTTTACAAAAAGCACAGTGTGACCCTGAAACCTGCATAAAATACGCCTTTTTTACAGTGGTTAAGGTTCGGAAATTTGAGGTTCAAGGTTTTTTTCGGTCCAAGTTTTACCAAATTTTTATAGAAAAGCAAAAATATTAAGAAATATTCAGAATTTTCGTATTTTTGTTTACTTAAAGATACGATTTCAATTATTTTTTCGTGATATTATTGGTCTAAATAAATTAGGGTTGTAATAAACGAAAGCTAGGGTTCCACAGGCAAATAATTTGCCCCAATGTTGATGAAAAATGGGCCTTAATAGGGGAATTTATCCATAGCTTTAGTTTTAAGTCCCGAAAAATCGAAAAAAATGGCTATTTAGACATATTTCGTGCCGAAGTTTTTTATACACTTGAAAAAGTTCACTTCAACTAAATTATCCGGTAGAATATATATAGGATATACATAGATATCAGATATTTAAGATTCAAAATCATTGAGAATCAAAATTTGATCACGCTACCATACAAAACAACTTTTCTTAGTAAAAAACATTTTCCGACCGATCGGTCCTACGGCAGCTATATGCTATAGTCATCCGATTTTGATAAAACCTTCCAGACCTTCCCGTGGAAGCATATAAATTTAATATATACCAAAATTGGTGACGCTACCATTGACAACAAAAAAGTTTTTCCCACTAGAACTAGTTTTTGGACCGACCGTTTATATGGCAGCTATATGCTAAAGTCATCCGATTTTGATAAAATCTTCCAAAATTATGTGGAAGCATATAAAACTAATATATACCAAGATTAGTGACGCTACGTTGGAAAACAAAAAAGGGTTTTTCACTAGAACTAGTTTTTTGACCGACCGTTTATATGGCAGCTATATGCTATAGACATCCGATTTTGGTAAATTCTTCCAGAATTATGTTTAAGCATATAAAACTAATATATAAGAAGATTGGGGACGCTATGATGTAAAACAAAAAAGTTTTTCGCACAACGACTTATTTTTCGACCGACCGTTTATATGGCAGCTATATGCTATAGTCATCCGATTTTATAAATTTTTCCAGGATTATGTAAAGCATATAAATCTAAATATACCAGTTATACCTACGATGAAAACAAAAAAGTTTTCCCACAGAACTTTTTTACCGACCGTTATGCTAAGAGTCACCGATTTGAATTTTTCCGTTTTCCGACAGCTATAAGATATAGTCGATCCCGTTAGTTGCGTGCAGTAAAAAGAAGACTCTGTGCAAAATTTCATCTGGATAGCTTTAAAACTGGCGGAAATGAACTCAGCTCGTCGTCCTGATCAAGAATATATATATAAGTTCAACGATCTCATGAAACCGCTTCGTCAACCTGAACCCAAAAAGTTTCGCAGATTGAAACCCCTAACCAATATTAAGGGGCACACCTAGTGTAAAGACCTAAAAAAGGTAATTTTTATAAAAAAATACTTTATTAATTGTTTCAAAATTCTACAAAGTATATTTATACATGTTTTAAGAATAGACAGCAGAAATTTTAGAAATAAAAAAAGGACAAAATGGCGTTCTTTTTTTAAAAAGTTCAATTTCACCCAAAATTTTGGTCGTTTTTGGCCTGCCAAAATTCGATTTTTCATCATGTTAAAAAAATCAATAGGTCATGATAGTAATCGAATCATTTGTCTTTGAGTAATCACTCCAGCAAATTCGGAAAATGCTGTTTCGAGAAAAACGCGTTTAAAAAGGCTAATGAAACTCTCTAGCTACCAAGTGGCTTCTCTTTAAGTGGCTATAACTCGAAAACTATTTGAGATATCGATTTGAAATTTTAATATCTTATTTTTAAAGGTGTAATCTATCGATATATGAAAAAAAATTCCCACTAGGTGAGCCCCTTAAGAGGTTTACAGTCTAAACGGTTTACTGATGAAGATATTTTTTGGGGTTGTATTTCTTTACTATTCGTAAAAAGTCTGAAAGATTTCCTCTATTTCACTACTAAAAATACTCGTTGACTTTATAAACCTAATATATTCATTATCAAAAGCCTTGGTAATTAAGTTATATTTGTGTGATGGTATAAACGTCTTGATCTTCGAGACCATAAGATCTAGCTTAACCCAGAGTGGTTTTTAGACTCCTTTCATATGCATATATATAGTTTGTTTTACGCCCACACAATAAAATATGATAAATAATATGTCAAATTTTAACGATTTCAAATCATTTCTAATATTAGGCTGTTTTCTTTTTTGCTTTAGTTTCCCAAGTGCCTGTACCACTGTGCCAGGTCGAGGGCGCATGCCTTAAAATTTATCGCTGCGTCGATAACGATAACAATTTTTAGCTTGTTTTTTTTTTACCATCAAACTTTATTTTTCTGCATTTTTATTTGTACAAAAATAAAGAATCCATCGTCGTCGTCTCCTCAATCCCCATTTAGTTATCGGGCAATGAGCGAATGATGTCCGAATCTCCAGGATCGGTAATGGACATGGTGCACACGCGGAAGTATTTACCACAGGCGGTGCCCAATTCAATATTGGTGCCACTGTAATGCTGGACCTCGGTTTTGGCCAACATGGCGTAGTACTCAATCTCCGACTTTCTGCAAGCAAAAAAAAAACAAAAAATATGAGTAAACATTTTAAGGACTGGCTTTATACGTATTGCCCATTGTGGAGCAAATCAGAAAGAGTCTCTAGTAATAAAAAAGATTCGTCATGGCCTTCGGCATTACAAATATCATCACATTGGATTAACAAAAATACATATAAACAAACATTAAACCATTCTTACCCCAAGTATCCTGGAACCATGTGGAGCCGCTGCTGCTGCTGCAGCTGGTCGAGATATGAACAAAACTACTCCATAGTTTCCATTCAAATGATTTGTAGAGAATCATATTTCTCAGTCAGCTTTTTTAGGGCAGACTCCATATGGTTCCCACACTTCGACTAATCTCATATATATGTACTTGGAAATCTACTTCTCGGTAGCATAATTCAAATTTATTCAAATCTCTCACCTCAAAGCGGGCGTATTGCTGGCAATCAGCACCAATTTGGCCTTGCCCTGGCGCAAAGTCTTCAGAGTTTGCTTGTAGCCCAGGCAATATTTGCCGGATTTCATCACCAGCGCCAAGCGGGCATTGGTGCTCTCCAAAGCCTTTTTCTGTGAGAACGAAAAAAAAAACCAACAAGTTGAGTAATTTGTTTGCAATTGAATTGTGAGTTGCATTTATTTACCTGTTTCTTTACCGCAACCATGTTGAAATAATTGAGCCAAAAAGTGAACTAGGGAAATTGAATTCTGGTTAATTCTTTTTTTTTCTATTTAGAGAGCACGAGCACACCTACCTACGTCGGCGAACGCTGTCAAAAAGAAAGGGAAGAGCTCAAAGCGGAAGCACGTTAACTCCAGCCAGGGTTGTCAGTGCCTAAGCTAATATGACAGCTGGCTGTGGCAACCCTTTTGGGCGGCCGTACACGTTACGACTTGTGGTATGAGGGAACATGAATTAAATTAAATAATTATTAAAATCGAATGAAAGAATAAAAGTTGATATTAAGTATTATATAAAAAAAAACTAAAATACAGGGTGTAACAGTTTTTAAACAGATCTTTATTTAGTAGTATATTGGAGTCTTTTTTAAGATTTAATTCGAGGTAAAGAAAATATAAACAAAAATTTATTTCGTCACAATACTTCATATGAATAGAAACACTTTTGGAAAGCTCTAAAAACTGTCTTATTTATATGAAAAAAAGTGCCTAAATAAATTTTTATGCTATCTGGAATGAGGCCTTACAGTAGATTTGTGAATTCTTTTGTATGCCAATCGTTTGGGAATTAAAACAGTGGTTCACAGAGGTTTTAAAACATGATTTTTAAACTGTTTCTGGTTTCGAATTACAAGAAATTATTTTTTTTTTATTTCTAAAAGCTATATATCAAAAGCTTCAAATTATTGATATTATTTGTATTAGGATTATCTGGATTATCTTGTAGTGCAAAAATGCTTCAGATACCTTAAGCACCTCGTATATAAGACATTATTGTATATTAAATTCCCAAAAAGTGAATTTCAAAAGTTGCAAATTTTTGTTATATTATTAGTATTAGTATCTGGATTATCTTGTAGAGCAGAGAAGCTACAGTTACCCTAAGCACCTCGAATACAATGTTGGTATTCACGAAAGCGATAATGTCTGAACTAAGTTTGAAGATTCTAGTTTATTTTAATGAACTAGTTCAAAAAATGAATTTAAGTTCAAACTGAATTAAAAAGTTACAAACTGAGTTAAAAGTTACAACGTGATTGTGAGAAAAAACAAACTTTCGTGCGTTTGCATTAGAAGTGCGCGCGTGACGTGAATTTAAACGTGTGACGACGTTTCACGACGGGGTTTTGAAAAATTCCGCCGGGAAATGTGGAAAATTCGCAGAAAACTGTTGTATGAAACTTTTTTGTTTATCATCCGATCAGCTTCAAACTAATTTAATAAAATTCAAAATAAAAATGCAATAATAACTGCATACCAGTTTTCCGGAAAATTAAATGGGTTTAGCGATTAGTTCCAAACTCATTTTTGAAGCTAATCATATTCAAGTTTTAAAGTCGCTTTCAACCCTAAAACGACCCAAATCGGATAGACGGAAAAATACGGCCCCAAAATACGAAAATGCTCGAAAAACTGTTGTATGAAGAACATTTGTTTTTCATCCGGACAACACCAAAATTATTTTCACATTTTGTAAAATACGGAAAATTTGCAAAAAATTCTTGAAAAAACAATTTTGTCCTCCATTTGATCGGAGGAATGGGATGAGATGTATTTTCGTATTTATCATTAAAATTTTGTTTTTTCAAGAAAAATCTTTCCCATGAGTTCTACAATTTTTTTGACTCCAAAAACGACCCAAATCGTATGGGAATAGGGTCGTTTTTGGGATTAAAAGCGTTTGTGGAACACATTGGAGTGACTTTCAAATTTTGAAAAAAAAAATATCCCCAAAAAATACGAAAATGGTCGAAAAACTGTTGTCTGAAGATCTTTTGTTTTTCATTCGGACAACTCGAAACTAATTTTCAAATTTTGGAAAATATGTAAAATTTGCCAAAAAATTCTTGAATAAAAATGTTGACCCAAATTCTTTTTGAAAGCTCTATCTGGAAATTTCAATACAATTTTATTCACTTTTGTTGGAAAATTCATCCAACCATATGTCAAGCTGTATATACAAAAATATGAAACACATTACTTTGAAATTTTTGAAAATATTCCACGAAAGTCGGAAAATGGTCTCCAAATTTATTTTTAAAGCTTTAAATAACAAAATATTACCATCGGGACTTTCAAAATTTGCAAAGTCTGGAAAACTGGAGGAAAAATATTAAAAAAAATTGTTTTCCAATTTGATCGGATTCAAAATCATTTTCAAATCTACCCCCAAGTCGGAAAATAGGCTGAAAATTTATGAATGAATTTCTCTTTATTTTCATTAGATAAGCTTTTGAGCTTTACATAACAAAATATTACCAACGGGATTTTCAAATTTTGAAATAACCCAGAAAATTGGCGGAAAATGGTTAGAAAAAATTTATTTGAATAACAATTCATGCTCATGTTTAAATACTTAGTTTTTTACACAAGTGCGAGCGTAGCCGCGGGTATACGCTAGTTTTTATATACTTGTCTATAAATCCATTTCATATCGAATTGTATGTTTCTTCATATAAGAACTCGTCATTCCTAAAATTCCCTTTAGTTCTAAAAACAATTTAAGGCGTTTTCAAGTATAAACATTTTGAAAGAAATTAAATTAACAATAAAAAATACTTTTTTAGGCTAAATTAAAGCTAATTTGCATTATTAATTGTATTAAATAAAAAAATTTGAATTTGAAAAGTCATGTATGAAGTGATTGATGTCACCATCAAGCAAACGCATCATGCAAAAACACAGGAAACGAAAACAGTTTCATCTGTGGCAAAAAAAAGCACTAACGCCTCAAGCAGCCAGACACGACACGACTATCGATTACCACAACTATCGATTAATTGTTATCAATTGTAAGCACATTGACCATATATATTTTGTTTAAATAAATAAATCCTACAATTTATACAAAAACATGCACCGAAGAAAACAGGCCAAATCTATTAACAAACCGCCGCCCATACAGGCTGTGGCCAAAAAAACCGCAGCCGGCACACGATGATGACCACGATATACAATTCGAAGTGGAGCTGTGCTGGTGTGTGCAACAATTGCAAACGGCCCTGGACAGTGGCAAACTGAGCCAGAAAGTTGGTAAAGTATAAAAAGAAGAGGGCAAACAAATAGAAGGTTTATTTAATTAAATATTTTATGTACAGCTGAGGACACGGCCAAGAATTTAAAGACTTTAACCAGCCAAACGGCGCCGCTGATTAAGAAGCGGCAGGTGATGAAACTCTCTATGGGAGATTATCGAGCTAAAATGCAGCAAGAAGAGAGAAAGATGGGTTTAGGTAAGACAAGGGTGTTGAAGTGGGTTTTGTAAGATACATTTAGGCTGAGCCTTTGAACCAACTCCATTTATCAAAAAATAATCTTCCTTCTCTTTTCATTTCACTTTGACACTCATCTCTTTCTTTGTCATCTTCTCCTTTGCAGCCTCCAAACAAATTAAATTTACCTCCGCTGCGGATTCTACTAAAAAGTCCAGTTTTGTTAAGAAATCCGCTTTACTTACAACTGGCAAAGATTTTCGCTTTAATTTTGCCTTGCCTCTAGCTGAACACAATGAAAATGGGAACTTATCTACTACTAAAGCTGAGGGATCAACGGAGCCTGCCTCACTCCATACCAGTTTTCAACCGGATACGGGTGCAGCTCAGTTCAAATTTAACTTTAACATAGCAGAGGAGCAGGAGGATCAGGCTAATGAAATCAATTTCAGTGGCTTAAAGCTTAATGGTTAAACTTAACAGAATTATTTTAATTATTCGAAACTGAAATAACAATTTAGAAAATGTACAAATTTTAAAACAAACTTGATTTGAATGGTGGGATTAGGCCCTAGATTAGACAACCAGTCAAGCTAAGTATGTTTAGAAATGTTTATAGAGGTAGAGTGGCTCTTCAGACAACATTTTAAAAGCAGTCCATAATGAAAAGATGAAGTTTCTGTTATTCATACAAAAGTAATTAAGTAGAAAGTTTTATACAGGTCCTCATGTGCCTAAAAACAGCAATAATTAGTGATAAGAATGTCAGTTTAGAAATCTCAATTATTTTACCAATGGGCATTGCAAAGGCAATGCTTTCGAAAATCCCTTAATAACATTAAAAACTCTGGTAAAAGTTAAACTAAAATTGGTCTGATATTTGAAACGTTTTCAATCTTTCCAAGAATGCAAAGAGTCAAATAAAAATGCAAAAGAGACTATGCGATTGGTAAATAACGTAATTTTGTTGATTTGCATAATCGCATTTTTCGATGTCCCGTGCGACATTGAAAAACAACATTTGTTATCTGTGTTTCAAAAGTACATGTGGAAGGCTTATCCAATATTGAGTACAAATAGTGATTTTTAATACAATTCAAATAAAAAGAATCATGCTGAAAAATGAGAATATTTGTGATCTGGGTACTTATATAAAGTTGGTCCCGTGCGACATCGTCAGTGTGAAATTCAAAATTTTTTCTTACATGAATGATTTTTTTTTTTGTAAATCATAGTTTTTTATTTTTTATATCCAAACTAGCATATAACCCGGCGCGCTTCGCTTCGCCACCATCAGTATAGCCGCCAAAATAATGAAAAAAAACGTTGGCAATGATACCACCCCCGCCCCCATTTTCCGACCATCAGAAATGAGAAAATTATTTTCCACCTAGAAATTCTACCACCGAGAAATCAAATGAATAATTATTTTCTATAATGTGTTCACAAACCGATTTTGAAGCCAATCGGATTAAAAATAGGTTTTACCATATAGAATTTTCCGACTTTTCGTGCGGATTTTCCAACATTGGAAAATCTCAAGTCTAATTATTTTGCATACTATCCTTACAAACCGAGTTTGAAGTCAATCGGATGAAAAATTGTGTGTTTCCATATAGAATTTTCCGGCCATTTTCCTTGTGGGTGGATTTTCCACCAACATAAAAATCACATGCCTAATTATTTAGCAAACTACCCTTACAACCGAGTTTGAAGCCAAACGGATGAAAAATAGTTTTTTCCATATGGAATTTTCCGGGAATTTCCCGACTTTTCGGGCAGATTTTCCATCATCGGAAAATCTTATGTCTAATTATTTTGCATACCATCCCCACAAACCGAGTTTGAAGTCAATCGAATAAAAAATAGTTTTTTCCATGAAGAATTTTCCGGCTATTTTCCTTGTGGGTGGATTTTCCACGATCGAAAAATCACATGTCTAATTATTAAGCATACTATCCTTACAAACCGAATTTGAAGCCAATCGGATGAAAAACAGTTTTTTCCATATGGAATTTTCCGGGAATTTCCCGACTTTTCGGGCGCATTTTCCAACATCGGAAAATCTTATGTCTAATTATTTTGCATACTATCCTTACAAACCGAGTTTGAAGTCAATCGGATCAAAAATAGTTTTTCATATAGAATTTTCCGGGTATTTTCTTTGTGGGCGGATTTTCCAGCATTTGAAAATCTCATGTCCAAATACTTAGCACACTACCCTTACAAACCGAGTTTGAAGCCAAACGGATAAAAAAAAAAGTTTTTTCCATATGGAATTTTCCGTGATATTCCCGACTTTTCGGGCAGATTTTCCATCATCGGAAAATCTCAAGTCTAATTATTCTGCTTACCATCCTCACAAACCGAGTTTGAAGTCAATCGGATGAAAAATAGTTTTTTCCATGAAGAATTTTCCGGCCATTTTCCTTGTGGGCGGATTTTCCGAAATCTGGGAAACAGGTGTCCAATTATTTCGCTTACTTTAGTTACAAACCAAATTTCAAGTCAATCGGATGAAAAACAAAATTTTCCCCATAGTAGCTTTTCCGGGAGTTTTCCACCCCTTAGGGGTGGAATTTTCCAAAACCCCGCCTTAGTGCTCACTTTCAACTCATAAGGAAACTTCTGTGAAAATTTCAGCTTTCTATCTCTTACCGTTCAGGCTCTGCGTTGATTGCCAATGAATCAGTCAGTCAGTCAGTCAGTCAGTCAGTCAGTCAGTCAGTCAGGACAAACTCTTTTATATATAGAGAGATGAGCAAAAACGGCGGCGAAAAAAATTTAGAGAGCCTGCATACGGTAGAGAAAAAAGTTAAAGTACGATCCAATATTTTAAAAATTTTTTTTGTTTTTTGTTATTATGCGAAAATGAATACATTGAAATCTTTTGTTGACTTAAAAACATTATAACTCCGCTTATTTTTATATAATTTCCTTAAAAGAGTTACTGAAATAACATTATTATTATTATGACGGAAGAAAATGTCCCATACGACATGTCCCGTGCTAAAGTGCTTAAAATTGAATTTTAAGAAATGTATAAGTTTATTTTGGGTAAAATCAAAACCGTTTTTAAGTGTTCTTAAATTTAACAGATTGAAATATTGCCTCAGGATTCGCTAAAATCGGCTTGTCAATTGTTGGTCGCAAAAATCACTTCTGTTTTTGTCCCGTGCGAATGCCTTGGTTTTTTGTAATTATCTTAAAAAAAAATTAATTGCCCAAAATCAACCTTAGCACCAATTGTAGGGCCAATTAAGAGCAATAAGTTAAGCCTTTTGTCAAATCTAAAATACGTTTTATTTTTACTTTTTTTCCACTTCAAAAGTGTACGAAGGTCCAGTTCGACATAATGGAAATGCCCATATATATTCTTAATTATCAAGCCATATTCGTCTGTTTCTTAGTTTACTCATCGCTTGGGTCTTTATATATATATATATATATCGGGACCTACCGGATCGGTTGACATATTTTTTAAATTCCAAAAAAAATTATATCTGATTCCCGTGAAATCTTAATAATTAGATTTAAATGTCCTCTAATTTAATACATTCACAGTTTTTCGATATCATTGCGCGCATTCCAAAGTTATAGATTAAAATCTAAAAAAAAATTACAAAAATTTTTTAACATAATTTTAATTACCAAAATAACATTAAATTAGGAAATATTTAATTAGAAATCAAGTTATTATTGGAAAACAAAACCGAAGAACTTAAACAATGATTTTATTGTGATTTTTTCTTAATATTTGGAAATTTTAAATAATTTGTTGTAAAAAATTTGATGTAAAAAACTTTGCAATTATTTTAACTTTTGATATCGAAAATCTGTAAATGTAGTAAATTAGAGAACATTTAAATCTATTTATTCACATTTCACAAGAATCAGAAATAATTTTTTTTACGATTTAGAAAAAATTTTTAACTTGATGACAAACTTAAAAAACAAATTTTAAAACTCATAACATTAATAATGCAGTTCGATTCCCAGGGCCAGAAAAAGACTTGCACAGTGTTATTTTTCATATTGTGTGTTCACAAACCGAGTTTGAAGTCAATCAGATGAAAAATAGTTTTTCCATATGGAATTTTCCGGGTATATACCGACCTTTCGGACGGGGTTTTTCAACATCTGAAAATCGCATGTCTAATTAATTTACTTACTATCTTTGCATACCGAGTTTAAAGTCATTAACGAATTTTCCAGGAATTTTCCTTGTGATCAAAAAATCACCTGCCTATTTATCCTTACAAAAACCGAGTTTAAAGCCAACCGGATTAGAAATATTTTTTTCCATATAGAATTATCCGGGTATTTAACGACCTTTCCGACAGGTTTTCCAACATGGGAAAACCTCGATCCTTACAAATCGAGTTTTAAGTCAATCGGTCGAACAATAGTTGATTGAATATTCAATTTTCGGGTTCCAACATCGGAAAATCTCATATCCAATTAATTTGCTTACTATTCTTACATACCAAGTTTAAAGTCAATTGGATGAAAAATAGAAAAATAGAATGAAACTTAAACTCCTTATAAATACTTGCAGACAGATTAAAATTATTTTGGATTTCTGCCACGCCTCCTCCCTCCCCCGCAATATCAAATAATCTTAATTTCTTCCACAATTTTGAAGTTAGATTGTTTGGACCTCTCATATCTCCCACAATTTTTGTGCTAGGCTGCTTGAACCTTCTGGACATTTACTCTACTTATGATAACTTATCGATCCTCTATACATTGTTTTTTAATCAGATGAACGATAGTAGAGTTACCACCCCGGCTATTTGAAAATAGTCCCGTATCTTCCACAATTTTAAAGATAGATTGTTCGAACCTTTTAGACATATATTCTACTTATTATAACTAATCGATCCCCATTAATCGTTTTCCATTCAGATAAACAATAGTAGAGTTGTCACCCCGACAATTTGAAAAAAATCTCATATCTCCCGCAATTTTTGAGTTAGGTTGCTCGAACCTTTTAGACATATATTTTACTTATTATAACTTATCGATCCCCCATACATTGTTTTTTAATCAGATGAACAATAGTAGAGTTACCTCCCCGGCTATTTGAAAAAATTACTGTATCTTTTACAATTTTAAAGATAGATTGCTCGAACCTTTTAGACATATATTCTACTCATTATTACTTATCGAGCCCCCATACATCGTTTTCCATTCAGATGAACAATAGTAGAGTTGTCACCCCCACAATTTGAAAAAATCTCATATCTCCCACAATTTTTGAGTTGGGTTGCTCGAACCTTTTAGACATATATTCTACTCATCATTACTTATCGAGCCCCCATACATTGTTTTTCAATCAGATAAACGATAGTAGAGTTACCACCCCGGTTATTTGAAAATATTCCCGTATCTCCCACAATTTTAAAGATAGATTGCTTGAACCTTTTAGACATATATTCTACTCATTATAATTCATCGAGCCCCCATATATAGTTTTCCAATCAGATAAACAATAGTAGAGTTGTCACCCCGACAATTTGAAAAAATCTCATATCTCCCACAATTTTGGATTTAGGTTGTTCGAACCTTTTAGACATATATTCTACTCATCATTACTTATCGAGCCCCCATACATTGTTTTTCAATCAGATAAACTATAGTAGTGTTACCACCCCGGTTATTTGAAAATAATCCCGTATCTTCCACAATTTTGAAGATAGATTGTGCAAATCTTCTAGAAATATATTTGAATACTCATTACTTATCGATCCACCATATATCGTTTTCCGATCAGATGAACGATAGTCGAGTTATAAGCAAAACAAATAATTAGGCAGGGCAGCACTGGCCTTAAGTGTGATGGGCAGCACTTTTTTTTTTACAAGTGGCTCGGCTTAAGAAGTTTTGACCAAATGCCCTTTATACATACATAATCAAGGCACATGACATAAGAATGGCGCTAAGAAAAACACAACAATGGATTAGGCATTATGGCAGGACAAAAATAGAAGGCAATTCAAAAAAGGGTGAAAAAGGAAATGTAGGAAGGATAAGTACACAAGAACAAAAGCCAGCATGAAATTCAATGTTGTAACCTAACACACAAAATATACATAGGAATATACTAAATATACATACATATACATATATACATATGTATACATGCCCTTTATACTTGAGCATGCACTTTCGTGGGTGGATTGTGGGTGGTTAGGGCTAATAGTAAGAAACCTTCGTATATTTCCTTTTACTACGAACGTAAGCTTACGTATGTATGTATATGTGTGTGTGTGTGTGTGAAAGCTTTTGAGGATAAAATAAATTTAGCCATCAAGAGAGTGAGAGTTCTGTTAGAAAAAAAAGAGAGAGTAAAAGACACACACAGAGAGAGAGAGAGTGCAATTACGCTCGTCTGTGTGTGTGTGTGTGTGTGTATGTGGGTGGTTGGGCATTTGTTTTGTTGCTGCCTCACTGAGCTCGTTCGCACGTCAATTCAGCGTCTCAGTTACTACAACGATTTCAAGACCTACGGACGTTTTACACGGCGTGTGCTGCTTAAGCGCGCTACAATTAAGTAACGGGGCAGACAACATTAACAAAAAAAAAAAACTTAAAAAAATTACCGAAAAAAAAAATAACAATAAAATTTACCTAGAACAATAGCAACAAGCAATTATACAACAACAACAACAACAACTAGCCAACTTAACGCCCATCGTACAACAACAACAACAACAACTAATTAAAATACACATCAAATAGAACAACAACGAGTCTAAGGAGTTCCAACAGCAACAGTATTCAATCAAATCAGCAAAAAAAAAAACATCAATAAATTGGTACAGAAAAATATAATAAAAAAATACCTAACTTATACAATAGAAAATGTATGTATGATGAATGTAACCAGAAGACAGAAAAACTATACACACACACACACACACACACACAGTACAGAAATAACAATAATTGGAGATGGAGTAGGTCTTGAGTAGGCACATTCGGCTGGCTCCATTTCCATTTCGTTATCGCTCAGTAGGGCAGTGGAGCTACGACAGCTGTTAAGCTCCCCCCCGCCCCCGACCCCCTCACTCCCTCTCCCACTCCTTGGCCCTCAAGTGTCTATGCTATGCGTCGACGTCGACACAAATTCTGAAACATCCAACAACAACAACAACAAGAGCAGCAGCAGCTCTCTTTTTCGCTCTCAGCTGACACAGCTGATAGCTGCATTTATACACAAGTAGTACATAGGATACAGTGTGACAAAAAAGTATTCATCTAGCTGTAAGTATTTCAAAAAATAAATAAAGCTAGAAAAGTGGACCCCTTAAGAAGCAATCCTATATGCACTTAAAGGCTTTATTTTTGTTCCATATTTGCTGGCTTAGGCCTTGACCTGTTTAATTTTTCTGAGGATTAGGCTAAAAGTGAAAAAGTTGAATTTTAGCACTTTAAAATGTTTTTTTTTTCGACGCTGCCCTTAGGAGCCCACCTTGCGTATGCGTAATTTTTTTTTAGGAACTAAGAGTTTTTATTTCGAAAATTATGTTATATATTTTTATAACACATTTTTAAATAGTTTCCTAACTTCACAACTGTTTTTGGACGCGTTGGACTAGATTAGAATAATTCTAGGATAGTTTTTTTTTTCAAAAAATAAAAAAAACCTAAACAACTTCTACGTGTTTCTCCTATTTCGGCTCTTAGGAATCGAACTGCATTATTACTTTTTTGGGGTTTTAAAGAAAAACATTTTTTTTCAGTTTTTCACCTAGTTAAAATTTTTCTAAAATTGCAAAGAAATTCTTTTTTACTATTTCGAATGCTAGGAATCAAACTGCATTATTACTTTTTTGGGGTTTCATACAACAATTTTTTTAAATTTTCCTTTAATTGCAAAAAATATTATTTTTTTACTATTTCGGATTTTTAGAATCGAACTGCTTTTACTCTTTCGAGGTTCCATACAAAAAAATATTTTTTTTAAGATTTTCACCTAGTTAAAAAATTTCCCATAATTGCAAAAAAATGATTTCTTACTATTTCGGATTTTTAGAATCGAACTGCGTTATTACTTTTTAGAGGTTTCATACAAATTTTTTTTTTTTAATTTTCCTTTAATTGCAAAAAATATTATTTTTTACTATATCGGATTTTTAGAATCGAACTGCATTATTACTCTTTCAAGGTTCCATACAAAAAAATTTTTTTTAAGATTTTCACCTAGTTAAAATTTTTCCCATAATTGCAAAAAAATGATTTCTTACTATTTCGATTTTTTTTTCTTTTGAGGTTTCATACAAAAAAATTTTTTTCACTTTTTCACCAAATTAAAAAATTTCCCAAAATTGCAAAAAAAAATAGATTTTATTATTCTTAAATGTAAACTAATAGAACTTAATGTGCTCTAATTTACCACATTTACAGATTTTCAAAATTATTGCCCAATCAAAAGTAATGGTTAAAAAAGTATAAAATATTAATCATACGCCACGAAGGCTAAGTCAAAATTTGTTCCCATAATTGCAAAAATATGATTTTTTTAATATTTCGGAATTGTAAATCGAACTCATTTTACCTTTCAGGTTCCACAAAAAAAATTTTTTTAAGATTTTAAAAAATTTCCCTAATTGCAAAAAAAATGTTTTTAGAACTGAACTGCATTATTACCCTTTCGAGGTTCCATACAAAACAAAATTTTTTTTTAAGATTTTCACCTGGTTAAAAAATTTCCCATAATTGCAAAAAAAATGATTTCTTACTATTTCGGACTTTTAGAAAAAAATTTTTTTCACTTTTTCACAGTTAAAAATTTTCCCAAATTGCAAAAAAAATTTTTTATTATTCTTAAATGTAAACTAATAGAACTTAATGTGATCGAATTTACCACATTTACAGATTTCCAAAATGATTGCCCAATCAAAAGTAATGGTTGAAAAACAAAAATTGATCATACGCCTCGTGGGCCACATTCAAATTTTTTTCCCCTAGAAATGTTAAGTACATTTCTAATGTGCTCATATTTTTAGCTTTATAAAGCCCACTTAATTATGTGAAACCAGTTGAGTGTGTTTTTCAAGGTCGTTTCTTAAGTCAAGTCAAAAAGTGGCCACACTGCGTATGAGTGATATTAGTTGGGTAAGGTCAAACTTTATAATTTTCTTTTGAAGTATAGACCAAAAAATATGACCCCCAGCCCTTAATCCCATACCTTAGAGACATACTTTTCGTCCACTGCCGCCACTTTGTCGCGCTCGCAATTGCGTCGCTTGGGAAAAAATATCCAAAACAAAATCCATGCAATTCTTGGCGCCAAAGCACAGAAAGAAGACCAGTTTTTATAAGGGAATAAACCAGAACAAAACAAGACATTAACCAAAAAAATTTATATCAGAATAGGAATCAAAAATCGATATTGAAAATTTTTTTACAAAATCATTTATTGGACTCGAAAAAACTTTCCCCATTTCTTTTGGTTCCTAGTCACGCATTTTCGGTCCCAATATTAATCCCCAAATTCTCCCAATAAAAAGGGCCAGCCGAGCTTCTCTCGACTCTTGCTTTGTTATAACCCTCTTTTCGGATGTTCAACTCATTTATGTCAGTCTAGATTTCTGAGTTTTAATCTATTTTGAGTATTCGAGTCTTTTAAAAATGACATATTTATATAATAGAGGGCTCTAGCTCATCAACGAATACTCGAATGTGATAGAAAATTTCATAAAATGTTTAAAAAGAAAGTGAGAGTTTATTACTACGAATATAATGCAACGAATAAAACAGCTCTGACCTACTTCATTTAACGCTTGCCAGCGACTTTTATAGATTTTTATCCTTTGACGGCTCGTTATTGTCTACTTTGATTGCGATTATTTGACCGGTAGACAAACTCCAAAGATTTTAATAAATTTATTAAATGTTTTGTAATTAGTCAAATTGCATAAAATACATCCATTTTGTGTTAAACCAAATTATAAACACATTAAAAAAACATTTGGATTTTCATTTATTCGTATACCAATGTATTGGGGTAAGAATGTACCCCAAAGTAGGTCCAGGCTAGTTTTGACCATTGACGGTGCCAGGTTTAAGCTTAATTTTGATCAAGTTTGCTCAAAATCGGTGTGGAATATGGGAACATTCGTTTTTAAGTTCAGAGACATTGAGAACTATTTTGAATATTGAAGCAAAATTGTACTTTTACAAAAGTAAACTTACGATTTTTAATGCTTTGAAATTTGTGAGGTAAATAAAAAGGGATTTACACCATGAAGCAATCTTCATGAAGTTTTCTGTGGAATTCTTTTAGATCCATTAAACGAAAATTATAGAAATACATTTAAACCTATCGCCTAGTTTGCTTCATCAAGTAAATCCCGTCTTAGTCCTGGATCATGGTACAGACAAGGTTAGTTGTGCCCTTTAAGTAGAAATCCATAAATATTGAAATTTAGCTTAGAGCTACATAAGAATGAGGAAATTTATGTAAAACCAGTTTCTCTTCGCTCCAAAAAGATATCAAAAATCGGATTGAGTTTCCATTTATCCACATTTTCGGTAGGTTTTCCAAGATAAGAAAATTATTTTTTCATTTTTTTGGTCCATACTATATTTTTAAAAAAATTTCCGACCTTGAGAAACTAATTTTCCATCTATTCGGCCCTTAGAGCGTACAACAAACGAACTTTATTCAGATCGATAGGCCCTAAACCCAACGACGCCTTCGTTTTCCGTCGTCATAATGTATCTATAAACCGAGTTTGTAGTCTATCGCATGAAAATGGTTTTTTTATATAGCATTTCTGAGCATTTTTCCGCACTGGGGGCGAATTTTCCCAGATCCGAAAATCACACGTCGAATTATTGCGCTTACTTTACTTACAAACCGAGTTTGAAGTCAATTGGATGGTAAAAAAAATTTATTCCGGGATTATTCCTTAGAAGTCAAATTTTCCAAACCACCCTTTCAACTCATAAGAAACCTTCTGTCAAAATTTTCAAAATTTTCCAAAACCCCTTTCAACTCATAAGAAACCTTTCAAATTTTCAAACAAATTTTCCAAAACCCCTTTCAACTCATAAGAAACCTTCTGTAAAGTTTTCAAAATTTTCAAATTTTCCAAAACCTCTTTCAACTCATAAGAAACCTTCTGTAATTAAAATTTTCAAATTTTCCAAAACCCCTTTCAACTCATAAGAAACCTTCTGTAAAATTTTCAAAATTTTCAAATTTTCCAAAACCCTTTCAACTCATAAGAAACCTTCTGTAAAATTTTCAAAATTTTCAAATTTTCCAAAACCCCTTTCAACTCATAAGAAACCTTCTGTAAAATTTTCAAATTTTCCAAAACCCCTTTCAACTCATAAGAAACCTTCTGTAAAATTTTCAAAATTTTCAAATTTTCCAAAACCCCTTTCAACTCATAAGAAACCTTCTGTAAAATTTTCAAAATTTTCAAATTTTCCAAAACCCCTTTCAACTCATAAGAAACCTTCTGTAAAATTTTCAAAATTTTCAAAATTTTCAAATTTTCCAAAACCCCTTTCAACTCATAAGAAACCTTCTGTAAAATTTTCAAAATTTTCAAATTTTCCAAAACCCCTTTCAACTCAAAACCTCTTAATTTTTCAACTTTTCAACTCATAAGAAACCTTCTGTAAAATTTTCAAAATTTTCAAATTTTCCAAAACCCTTTCAACTCATAAGAAACCTTTTCAAAATTTTCAAATTTTCCAAAACCCCTTTCAACTCATAAGAAACCTTCTGTAAAATTTTCAAAATAATTTTCCAAAACCCCTTTTCAATTTCTGTAAAATTTTCAAAATTTTCAAATTTTCCAAAACCCCTTTCTACTCATAAGAAACCTTCTGTAAAATTTTCAAAATTTTCAAATTTTCCAAAACCCCTTTCAACTCATAAGAAACCTTCTGTAAAATTTTCAAAATTTTCAAATTTTCCAAAACCCCTTTCAACTCATAAGAAACCTTCTGTAAAATTTTCAAAATTTCCAAAAAACCCCTTACAACTCATAAGAAACCTTCTGTAAAATTTTCAAAATTTTCAAATTTTCCAAAACCCCTTTCAACTCATAAGAAACCTTCTGTAAAAGTTTTTTCAACTCTTACCGTTTAGGCTTTGCGTACATTGCCAATCAGTCAGTCAGGACAAGCTCTTTTTATTTATAAGCAGGTGAATACTTTTGTCAACCGCTGTATCAATGTAATTGTGTTGTTGAATGCAAATCAACAAAATAAAAAAAAAAAAAAAAAATAAATCAAAATCAAAGCGAAAAACCCCATTATAAGCGTCATTTGGCATTTTTGTTGTGTGCCTAGTACCGAACCATAAATATGTACATACATACATAAGTATGTATTTGTATCTATTTGTCGTTTCAATTTTCATGTGTTCCCACACACACAGACACATAAATCATGTGCTTAATGACTTCGATACCGTTAAAATTTGATTGTTTCAAATTCAATATTTTTCACAAGAACTTGCCCTGCACTTATGTATGTATGTATATATGTATATTCGGTCAGCTGTTTTGTGTTGTTGAGTGGGTGTTGCTCTCTTTCACTCTTTCACTCTCTCTCTCTCTCTCTCACTGAACGCTTTGGCATTACGCTAGTCAGGCTGCTTGGCTGACATCAAGTACAAATTATTTAGTGTCTTTGTGATCTTGTAATAAGTGAAGTGTACCCCACAACAGCACATCATACATCTACAAAAAACATGTATGTATGTATGTGTGTGTGTTTTGATTGAGCTATGCTAACAACTGAATAACCTAAAAGCAAATTATGCAATGCTCTGGTTAGTTTATTTTTTGTTTTTTTTTTGTATTTATTTTTGTAAGTGAGTGAAAAAACAAACAAAAAAAATAACAAAAAAAAAAAAAAATAAATATCAACAAAATGTTAAATAAAACGCATAGTTTTGTCGTCATTTTATATAATCGCCTCCCACTATTCCGACATCGTCGTCGTCAGCTGACATTTTGGCTGGGATAAATGTGTGTTTTTTTTTTGCTCTTCCTGTGTGTGTGTGTGTGTGTGCAGTGCTCAGTGATGTAACAACTATTTTTTATTTTTGTTTGTGTGTGACATGTGAACTGGCTTATGTACAAAAAAAAGAAATAACAAAATAACAAATAACAAATAGAGAGAGAGAGCGAAAGAGAGAGAGAGAGTGAGCAAAATCGCAATACATACATACATATGTCTAATTATCTGCCAAACAAACAAATTGAAGGCTAAGCAGCCGTATCGCGTTTGCCCTTAACTGCTTATTTACATCACATACAAACATACAAACATACATTCATACAAACATACTTAGCATACAAATCGTTTTGGCTTAAATTAATTTAATTAAATTCAACTAATCCATTCAAATCGAAGTGCCTTGAAGTACCTAATACATAATAAATAAGTAAAAGCTAAATAAATACAAATTTCCAACTAATTTTCTTTGTAAAGTGACAAAAAATACAAGATATTGTGGGATTCCTGAAAAAAAATTTTCTTTCGATTTCATGTATCAGCTATTGTCAGCTGCAGAAAATATGGCCACACTTATGCTAAATTCATGGTCACACTGCTTCTTTTGTATGAAGCAGTTGAGAACAGCTCGAAATCGAAAGCAATTCGGAGTCAGATTTAACTTACAACAACCGAACATATTCAGTTCAAATATTCCCAGATTTGTATAGAAATCTCTAGAGATTTACAGATCGTAGTAAACCCGGTACAAGCTCAACTCTTTATAAAGAAAATTGTAAATTAATATTACAATTTTCTTAAAGTAATATATTATTTATGCCAGGAACTGTAATGGCAATCTATTGTACATTTTCGGCATTTTTGAGATCATTGGGCGCGTTCAGCAGAGATAACTTATCACTGATCAGCTTCATAAAACTTCTCGTATAATTTAGCATACTTTTAGAGGGGGGTTTTGGTAAATTGACATTTGGTATAGCTCCCTGCAAATATCATATTAAACACAAGAGTAAAAGTAGGCCATGAAAATAACCAAGAAATATATCATTGATCAGGTAGCAAGTTCTTCTGCTGAACACGACCATTAACTTTAAGAAATTCGAAGCGAATTCTTTATAATTATCTGAAATCAAAATTCTTCAATTCTTCACCCACTCTTCAGCTTTCAGCATAAATTTTGCCTCACATAAGCAAAAAAGATGGCCGCGTTCAGCAGAAGAATTTGCTCCCTGATCAATGATATATTTCTTGCTACATGGAGCTTTTCCAAATCTCAAATTATGAAGACCTCCTAAAAGTATGCTAAAGAATACGAGTAGTTCTGTAAATCATGATCAGTGATCAAGTGTCGCTGCTGAACGCACCCAATAAAAATGCGAATGGCCGTGTTCAGCAGTAGAACTTGCTTCCTGATCAATAAAATATTTCTTACTAATTTTCCTCTTGTATTATTAATATATGATATTTTCATGAAGCTTTTTCAAGTGTCAATTTACCAACACACCCCTAAAAGTATGCTAAATAATAAGAGCAATTTTAATAAGCTGATCAGGGATCAAGTGTTCCAATGCAAGAGCAGCTTGGCTGTAGCGAGAGCGCACTGACCATGTTGTATTTATATAAGGTGAGGTCAGTAAAGCATGGTGGAAAGCAGCGGCTGTCAATGGGCGCGTTCAGCAGAGATACTTGATCACCGATCAGCTTAATCAAATTGCTCTTATTGTGTCGCATACTTTTGGAAAAGCTTCATATAAATATCATATTAAACACAAGTGGAAAAGTAGGCTAACTAAAATACCATGAAATATATCATTGATTAGTGAGCAAGTTCTTCTGCTGAACACTGCCAATGTGATTTTTGATGACCCTACCTTATGTTATGATACAGACCATAAGGGCGTAACATTTGCGGGCTGTCAAAGCAACGAAAATCAAACTCAGAGTCAGAAATTTGAAATCAATTTTTTAAGTTCGGTTAAAAGCTTCGCTCTAAAAATTTCAAAAAAATTACTCATCTCATTAGTTTATCGTCGTCAGTCACAGAATTCGATTTATGTTGAATATTAATTGAGGGTTCTCTAGGTACCATCAAAAAGGTCTTACTAAACCCTGCTTTTCGCTCGTTCCGAACTACAAAATCGTTGAAACGCTAGGGACCCACTTGATTATATTTTGTACCAAAGGCACAAAGATCTACCCTGGCCTACTAGGATAAAATTCTATCTAAAACTATCTTGTTATCAGTTATATACAAACTTTGACAGGTATAAAGTACAATTTGAATACTTGTTTCTAAATGTTTTACATGATGTTTTATGCAGTTTATGTGCACGCTTTTTCATCTTTTCTTAAAAGATTTTGTATACTGAATGGCCTGTTGTAAAAGCTATTTTAAATCCTTCTCAATGGTATCGCTTGCATCATACAACATTATTATGACCAGATTTGAATTAGGTGCAAAAAAATGATAAATGCCCACTATTTAATTTTTTAGTCTTTTCCTGTAATCAATCTATTTCCATGTTTCTTTTAAAAGTTTCATATCACATCTTACCTTAATAACACTTGGCTGCAAAATCCAGTTTTTAGAAGGCGTGGTAGAGATTTCAGAGGATATTCGTGTAATCAATACGAATATATTTTTAATTAATTCGAGATTTTTTTTAATTTGAACTTAAAGTTGTTAAAAATTCAAATTTTTGTCCATTTTTAGGCATGTTTTGAAGGGAACCTAACTATAGTTAATAGGACTTTTCATAAAATAATCGTTTAGTACTATTTTTTAACAGAGAGAAACCAAAAGGAATAAACGTGCATGCTATCGGTAACTGATTTTGCAGATTGCTTTTATTTCGGAAACGATATTTTTTTAGGGTAATGGAGTCTCGGTTAACGCTATCGGGCCAAGCAATTGCCGTTTCAATTTTAATCTCTGATTTTCTATTGTCCATAAGTATGCAATGGTTTTTGTTGCTGAAAATTACCCTTACAGCCGACTGCTCTTGCTTATATCATTGCATACTTTTAGACACCAAAATGAAATATGAAATTTGGTCAAATTGAAATATAATATAGCTAATCGTTTACAAAAATCGTACAATTGTTTGGGACCAATAATTCAAAAGCTAAAAAACTGATTCGATGATTCGATGAAATCTGTCGTTTCCCCTCTAAAACATGCTAAAAATAATTCACGACACAAAAATCTCTTTCAACCAAATTCCAACCCAAAACCAAATCTCGGTGCTTATTGTAATAATATTAACGGTAGTTCAGGAATTTTTACCATTATAAATCGTTAAGTTTGCTTCTTAAACTACGGTTTGTAACTCTTTCAGCCGTTAGAGATACGATCAAACTGCGCTAGTACGCACTTTTGTACAACAATGTTTTCTCTATAAGGAAACTCTGCAATTTTTTAAAATTCTAAAACTAAAATATATTAGGAATTTTCTGTATATCAAAGTCTTCTTTTGGTTCTCTCGAATGATTTGTAGTTTCAACTTAAAGCCCTTTAGATGAAGCTAAAAAGTATGCTATGAAAATTGTTACATTAAGTATACGCCTCATTAGACATTTTCATACGAGTTGCTCGAAACATTTTTATGGATTTCTTGTCAGAGTTGGTGTCCTTCAGAGTCGTTCAATAAGGAATTTATTTCCGGAACTCAGCAATTTCGTGAAATTCTTCTAAAAGGCTACAATACGATTTTTTTTGTATAACGAAGCTTGTTTTGGGCCTCTTGATATTCGCTATGTGGAAGTAGTAAAACTTCAATTTATTTGCAGCTCAAAAATAGTATCCACTTGTGGCCCTTTAACTGATGCTAAAAAGTATGCTATAAAATTTTAACATCAAGTATACGCCCCATTAGACATGCGATTTTAGGTTTTTTCAGATTGAATTTAAAACTAGTAGGGCAGAGTGAATGTGTTGAAAAGGCAAACAAAAAAATCACAAAAAGTCTGCTCATTAAAAGTCTTAAATCAAAAAAAGGCTCCTAAGGGGGTCTTCTACCTTTAAACGTGGTTTTTTTAAGTGTTTTTTTTTTTTAATTCTGAAGAGAAAACCATACGAGCTTTTTCAATTTGGTTTTTTGTTTTGTGTTTTTCATTAATTCAATAAAAAATAAAAAAAAATAATTAAGGAATACGAGGGCTGTTTAACAAGTTATGGGCCTGCCAATTAAGGTCGCCCAAAAAAAAGGTGTAAAGCTGAGAGCCATGATTTCGGGACTTCAGGTTACCGGAAATGAAAACAGTAAATGAGGTTATGATCAGAAAAGATATAATTCTGGCCCGTACCTCAATCATATTTTTCAAGTATTTTTTTTTTCTTAAATTTTTTGTAAAGGCAATTTGAAAAAAAAAAAAAAATCAATTTTAAAAAAAAAAAAAAAGAATTTTGATTTGTTCATTTGTCCACAAAAAAAAAAATAGTTATCGGAAATGAAAACGGTAAATGAGGTTATGATTAGAATTGAAAAAAGACCAAAAAAAGTTTTTTCAATTTGGTTTTTGTTTTGTGTTAATTATTAATTAAATAAAAAATAAAAAAAATTTTTGTTATTCGAGGGCTGTTCCACAAGTTATGTGCCTGTAGAAAGATGTAGAGCTGGTGGCCATGATTTCCAGACTTCAGGTTACGGGAAATGAAAACGGTAAATGAGGTTAGGATCATAATTAATGTAATTCTGGTCCGTACCTCAATCATATTTTTCAATATTTTTTTGAAAAATTGGCGGCCATTTAGAAAAAATTTAAATTTTTCAAGTTTGTTTTTTGTAGTTAAAAAATAGTAAAAAATTGTTTTTCCTCTTGATTGAGTTACGGGCCAGAATTACATCAATTCTGCTTCGATTGCAATATGTTTGATCAAAATCGGTCAGAGCTACCAGCTCGAAAAACGTGTTTTCGACTAAACTAAGTGAAATTCTAAAACAAGGCTATAATACGAATATTTTGTTTTAAGCCTCTTGAGTTGTAAAACTCATTGCAAACTGTCCACTTGTAGCCCTTTTATTTGATGCCAATAAGTATGCTATAAAAAATGGTAACATCAAGTATACGCCCCATTGGGCCTTATCATACAAGCTGCTCGATACATTTTGATGGATTTCATTTCAGAGTTGGTGTCCTTCAGTCGTTCCATAAATGGTTCGCTGCTTGGTTATTAACATTTCAAACGAAAGTAAACAAAAAACAGCATAAACAATAACAGCAACAACAACAACAACAACATTTGGGCATGCTCTCAGCTGCTCGCTCTTCTCTCTCTCTCTCTCTGTTGTTGCACTAGTTGTGCGCTCTTTTGCACAGAGAAAATCAATAAAATCTGGGCCAACAGCTTTAAAGGTTGATTTAAAAGGTATGACGCTGGCTGCGACCCAACACAACTTGGTCTCTGTGTCTGTGTGTGTGAGTGCGGGTGTGTATACATAAATATAAATAAACTCATGCTGCTTTTAGCTGTCGACTACGACAGCGTTCGTCCTTCGGCTTATCCAGGTTACCGAAGGCTTTAAACAGATACGGCTGCGTCTTATGTGTGCGAGGCATAAAAGTGAAAATTTTGAGCTTTTTCAAGTTCATTTCGCTGCCTGCCTGCAGCTGCCTGCCACCACCTGCATCTCTGTGTACATGGCTTACATATAGAGTCTTGGTGCAAGACGCCACAAAAAAAAAAAAAAACGAAAGAAGTTAATAGTAGAACTAGTGGCGGTTGGTTGGTTGGGTGGGTGGCCTGTGGAGGGGTGGGCGCTTGAAGCCAAACAGTTTACCCCAGCAAATGTCAAGGGCATCTTGCCCAAAAGCTGAAACTAAAACTCAACGAACGTCAGAAATTTTGCTGAAAAGATATTTATTGACTGGCATTTTATGCAAATATTTGTGTTAAAAGCTCGTTGAAGGGGAAAAACTTTGAAAAAATTTTAATTGGAAAAATGAAATTAAAGGCAGGAGTTATCAAAAAGAAATGGAAGGTATTGAATGACCCAAATAAATCACTGATAAGCAAAAATAATAGTGTCTGAATTTTTTTTTCTGAAAAATTTGGTACATAAAATCCCAAAAAAAAAAAAAAAAAAAAACAAAATTTTTATAAAAAAATTCCCAAATTTTAGATAAGAATTATTTAAAAAATAGTTTTAAAATCTAGCTTTTTAAGCATTTTTTTAAATTTTTACAGCTTTTTTAAGCGTTTTTTACAGTTTTTTCAGCCTTTTTCAGCTTCTTTACAGCCTTTCCAACCTTATAAAAAAAATTCCCAAATTTCAGATAAGATTTTTAAAATCTAGCTTTTTTAAGCTTTTTTAAAAAATTTGTCCAGCTTTTTAAGCGCTTTTTCACCCTTTTTTCAGCCTTTTTCAGCCTTTTTCAGTCTCTTTTCAGCCTTTTTTATAGCCTTTTTTCCGCTTTTTTGTCAGCCTTTTTCCAGTTTTTTTCAGCCTTTGTTCAGCCTTTTTCCAGCATTTTTCTATCCTTTTTCTAGCTTTTTCAGTTTTTTCAGCTTTTTTTCAAGTTGTTGACAAAATAAGCACCGAAAGTAAGGCCTGAAAATCTGTAGCTGGGCCTTTTGACACATTGATCAGCTTCAAAAGTCGCTCTTAGAAACTATTCAAAATAAAGCCACATGTTATGTAAGTAGGTGTATACCCTACGCAGATGAAATCCGCTAAAAACTCTTAGATCCACAATTTTAAACATAGAAAATAAATCTGTAAATATATATATACTCTTATATATTATGCAACGCACAATTAAATCGGTTAAAAAACATGGAAGTTTCGAAAGTAAAATGCTTTTCAGGCAGCGAGGAGGAGGGCCAGCGTCGCGGCTAAGGCCTCATAAGCGTCGGCAGCGTATAACAAAAATATAGAAAAGCGCACAAAATCAAGAGAACAGAGTTCTTCGTAGCCGGGGCACTCGACTGCAGCTCTCTTACTTATTTTTATTTCGGTGTTGAAGGTTATTTTCAAGCCAGAAAATTTCAAAAGTCCCGAAAAACTATCATTTATTTAAATCGGTTAAAAAACACAGACGGTTATTTTCAAGCTAGAAAATTTCACAAGTCACGAAAAACTGTCATTTACTTAGGCCCCAAATCTTTCTTATCCAAAACGCCCATTAAAATCGGTTAAAAAACACAGAAGTCTTGCAAGTAATATGCTTTTCAGTCATCCAACAGGCAGCAAGGGGGGCCAGCGTCGCGGCTGAGGCGACGTAAGCGTGGCAGCGTATGTGTATGTGCATATAAAAATACACAAAATCAAGGGTATTTCGTAGTCGAGGCACTCGACTGCAGCTCTCTTATTTATGTTTTTCTGTGAGGAAGGTTATTTACAAGCTAAAAATTTTCACAAGTCGCCAAAAACTGTCATTTACTTAGGCCTTAAATCTTTCTAGTCTGAAACTCCAAGAAAATCGGTTAAAAAACACAAAAGTTTAGGAAGTAAATGCCCAATAAAATCGGTTAAAAACACAGAGGTTTTGAAAATAAACGCCCAATAAAATCGGTTAAAAAACACAGAAGCTTAGGAAGTAAATGACCAGTAAAATCGGTTAAAAATCACAGAAGTTTGGGAAGTAAATGCCCAATAAAATCGGTTAAAAAACAAAGAAACTTAGGAAGTAAATGCCCAATAAAATCGGTTAAAAAACACAGAAGTTTGGGAAGTAAATGCCCAATAAAATCGGTTAAAAACACAGAAGTTTAGGAAGTAAATGCCCAATAAAATCGGTTAAAAAACACAAAGTTTTGAAAAGTAAAGGCCCAATAAAATCGGTTAAAAAACGCAGAAGTTTAGGAAGTAAATGCCCAATAAAATCGGTTAAAACACAAGTTTAGAAATAAGCGCCCAAAAAATCGGTTAAAAAACACAGAAGTTTAGAAGTAAATGCCATAAAATCGGTTAAAAAACACGCCCAATAAAATCGGTTAAAAACACAGAAGTTTAGGAAGTAAACGCCCAATAAAATCGGTTAAAAAACACAGAAGTTTAGGAAGTAAATGCCCAATAAAATCGGTTAAAAAACACAGAGGTTTTGAAAGTAAACGCACAATAAAATCGGTTAAAAAACACAAAAGTTTAGGAAGCAAATGCCCAATCAAATCGGTTAAAAAACACAGTTTTTGAAAGTAAAGGCCCAATAAAATCGGTTAAAAAACGCAGAAGTTTAGGAAGTAAATGCCCAATAAATTCGGTTAAAAAACACAGAAGTTTAGGAAGTAAATGCCCAATAAAAAACGGTTAAAAAACACAGAAGTTTGGGAAGTAAACGCCTAATAAAATCGTTTAAAAAACAGAGTTTTTGAAAGTAAAGGCCCAATTAAATCGGCTAAAAAACACAGAAGTTTAGGAAGTAAACGCCCAATAAAATCGGTAAAAAAAAACTCAGAAGCTGAGGAAGTAATATACCTTTCAGCCATCCAACAGGCAGCGTAGTCGTAAGCTTCTGCAGCGTAGGTGCAGTGTACAGAGTGTTTCATAGTCGGGGGCACTTGACGGCAGCTCTCTTAGTCCTTGTTTACACAAAGAAGTTTGCTTCATGAAGCGCTCTTCAATTTTGAATTAAAGCATCTGCAAAACTTCATTCCTACTAATACCACAAGCGATCAATTGGTGTATCCTCGTAGCCGCAGCAATTATTGCTTTCGTATTTATCCAGGCAAATTTGCAAAAAATAACTAAGACATTAATTTTAATTAATTTCGTTCAATTGGGTCGATATCTAGTCTTGGATTCATGCTATATGAAAATATCCTTTGGCAACATCTGTAGCCATTTATGTGAGAAATTATTAAACACTTGACACTAAAACAACATCAGGATGGGTTCACACGATGTACCTGTACAAAAATGGCCTTGGTTAAGATAGATTTAAGGGGTTGCATTTTTATTAATAAAAGGAAGAGCGCTTAACCGAATGAAGTTAGTTTCTAACGAGAAATCAGTGCATCAAGTTCTATAATAATTGCTAGTAAGTGCACTTAAATTGATCATCGTTTACATTTGCTTGGTTACTGTTTTAGAAATATTTCCCTATACTTACCCTTTACTAACTGGAGATTATTTAGTCATATATTTTATTAGCTTTTCTTCATAGAGCAGTTTTAACATGTCAAGTCGTCAGTACGTCAGAAACTATAAGAGCTAGAGCCGTCAGTTTTAGCATCTAAATCAAGTTTCAGATTTATGCAATTTTTCTCACCCTCCCCACAAAGGGTTTAGGTTACTTAAAACCTTATATTTATCTATTTGCAAAATTTCAATAAAATCGGACTAAAAACACGGACGATTTTGCATGCTCTTTTAAAATAAAATTCCATTTTTTTTTACTTTTTCTTCAAGCTCAGCTCTGAATGTAAATATTATTTTGATTTCTAGTTTTAACCAGCTTATTTCAGAGATTGTGTGCTTTATTAGATTGCTTGCTACGATTTCGGGGTCATTTTGTTCTAATTAAAGCAAATTTTCCGCCCCCACTGATATAAAGATAATTTTATATCAACAATGTTGTGGGATTGTCTCTGTAATAGCTCAATTATATACCAAGATTATCGTCAAACTGACAAACGCAAGTTGACAACATTATTAATTGAGTTTGCTTTGCAAAATTCAAACAATTTTGTGCTAAACACGAAACGGGTCTACTTTAGGTGTAATGTTTTAAATATTTGAATTTTCTGAGGAACCTTTGAAAATAAATTTAGACATCTCTATATCCTATCATAAAAATCGATTACAAGGGGCACTAGCAAACTAGTTTCAAGATTTATAGTATTAACGTTTTTTTAAAGCTTTTAGAAAATGTCGATATAATCTCTGGTGCATAACTATAGCCGCACAGATTAATTACTCATTCTGTGTGTTGGTAAGCAATAAATTCGATTGTTTCAATAAATTTAATAATTAAAATTGTCATTTTTATGTGAAACAAAATAATATGCCAAGGAGAACTTTGCTTTCCGATGTCGAAAAAGGCCAAATTATTGCCCTAAGACATGAAAATATTATTTTTTATTACGAAAAAATTTTAACGGAATCCTTTTTAAAATGGTTGAAGTCCCCATTTTCTGCTGGGCAAAATTTATTAACTAATCTGTTACACGTATTTAATAATAAGGGGATAAGTTCAAGACTCGCTTTAACCAAGTTATTTTACGATTTTATTGATGCAAAATGTAAAATACAGATTTTTAGGTTTCATACATGATTGAATTGTTGTCAAAAACATTTTATTTGCATTTTATATTCCCTATTTTTTATAATCCATTTTATTTGGAAATAATGATTTTTAATTTAAATTGCCTACTTTTTGGGGCTATTTGTTCTAAGGAATTGCGAACTATAATTTTTATTGCATGCTTCAAAGGGCCATATATGCTAAGGCATTGCGAACTGAAATTTATATTGCCTACTTTTTGGGGCAGCCGTATGAATGTACCAGCACAGAGTATATAGGAAAATCTGGCTGTCGGTTTATACATACACTTAAGTTATGAAAATAATATCTCTTCTTTACCTTTAATGCATGAAAAGAATATAAAAGCAAATATTGGTCATGTCGAACTGCTTTTATGCAAAAATATTGCATTTAACCCTTTCATGCAACAAACTTGCTCAGGGCATATAGAATTTTGTTGTTTGTTGCTCTCGAATAACACAGAAAAGCCAACAGCTTTAAAATTAAACACTCTAACTAGTTTTAATTAAATGTTGTACAACTTACAGCTTACTTTTTCCAAAAGTAAAATTAAAATCAAATATTATTAGGAAATCTAAAAGAATCATTAATTCAATAACTTTGAAAATTACTTTATTTTAGCCTGATAATTTATTAATTCGATCGATTAAAAGTTGCAATTAATTTACGCTCCCGATATGTCCGAAAAATTACGGCAAAAAACTTTTTACTCAAATCAAAGTAGATTACATAACTAAAGTAACGGGATCCAAGTTTTTTTTTTTACAAAACTCGTTTGAAAAAATGTTTCGTAAGTCAAGAGATATTTGCATTCAAAGTGTAATGTTGTATATAAACAACAAATGCATGAAAGGGTTAAGCAATTTTCTCTGTATATAAGCATTTCCATTATGTCACGGGACCGTCGAACTCTTTTAAAGTAAAAAAAGTCAAAATAAAACGGATTTTTTATTTGACAAAAGGTGCTAAGGTTGATTTTGTGCAATTTTAATATATCAAGATAATTGCAAAAAACCAAGGCATTCGCACGGTACCAAAACAGAAGCGACCAAAAACTCAAAAGCCAATTTGAACGAAACCTTAGACAATATTTCAATGTGTTATATATTAGAATGTTGAGCATTGATGTCACTTAAAAATGTTTTTAGTTTTACCCAAAAAAAACATTATACTTTTTTTTCAAATTCAATTTTAAACACTTTCGCACGGGACATGTCGCACGGGACATTTTTTCCCAACATAATAAATTATTATTGTTATTTTAGTGACTCCTTTAACGAAATTATAAATAAACAAGCTTAGTAAAAATATCGATCATTTGCAGACTCAATATACTATAGCAAATATAGATTTGGCTAATTTTGAATATTTGATATTATCAATTACATTATTTTGAAAAATATCAAATATATCCCTAAATTCTTCTAAATGAAGATCTGGCAAAGAAATGTTAGCCTTAGGTTAAACCGTTTGGCCTGGACATTAATAAATCAGTCATTCAGACTCGTTGGTTGGTGGGTGATTTTTTAAGCGTAGTTTTTTTAAAAATCGAATAAAACACTCAATTTGCATTATATATTCAAAATTTTTATTGGTATCGATAAATTGGCCTTTGCCATTAACGTTTTAAAGATAACTTAATGTAAATGTTGTCCGCTGCTCTGTTTCAAATGTTTCCTATTTTGCTGAACACAATTTATCGATAAAACAGCGGATTTTCATGGAGCTATTCTAAGGCCCATTCACCGAAACTTAGTCCGCGTTTACATGATGAAGTTTGCTTCATGAAGCTCTCGACGATTTTGTTTTGAAGCATCTTCAAAACTTCAGGCGCATTTACATGATCTAGGTTGCTTCGTGAAGTTCTTTTCAACTCGCCTGACAACCCGAGTTATCGATAAGCAAATAACCCACAAATCAACCCTGCATCAGTTCTATCGGAACAATGCAAAGGAGAATGATCGAAAAGCTTCACGCCGCGGTAGGTCATGAAGCTTTGCCTGCTTCGGCTGCCCCTCTTCACCTCTTCCCCACAAACAAAAACTTCATGAAGAAAACTTCATCGTGTAAATTCGGACTTAGACGTTGTTGTAGATCATTCGGCTTCAATTCTTGCACAAGTTGAATTTTATAGGGTTGAGTAACACATGCCCAATTGCTGAGAACGGCGACGAATTGACATTTCCCTTTTCACAGAGCACAAATTTTGATAATAAATTTCAACAATTTCCAATCGTTGCTCGTTTGTAAGTCTTTCCATGATGAAATGACAGAGTATACTGAAAACTTTAACAGATGACGTTTGGACGCCATTACCAACCAGAGCTAACAACCTAAAAAACTTAATTCTTAAAAAATCACCTTTTACAAGCATTTCTTGTCGATTTCTTGCCCATTTGCAAGACCAAAACATCCGGCTCGAAGGACCAAAATGAGCCCGGTTGTAGTTTTCGATCTCTTGCGAGCCATCCTTCTTTTATTTAAAATTTTTTCATCCCTTAAATCTAACTTATCCAACGCATCCTGATCTTTGTCCCTATAAAAATAAATGAAAGATTCATTTGAAACTTATTCTGAAATTTCCAAAAAAACCCAAAGAAATCTGGCAAAGAACGCTTCGAATATATAGAACCAATAGTTAACTAAAAGTTATACCTAGTTAGTATATATACATTGTACATATGTATATTTGGTCGCGACTTTGTTTGACATTTAACGTCATGGTTAAGACAGGGATTGGCCTTCATTCGGCATTTAAAATCCAGCAGATATATATGTACGTAAAAAAAAACCCCTCTTATGTATACGTATATACATAGTTGCTCAGCTGCACTCGCACACAGCTGCAACCATTTTTGTGCAGCAGCAGCAGCAGCATAAATACGCGTCGGGGTCGTTAATATGTCATTGCGCATACGCACTATCCTTTTAGAGAAAGTAAAGAGAGAGAGAGTGAGAGCTTTGGTTGCTCCAGTTACGCGCTAGTGAATGCATTTCAGGTTTACTGTACCAGTTTCTCTTAACCTATATATTTTTTAATGAAGACATTTGGATGACGCAAAAGAAAGCTAGAAAGCCTAATCATCGCTGGTCTCCACGATGCGACACATAATTGGTATATCCTCCGGTTTTGTACTATTCACCGTTGACATATTTAGACAGCTTTGTACATATTTATGCCGAAATTTGTCCCATTTGCGTGTCTTGAGGAAATTGATAAATAACTCATCACGTGTGGGTATATTGCACTCAAAGTAGAAACGTCGACGCTGCCAAATGTTACCGGGATTCTGTTCTTTCTCCATAAGCCAGAAGCGTGGCAATAGCAGACACTGTACCACAGTGCGTGCCATAATGACACGATGTTCCATCTTTTCGCCCAAACCAAAAATACCGCCATAAGTCAGCGAACCCACATCTATGAAATGAGTTTCCATTAAGTCCTGTAAAATCTTTCTTTAATTTAACTAACTCATGAGACTTTCTTAAACTTACAGGCTGTACGGCTGGAATATCTTTTAAGCCGGATGAACTGCTACGAGTTGAATATATTTCTGAACCGCTAACCTCATCATCCTCATCATTGCCTGTAATGCTTATGACGGTACTATGAAATGTGGTACCACGTTTTTGTACTTTTTTCACTTCAATCTCTTCTTCTGCTGCAGCTTCCTCTTCCTCTTGTGGCTCATTTGCAGCCAAAAGTTCATCTTCTTCAAAATATTCATCTGTGAAATATTCCAAGAAATCTTCCTCATAGTTTTCTTCTTCCAGTTCTTCTTCCTCTAACTCCAAGTTAAATCGTGGCCTAAATATTTGCTTCCTTATGCTCTTTTTGATTTGATGCACCTTTCGAGTATTGTGAAAACTTCTGCCTCGAGCAATAATGCCTCCACCTATACCACAAAATGCCTCAATATCTTTAAGACCCATTTTACGCATCTGTAAAAAAAAATAGCCAATAGAAATGGCTTACAATACAAATACCCGCTTACATCTTTCTTCTTCGTGCCACCTTGCTCATCGTCCGAAGAGGAGGCCAATATGTCGCGTATATCATATAATGAGCTATCCGGTCTTTGTTGTGGTCCCAAACCGGGTATTATTTTTGACATATTTTGAAACATATTTGAATCGGTTTTACTTATATCAGACAGCTCAAAGCTAGTTTTGCCACGATTCGAAGTGACCTTTAAGTTAACAAAATTTTAAAAGCGATCTTCAGGAAAGTTATTTCGGTACCCACCCTCATATGCAGACACTGCAAAACCACACACTCGCCGCTTAAAAGAAAATGTACATAGCTTACCGCACCCTTATCCTCATAATAAATGGTCTCCAGCGGTTCATATTGCACCAAATAACCAAATTTACAGGCACGTATTTTCTATTGAAAGTAAAAAAGTAATTAAGTAATGCCAAAGTAATTGACTGCCGCTCACCTGATCTTCATTAAGGAATTCAAAGTAATCCAAAGCTCTTAAGGCTTCTTTCTTTTCGGTCCATTGTTTTTTCATAAAAGGTCCCAGTATACGATTGTAATCAATATCTAATAGCGCCAATACTTCACAGTTTGCTGGAAATATATGTGAGTACTTTAGGAGGCTTACTTCTTTCAACTTACATGTGGCCACATAGGTGTTCATTCGGGGACAATCCTCACACATTTCCACCTCACCAATACAATCGCCAGGACCAAAAATTGCCTCCGACAACATGGACATTTTTCTAGTGCTCTACAAATCAAATTATTATTTGGTTTCACTTTATTTATTCAGAAGAAGAAAACGGGGTAACGACAAAGCTCCGACGAGTTACAAACGACATATTTCCGATCGGAGCGTCATATCTCCCATCTGAGTTATGTCGTTCCAAAACGTCATATCACCGGCGGCGATCTCCGATCGGAGTTATGTCATATTAAAGCGTCATATCTCGTCGGAGTTATGTCGTTCCAAAACGTCATATCTCGATCCGAGATCTCGTCGGAGATATGTCGTTTGCAACTCGTCTGAAATATGTCGTTTTTAACTCGACGGGAACATGACGTTTTGTAACGATATAACTCGGATCGAAGATATGACGCTTCCAAACGACATAACTCCGACGAATTAAAATCGACATATCTCCGATCAAAGTTATGACGTTTTAAAGCGTCATATCTCGTCGGAGTTATGTCGTTCCAAAACGTCATATCTCCGGCGAGTTGCAAACGACATATCTCCGATCGGAGATCTCGTCGAAGATATGTCGTTTGCAACTCCGATCGGAGATATGTCGTTTTTAACTCGTCGGGGATATGACGTTTTGTAACGACCTAACTCCGATCGAAGATATGACGCTTCCAAACGACATAACTCCGACGAGTTAAAATCGACAAATCTCCGATCGGAGTTATGTCGTTTTAAAGCGTCATATCTCGTCGGAGTTATGTCGTTCCAAAACGTCATATCTCCGACGAGTTGCAAACGACATATCTTTGATCGGAGATCTCGTCGAAGATATGTCGTTTGCAACTTCGATCGGTGATCTCGTCGGAGATATGTCGTTTGCAACTCGTAGAAGATATGACGTTTGGAAGCGTCATATCTCCGATTTGAGTTATGTCGTTTTGAAATTGTTTCTTTGTTGTTTTCTTCGGCAGAGCGACATATCTCCGACTAGTACGTTTTTCCGTCGGAGATATGTTGCTTTTTTCTATCGAAGATATGTCGTCGGAGATATGTCGATATGCCGAAAAAAACAAGTAAGAGCGCTGCAGTCGAATGCTTCGACCAAAAAATTTGTGTTTAAAAAAATTTTTCACGCTGCCAACGCTTATGAGGCCTTAGCCGCGACGCTGGCCTAGTTGACTGAAAAGCATTTTACTTACGAAACTTCCATGTTTTTTAACCGATCTAAATGTGATTTGCAGAATATTAAGATATAAGGTTCTAACTCGAAATTTGTGTATCCCACAGTATTTTGCGGATTTGATCTTAACTCTATTGAGTATGGTATAAACCTACTTACATTCCACAGCACGTGGTTCTAACTCTTCTAGTCTGTAAGATCAAAGCGTTCATACAGATAGACGGACAGACATGACCATATGAACTGTATAAGTGCTGCCCATCAAGGTTATGGCCAGTGCTGCCCATCAACATTATTTGATTTGCTTATAACTCGACTAATGTTCATCTGATTGGAAAACGATGAATGGTAGATCGTTAAATAATGGTGAGAAGAGTGAATTTCTAGAAGGTTTGAACCATCTATCTTTGAAATTGTAGAAGATAAAAAAATATTAAAAAAAAGTAAAGGAAAAAGTACGGTCGAATGATGCCGCCGGCTCACAAACCGCACCAAACAGTGCATTTTTCAGTATGCATTGGAAGCTCTGACTACTCTTCAGACCAAATTTAAATAATGATGAGTAGAGTAAATTTCTAGAAGGTTTGAATAATCTATCTTCAAAATTATAGGAGATATGCATTTTTTTTTAAATTGTGAGGGAGGCAAAGATGCAAAATAAACTTGATCTGTCTGCAAGTATATGGAATTTATGTGCCAAACACTTCAAACCTCTAGCTCTTACCGGCTCTGAGATCGAGACGTTTATACGGTCAGACAGACGGACAAAAGTAAAGCTTCTTAAGCTGATAACTTAGAGCTTCGTTTCTGAACTGCGCTTTTTAGCTTTGTTTTAAGCTTACCCTATTATAAACATTCTTCTTCATTTCCACCTCACCGGTTAGTATAAAATACACACTGATGGGCATGTCTCCTTCCCTGATCAGTGCACGATCTGCACTGAGATTCATAAATTTTAGTACCGGTACCAGACGAGCGCGTATTTTCTGTAAAAAACAATGAAAATACAATTACTAAACTAAAGAAAGCTGTTGTACGTACCGGTGGTATTTTGGCAAAACAAGTGAGTCCAGCTATAATTAGGCAAAGCTTCTTACGCTCCTCAATACTGCGAGCCCAGGGCTGGGAACGTAGCAGCAATTTTTCCTGCCAAAAAAAAATCAAAATAATGGGCGCGTTCAGCAGAGACACTTGATCACTGATCAGCTTAATAAAACTACTCTTATTATTAAGCATACTTTTGGGATGTCTTGTGAAATTGACATTATTTAATACAATTAGAAAGCTAAGCTTATTCTTCCTCCCACTTACCGCCACAGTTAGCATGCCAATTTTGCGCTTTTGACGCACCAATAGGGCCACATTCTTTTTCACATTCATGGAAATGCCCTGCTCTTCTGTATCGCTCAACCATTGTTGATTTAGTATAACACCGCGTACCAATTTCTTGAAGCGTATGCGCATAATCTTCCTTTGCTTGACCACATCCGCATCGCGAGAGCGTTTGGCTGTCATGGTGGTAGGTGTTGAAAGGGTTTTTTTTTGTCTTTTTTTTGTATTTTATGTTTTTAAAATTAACAAACAAAAAATGTGTTTGGTGTGTTTTGGTGTTTAATTAGTTAAGTTTTTTATTAAATGACATAAAAAAGCAAGGTAAAGCTCGGCAAAACTAACTTACATAGTTTTTTCTTTCGAAACAAAACAAAAATCTAACACAGCATTTTTTTTAGAAAACCACAAAAAAACAGTCTTGTATTTTCTGTGTTTTTTTTTCTAAAACATTATTTTTAAGAAATAGTGTTTTAGAATTATTTCTTTAGGCATGGGACCTGGTCAATATACAAATTAACCTCAAAGGGTATGCAATTATTAAAAAAAAATGTTAAAAAAGAAATGTATGGGAAAAAGTACGGTCCAATGATGCCGCCGGTGCACAAACCACATCAAACAGTGCATTCTTTAGGGTACGCTTAAACTAAGGAGTAGTATATTCTAGATCACTTGACCTTTGACTTTGAGGCGTTTTCCAATACTGTATTCCAACACTGTTTTTCAACACTGTATTACAATACTGTTTTTCAACACTATTTGAATTCACTGTTTTAAACATTGTTTTTTAATACTGTTTTCTAACACTGGTTCACAAAACTGTTTTTTACATGGTTTTCAACGTTGTTGTCCAACACCTTTTTTTTTATTGTTCTCAGTCTTGTTTTTTTGTGTTTTTTCTAAAACATTATTTTCAAGAAATAGTGTTTTAGAATTATTTCTTTAGGTATGGGACCTGGTCGATATACAAATTAACGTCATTGGGTATGCAATTATTAAAAAAAATGTTAAAAAATAAATGTATGGGAAAAAGTACGGTCCAATGATGCCGCCGGTGCACAAACCACATCAAACAGTGCATTCTTTAGGGTACGCTTAAACTAAGGAGTAGTATATTCTAGACCACTTGACCTTTGACTTTGAGGCGTTTTTCAACACTGTATTACAACACTGTTTTTCAACACTATTTGAATTCACTGTTTTAAACATTGTTTTTTAACACTGTTTTCTAACACTGGATCCCAAAACTGTTTTTTACATTGTTTTCAACGTTGTTGCCCACACCTTTTTTTTTTTTTTCTCTTTTTTTTTTTTTTCTTTTTTTAAATGTATGAAAGTACTGTTTTCCAACACTGTTCTCTCGTTAAGCCGTCATATATTTAGACCTTTTGACTTTGAGGCGTTTTTCAACACTGTATTACAACACTGTTTTTCAACACTATTTGAATTCACTGTTTTAAACATTGTTTTCTAACACTGTTTTCTAATACTGGATCCCAAAACTGCTTTTTACATTGTTTTCAACGTTGTTGCCCAACACCTTTTTTTCATTGTTTTTAATACTGTTTTCCAACACTGGTTTCCCGTTAGTCCGTCAAATTTAAGCTTTTGACTTTGAGGCGTTTTCCAACACTGTATTACAACACTGTTTTTCAACACTATTTTTAACACTGTTTTCAACACTGTTTTCAACATTGTTTTCTAACACTGTTTTCTAACACTGGTTCGCAAAACTGTTTTTAACATTGTTTTCTAACACGTTGTTGTCCAACACCTTTTTTTCATTGTTTTTAATACTGTTTTCCAACACTGGTTTCCCGTTAGTCCGTCAAATTTAAGCTTTTGAAGCCCGTCCTTTAGCATAACGACCTGTATGGAAAGTTATTTTTTACGGACTTTCAAATACTTATTTATTTTTTTATATTGCCCGTTTTTCAGTCGAATCTCAACTTTCTTAAATATAATATTTCTGGAAATTTTTTTTCCGGAATAAAAAAAAATCCAAAAAAACCTTTTCTGTTCTTGGATCGGCTGTTATTCCTTAGAAAGTGAATACAGGTTAATCAAGTTCAATTTGCTGGATTCTTTGTGGTTAAACTGATAATTTTTGGTAACTGGGTTGTTAAAATCGTATTAAAATATTAATATTTTTTCTTCCGATATGCGATTTTTCGATATGATTTTTTTTCACGATATATCATAACGAAATCGTTTTTTCTTAAAAATGATTTGGAACCAATAATAAAGAAAAAAAAAAATTATATAAGAGAAGGCATGCTCTTTTTTGTAAACAGGGAGATAGGACCGGGTGGTACTTGAAACCATACTGTTTAAGCAACCAAATCTATTTGGTTTAAAAAGAATAAGTTGTTTATTGCTAAACACCATGCTAAATACTTTAGTTTGAAATTTTAAACCAAATACAGGTATTTGATTATTATTTTCATAAACTTTCCGAAACACTTTCACACCTACCTGTTAGAAGTTAAGTAAATATTTTACATTTATCAATCACCTAAAATATATTTACCAATTTTATTTACTTGAATTTGTTGTTGTTGCTTCTTTCCAGGCTCAACTAATATATATGTATAACATTTCTTCAAGACGCCTGGCCTTGATGAGTAGCTAAACGACGACGACGACAACGGCGTTTGCCAAATCCAGAAAAGACATCCAACAAAAAAAAGATAAAAAAGAGAGAAACCAAAGCCATCAATTACCAACTATTTTGGTAATACGAAACATGCCGCCACACTATCGAGCATGTTTTTTGTAAATACAAATTACACATTTAGGATCTAGACAACTACGCTTATTACGACAAACTAAAACTAGAAGGGGAACACACACACACATAGATTCAAACTACACAACACGACGATTCTCATTCGAGTCGAGAGACTTTTACAATACAGATATATTCTAGACACGTCTAACACTACAAAAAAAAAAAAAAAAAAAAAACAACAAAAAAATACACCAAGTATATACATACATAAATATACACATAGATAAATACAAACAGATCCCCCCCAAAAACAACAAACAAAAACAAAAACAAGAATTCCAAATTAACTTCAATGTGCGGATGATCAATCAGAGTGAACCGTTCTTCAAATAGGCTACACACCAACACCCACCCCCACCCACCACCCCCGCCCGAAAGAAAGCGTAACATTGACACAGACAGACTACCGGAGAGAGAGAGAGAGAGACAAAGTGAGTGAGTGAGTGAGAGTTAGAGGCAGCGCAAGAGCGAGAAAGAACCAACGAAACGAGAAGGGAAGGGCTGCCAAAATGCATATTGAAATCCAAGTGGCTTTGAATTTCGTCATATCGTATCTCTACAACAAATTGCCACGCAGACGTGTAAACATATTCGGCGAAGAGTTGGAGAAGGCGTTACGCGACAAATTCCAGGGACACTGGTATCCGGAGAAACCGTTCAAGGTGAGTGCGAAATGGTTGGGAATTTCAATCACACAAAAGAGAGCCAAATGAATCAAGTGTGCGTTTTGTATCTTCAATTCATTCAATGCTTTGCATAGCTTCAGTGTGTAGCTGACAGGATATGCTATATGCAGTCTAATCGCTTAGGTGAAGGATATTTCATGCTCAGTTGACAAGGAAGAGTTCACACTGTTCGAGGCATGAGACATGATAATCTAGTAGGCTCTTATGTTGTCTTGTTTTCATTGTGAATAGCTTGTCATTTGACATTGAAAACAAGACAACCTGAAGGCCTACTAGATCATCATGACTCATGCGTCGAACAGTGTGATCTCAGCCTTACTACTTAGCTCCTTCATGCCGTGATCTTTTCCTCTTTTTGTCTTCTTTATTGCTATTTTTCTTTGTTCTATTTACTTTTTCTTTCGTTATTTCTTCTTAATATTTCATTCCTGCCATTCTTCTTGCTTTTTAGTCCTTTCTATCTTTTTTTCTGCTTCTTTTTCCATTCCACTTTCAGCTGTCTTGTCTTGCTGTGTGATTTACTTCTAGTTTCCTTTGTACTTCCGTTTTTAAACTTATCTAAAATATTTCTTATTCTCAGCCTGAAGCATCTTTAAACTTCTTTCTTACCTTTTGCTTCAGTCTTTTTCCAAGTTAACTCATCGAACTTTCTGCTTTCTTTCGGGATTTTTCATAGCTTCATTAGTTCGTTTTCCCAGCTTTGTTTTTCAAAAGTTATTTTTGAAAGATATGCCCGAATTTAACCAATATCAAAGTACGGAAAGTGCAAGGGAATCAAAAAAAACTTCACAGAAAACGTTTGTTAAATTTTGTATAATTTTGTTGTAGCTTAGTTCGTCAGCTCAAAGACACGAGCCAACGAACACGACAAGAGCACGAAAAGAGCTTGTGAGAGCTTTAGACTCCGGTAGACTGTGGTAGACTCTGATAGACTATGGTAGTTTCTAGTAGACTCTGGTAGATTGTGGTATGTTGAGGTAGAGTGTGGTAGACTGTGGTAGATTGTGAAAGATTGTGTTAAATTGTGGTAGAGTGTGGTAGCTTGTGGTAGATTGTGGTAGACTGAGGTAGATTGTGGTAGAGTGTGTTAGACTGTGGTAGATTGTGGTAGAATGTGGAAGATTGTGGTATATTGTGGTAGAATATGGTATACTGTGGTAGATTGTGGTAGATTGAGGTAGACTGTGGTAGATTGTGGTAGATTGTGGAAAATTGTGGTAGACTGAGGTAGATTGTGGTATATTGTGGTAGAGTGTGGTAGATTGTGGTAGAATGTGGAAGATTGTGTTAGAGTTTGGTAGACTGTGGTAGACTGTGGTATATTGTGGTAGAGTGTGGTAGACTGTGGTAGATTGTGGTAGAATGTGGTAGAATATGGAAGATTTTGGTATATTGTGGTAGAGTGTGGTAGACTGTGGTAGATTGTGGTAGATTGTGGTAGATCATGATATATTATGGTAGATTGTGGTAGATTGTAGTAGAATATGGTAGAATGTGGAAGATTGTGGTAGATTGTGGTAGATTGTGGTAGACTGTGGTAGACTCTGATAGACTATGGTAGTTTCTAGTAGACTCTGGTAGATTGTGGTAGTTTGTGGTAGACTGTGATAGATTGTGGTAGATTTTGGAAGATTGTGTTAAATTGTGGTAGAGTGTGGTAGAGTGTGTAGATTGTGGTAGATTGTGGTAGACTGAGGTAGATTGTGGTAGAGTGTGTTAGACTGTGGTAGATTGTGGTAGAATGTGGTAGATTGTGGTAGATTGTGGTAGATTGTGGTAGATTGTGGTAGATTGTGGTAGACTGTGGTAGATTGTGGTAGATTGTGGAAGATTGTGGTAGACTGAGGTAGATTGTGGTAGATTGTGGTAGATTGTGGTAGATTGTGGTAAAATGTGGAAGATTGTGGTAGAGTTTGGTAGACTGTGGTAGATTGTGGTAGATTGTGGTAGATTGTGGTAGATTGTGGTAGATTGTGGTAGAGTGTGGTAGATTGTGGTAGATTGTGGTAGATTGTGGTATATTGTGGTATATTGTGGTATATTGTGGTATATTGTGGTATATTGTGGTAGAGTGTGGTAGACTGTGGTAGATTATGGTAGATTATGATAGATTGTGGTAGATTGTGGTAGGCTGAGGTATATTGTGGTAGAGTATGTTAGACTGTGGTAGATTGTGAAAGATTGTGGAAGAATGTGGAAGATTGTGGTAGACTGTGGTAGATTGTGGTAGATTGTGGCTCTGGTAGTCTCTGGTAAACTCTGGTAGTCTCTTGTAGACTTAGAATAGACTCTGGTAGTCTATTGTAAACTGCGATAGACTCTGGTAGACTTCGATAATTTCTGGTAGACTTCGATAGACTCTGGTAGACTTCGAAAGACTCTGGTAGGCTTCGATAGATTCTGGTAGACTTCGATAGACTCTGGTAGCCTTTGATAGACTTCGATAGACTCCGATAGATTCCGATAGACTACGTCAGACTTAGTTATACTTTTAATGAACCTTCACTTTTCAATTAACCGTAGATTTGGAGAAATCTTTATACATAAACTAATAACTGCTGAAATTGACTCTTCAGAGTTGATTAGCCTAATGAGTTGCAGTGTTTCTTTACGATAGTGTTTCCCATGTTTGTATATCAAGTGCATAGCAAAAGCCGCTGCAGCAGCGATGTCATTATACCGACAGTATAAGCACGTTGCGCTGCTGCTTAAAAGTGATTGTATTGTTTGCCCACTTTCTGCTTCTCACTCAGATGGGCGGGAGGTGGGCTGCATAACAAGCTTTGGCCTAATATTCTCTCTTCCTTTTTACAGGGTTCCGCCTATCGTTGCCTGAAGACGGGCGATCCGATTGATTCGGTGCTGGAACGTGCGGCACGTGAAAGTGGTGTACCCATTAGTGACATACTGGAGAATCTGCCCAATGAACTATCCGTTTGGGTGGATCCCGGTGAGGTGTCATTTCGCATAGGCGAAAAAGGTGCCGTAAAAGTAAGCTCCTAAATGTGTGTTTTCCCCCCCCTCTTACCCCTCTCATCCAACTCATCATTCGCACTTAGATACTGTACACAGAGAACAATGATAATCACGAGGATAGCCATTCGGCGGATCGTGAAGTGAATAAAACGTTTAATCCGGAGGCTCAATGCTTTCGGCCCATCGATGCGGTCAACACGACCATGAACAATCTGAGCTTAAGCCCCAAGGCGTTACCCTTACCGCTGCCACAGGCAACGGTAGCTGCCGGCTCCTCGCCCCATTCGGCCGCCTCCAGTTCACCTACATATAAGGGCAGTCCCAATCCGTTGGCAACTGGTGGCGGCACAATTGGAGCTGGGGGACCGGCAGCAGCTGGTGGTAATAATGCAGCAGCTGCTGCTGCTGCAGCAGCTTTTATGCAGCGTGCGGCACAGGCACCGTTGACCTTCACCACGGCCACCTTTGCTCAAACCAAATTTGGCAGCACCAAACTGAAGACCAGCTCGAAGCGTACGAACAGGTGAGTGGACGTTTAATGAGAGTGACAGTAGCGGGAAACGAGATTTGTTTGCCTTTTTACAGCAGCGCATATCGCATGTCGCCCACGGAATTCTCCAACTACATTAAACAGCGGGCCATGCAACAGCAGCTGCATCATGGCCATGGCGTGGTGGGTGGCACGGCTGCTGCTGCTGCTGCAGGGTTTGGGGGTGGTGGCGCCGCTGCTCTAGAAGCGGCCGTATCGCCCGCCCGTTCGCTCTCACCCAATCCCATGATTATGGGCGGTAATCCCAGCAGTGGAGCCAACGCTGATCCCTTCTACTATCCCAATATGGCCATGGGACTGTATCCGCAATATAATGCTGGAGCAGCACGCAGCGCCGCCAGCAGCCTCTTTATTGAGCCACAATTTGGTGGCGGCACAGAGGCCACTCTGGGTCTATATAATGCGGGGGGATCCAACAAGTATGGTACTTATATGGAGCCATGTTACTTTACGGCCAATGGTGGCCCAGCAGCTCCGGCTGCCAATAGCAACAACAGCAGCGACAGTTGCTATGGACTGGACGCTGGCATAGAGGAAGTGGGAGCGGCTGCAGCGGAATTGGCTGTGGGTGGTGACTCATCGCCCGACAGTAGTCCGGTGGCCTCGCCCACAGCCAACAATGCCAATGAACAGCAGCAACAGCAGCAGCAACAGCAGCAGCAGCAACAACAGGAGCAACAGCAGCAGCAACAGGACTCCTCCTCCAGCAACAGCAAACTTATCGATGGCATCAACTCGTTCTATGGCACTGGATCCTCGTATCAGCAACTATTGGTTGCCAACTAGAAGACTCTCCCACTACTTCTCCTCGAACCGAAATCATCCCACATGCAATCACAATAACACACCAGCAACACACACACACACCAGCAACAACTGCAAACCTAAGGCAACGGAAATTTATCCAATTGTTACTTCGTTTGTAAAGTTGAGTTTTCTGAAAGTCAAAAAGAAAAAATATCAGGAGAAACGATAGAAGAAGAAGCAGAGGAACAGACAGCTGAAGAACGAGTCACTAGAAGAACATTTTCCATTTCTCTATAAAATGTGAGAGGCCACAAAAACATATATGTGGATATATACAATGAGATGTAGATATGGATTACTACGCTCCCCCCCCCAGCTCCAGCCAGCTATGTAAACCAAAATCGTTCATATAGACATATCTTTGTATATAGACACATATCGGCCAATCAAGAAAACAAAGAAACACGCAACTATATATAGATTTTGTTATTAAATTCAAAAACATAGTCAAGTGAAATTTCTTTCTAAAATGTAAAGTCAACTTTTAATATTGAAAAGATATATGGAAACTGGAAACTTGGAAATTATTCAATCCCTACTCTGAAAAGGAAGACTTTTATGTGATTTATATAGCTATTTCAAAGCGGGTTTTGTTGCGGTCCCTCGAGCCGGATGACAAACCAGAACCTTTTTTTTTGGATTTTATATAAATTATATAAATTTCTTAATTTTTTAGTCGGAAAAATTTTTTTTTTTGCGGTCCCTCGAGGCGGATGACAAACCGAATCTTCTAAATTTAAAACCAGAACCTTTTTTTAGGATTTTATATAAATTATATAAATTTCTTAATATTTTAGACGGGAAAAATCAGGTTCAGACCGCACCGGTTTTTTTTGCGGTCCCTCGAGCCGGATGACAAAACCGAATCTTCTAAATTTAAAACCAGAACTTTTTTATAGGATTTATTATATAAATTTCTTAATATTTTAGACGGGGAAAATGTGGTTCAGACCGCACCGGTTTTTTTGCGGTCCCTCGAGCCGGATGACAAACCGAATCTTCTAAATTTAAAACCAGAACCTTTTTTATAGGATTTCATATAAATTTCTTAATATTTTAGACGGGGAAAATGTGGTTCAGACCGCACCGGTTTTTTTTGCGGTCCCTCGAGCCGGATGACAAACCGAATCTTCAAATTTAAAACGAAATTTTTTTTAGGTTTTTATATAAATTATATAAATTTCTTAATATTTTAGACGGGAAAATGTGGTTCAGACCGCACCGGTTTTTTTTGTGGTCCCTCGCGCCGGATGACAAACCGAATCTTCAAAATTTAAAACCAGAACCTTTTTTTTTTGATTTTCTATAAATTATATAAATTGCTTAATATTTTAGACGGGAAAAATGTGGTTTTTTTGCGGTCCCTCGCGCCGGATGACAAACCGAATCTTCAAAATTTAAAACCAGCACCCTTTTTATTTTTTTTATATAAATTATATAAATTTCTTAATATTTTAGACGGGAAAAATGTGGTTCAGACCGCACCGGTTTTTTTTTTTTGGTCCCTCGAGCCGGATGACAAACCGAATCTTCAAAATTTAAAACCAGAACCTTTTTTTTAGGATTTTATATAAATTATATAAATTCTTAATATTTTAGACGGGAAAATGTGGTTCAGACCGCACTGGTTTTTTTACGGTCCCTCGCGCCGAATGACAAACCGAATCTTCAAAATTTAAAACCAGAACCATTTTTTTAGGATTTTATATAAATTTCTTAATATTTTAGACAGAAAAAATGTGGTTCAGACCGCACCGGTTTTTTGCGGTCCCTCGCGCCGGATGACAAACCGAATCTTCTAAATTAAAAACCTTCCAAGTCAGAACTTTTAATTTTAAATTTTATTTACCTTTCTTAATATTATAGACGGGAAAAATGTGTTTCAGACCGCACATTTAAAAGAATATTAAAGAGGCTCTATGGAAAATCTATTGAGGACTTTAGACTGGACTTTTGGAAAGAAACTTGGAAATTATTCAATCCCTACTCTGAAAAGAAACATTTTTATATGATAATTTTGTTATCTGTGTAGCTATTTCAGGCATGATCGTTTAAAACCCGATGTTTGTGGTCCCTCGAGCCCGATGACAAACCGAATCTTCCAAATTTAAAACCAGAACCTTTTTTTTTAGTATTTCATATAAATTATAGAAATTTCTTAATATTTTAGACGGGAAAAATGTGGTTCAGACCGCACATTTAAAAGAATATTAGAAAGCCTCCCCATTCTCTCATAAGCAGACTTCACTATGAGTCCTGGCCTGCAACTTTTACCAAAAATTTCGAATGCCAAAATTTGAAACTTTTTCGTCTATGTATAACACACTTAATATCTAGCAAGCGCTGAGGATCTGATGCCTTAGGTTGTGTGTGTATGTGTATTTATTCATATGAATACAAAACACACAAAATCAAGGGTTTAGAGTATTTCGTAGTCGGGCCACTCGACAACAGCGCTGTTTTTTTTTTTTTTGGTCACTGCGACGCGGTGCGACTCATTATTGCCACATATGCTTGTTAAGCGCCGTTCTGCCTGCTTGCAAAGGGCCAAAAAGTGCCCCACATTAATATAAAATACAAATTATAAAATTTTCTTAAGGGGAACTTAGATTTGGTGGTATTCTTAAACCCAGAAAGTATGAACAGTTTTTCAAAAATTACGCAAAATCGAATGACTACATTCTATAGCTGTGACCGATCGGTCAGAAAATGGGTTTTAGTATATAAAAACTTATTTGTTTTCAATATTAGTGTTCTGAAACTCATCAATTATGAATTTTTTATGATTTTAAACAGTTTAGAAAAATTTGGTTCAAATCGGTTGACTATATCCTATAGCTGTCATAGGTATGATTTCCCAAACAGCTATCTTAATCTCAGCAAATATGAATATTTTATTGTTTGAAAAAGTTTTCAAAAATTTGCTCTAAATCGGTTGACTATATCCTATAGCTGTCATAGAACCGATCGGTTAAAAAATAGGTTTTAGTTTGAAATACTTTATGCTTTCAATTTTAGCGTCAAATTTTAACTTCAAACAGTGAAGCAAAAGTTGGTTCAAATCAGTTGACTATATCCTATAGCTTTCGTAGAACCGATCGGTCGGAAAATAAGTTTTAGTATGAAAAACTTTTCAGCTTTTATTGTTAGCGTTCTGAAAGTCCTTCATTATGAATTTAGTATGATTTCAAACAGTTCAGCAAAATTTGGTTCAAATCGGGTGACTATATCTTATAGCTGCCATATGAAATACTGCTTGGAAAATGGGTCTTAGTGAGAAAAACTTTTTTGTTTTCCATAACAGCGTTCGTAAACTTAGCAAATATGAATATTTGATGCTTTCAAATAATTTTGCAAAATTTGTTCAAAATCGGTTGACTATATTCTATACCGATTTTTCAAAAAATGAGTTTTAGTATGAAAAACTTTTCGCTTTTCATTTTAGCCTTCTAAAACTCAAATAAATGATTTCAAATAGTACTGCAAAAATTTTTTCAAAATCGGATGACTATATAGAAACTATATGTAGAGCTGCCATAGAACCTTTCAGTCGAAAAATGTATGGAAGGGTGATTAAATTTGAAAGTAAACAATTCGAAACTTAAAGATTTTGAATTTATTCAAATCTAACATCTATATATGTAGAAATATGTATGCTAACTGTAGGATCAGCTGGATATAGATATATGGCAAGTGTATTGAAATTTTGGTATAGATAAAGCTAGCTTTGCCTTCTCGTTGACAATTGATTAAGCCAACACTGGGATAGAACAAAGCATATTAGGCTGCGTCTTACATACTCGTATTGCTTTCACATCTTAAATTTCACATAATATTAGTCACAGGTGCAATTTTCCAGATATATGAATTCCTTAAATACTTCTTAAAGGATTTTTAGCTAATTTCCAGCGTTCCATATGTGGCCTATTCTGTTCCAACTGTTCTAGTTCTTTCTGCTTAAGGCGTATTCTCAGATGACATCAAAATGATTTTTTGACGCAATGCTTCATGTGAATAGAAACACTTTTTTTTAGAGCTTTCAAATCAGAATGCTTTTGAACCGCTGTTTTATTTATATGAAGGATTGTGCCGAAAATAAAATTTGTATGATTTTAGTCAGAAAATTCAAAATCAAATTTCTCACACACAAAACCCAAAAAAAAAAAATGAAGAAGAAAACTTAGAAAGAAATCAAACTAGAATTTCTTAACTAAATTGTTTTTAAATTGTTATAGAGATATATGGTTAAAAAAAAAATTATTAAAAAAAAAACACAACAACAACCACACAACAACAACAATCGACATTAAGTTTTTAATTAGTTCTAACTTAAGATATAAGCTCATTTTTGATATCAAATGAAAAACCAAAAGAAAAACGGATATATATTACATAAACAAAATACAAATATGTTGTTAAAAAAACACCACAAAGAACTAGCATACCCTTTAAACAAAAAAAAAGTATATTGCCGTTTGCAGCTATGTAAATACTCTACCCCCTACCCCTCCCCCCCCTCTCACTCTCACCCTCTCTCTGTCTCCGTTTAAAGGGTATGCCAGCTTCGGAGTTTTTAAAAATTCAAATTAAATACAAAAAAAAAAAACAATTGTTTTTTTTTTTTTTTTTTTCATGTGTGTGTTTTCATGTATGTGTATGTGTATTACTATTTGACTTCTTTTTTTATATTGTATATCTATTTTTATATGAACATTTGTAATTTTTATAAATCAAAGTAAAAAAAAAAAAAGTAAAAATACAAAAAAAAAACAAAACAAAACAAACACAAACAAAGCAAACAAAACAAAATTTTATACTTTTTATATGGGCTTATGTGAAGAAAAAAAATACCTTGTGCTATATAAATGTTTACTTTAATTTTCAAAAAAAAAAAAAAAAAAAAAAAAACTAAGCATTTTTATTTAACTAGCTTCTATCTATATAAAGAGAGAGTGCGTATGTGTGTGCGTGTGTGTGTGAAAAAAACCCCCCGAAAATGGTCAGCAAATTCCTTATCTAAATGTATAAACCATTATCAAATTGTTAAGTAGTATATGTAATTGTTTTTTTTTTCACACAAACAATTTACCACTGAAAACGGAAATTTAAAGAAACATTTAAGTACCTAAAAAATAAATATATAAAACACTACTCGCCCCCGAAACGAAGGTTAAGTAAGCCAATTTCCGTTTCGAGTAGTACTTAAGTACCTACAAATACATACACACATTTACCCAGATACAGATACAGATACAATGATATATAGAAACAATTTTGTACTTTTATATATATATATATACCTATGCATATATATATATATCGGTATTATGTATGTCTCCTCTCATAATTGATATAGCTGTTAAAAGGATTCTCTCAATGTGTGTGTGTGTGAGTGTGAGTGTGAGCGCTGCTTATGTATGTATGTATGTTCTATATATATAATATAACACACACAAAAAAAATGTTAACAAACTGTCCCACATGCCATTATATATATAAGTAGAAAATATGGCACAAAACTTGTTTTTGGCCAATTTCCAACATATTTCCCTCTCCCTCTAACCCCTACCAAACACGCCTTATCATTTGGTTGGGCTTTAGGTAAATACAAAAAAAAATACAATTAGTTTACACCATAAGCCTCATTTATGTACCACAGAAAAAAATAATATATATATTTGCCATTTTGAGGTGTCTAGAAATACACCGATTTCCGAGATTCAAAAATCTCTAAAGATTTATAAAAAAAAAATATCAATCAATCCCGAATTGTCGTAGATTTCATTTTTTGAACTTGCTTAAAGCTAAGAAACAGCTGACTGGTAGACTTTGCCTTGTTACTGCCATCATAAGGTTATAGGCCTCATATTTTAGATATTACAAAAATAATCTCAATTCTCTCAATTTCTGATTAAGCATTAACAAACTGAACTGATCAGAAACGTTAATTTTACCATTTAAAGAACTTTGTGCAGGGTCGGGGATATATGATGGATATGCCAACACTTCCCAATATAGCTTAAATAATTTTTGACAAGTAACCAAAGAAAAATTGGTTATCGATTATGGATGATTCCAAGCTCGAAGAACTTTCTCGTCTTCATGGTCAAAATACTGGACCAAGCTTTTTTTTGACAGCCTCATCTGAAACGAATGTTTTACCATTAAAAAAACTTTGTGCAGTCGGATCGGATGACTATATCATATAGCTGCCATAGAAACGGTCGGTCAAAAAACTAGTTCTAGTGAGAAAAACTATTTTGTTTTCCATTGTAGCGTCACCAATCTTGGTATATGTTAGTTTTATATGCTTTCACACATTTCTGAAAAAATTTATCAAAATCGGATGACTATATCATATAGCTGCCATAGAAACGGTCGGTCAAAAAACTAGTTCTAGTGAGAAAAACTATTTTGTTTTCCATTGTAGCGTCACCAATCTTGGTATATGTTAGTTTTATATGCTTTCACACATTTCTGAAAAAATTTATCAAAATCGGATGGCTATATCATATAGCTGCCATAGAAACGGTCGGTCAAAAACTGTTCTAGTGGAAAAATTTTTGTTTTCTAGCGTCCTCTTGGTATTGTTAGTTTATACTTTCCACTTTCTGAAAAATTTCGACATAGAAACGTCGGTCAAACTCTAAAAAACTTTTTACATCTTATTTTGTTTTCTTATATTTATTTATATGCTTTCACACATTTCTGAAAAAATTTATCAAAATCGGATGACTATATCATATAGCTGCCATAGAAACGATCGGTCAAAAAACTATTTCTAATGAGAAAAATTATTGTTTGTTGTTGTGTCTTGGTATATATTTGTTTTATATGCTTTCACATAATTTTGAAAAAATTTATCAAAATCGGATAACTATAGCATATAGCTGCCATAGGACCGATCGGTCTGATATCTATGTCCTATATATATTTTACCGGTTAAATCAGTAGGAGTAAAGTTTTTCGAGTGTATTAAAACTTCGGCACAGTCGAAGTTAGCTTTGCCTTCTCGTTTTATTCTAAATCTGTTTTAGTTCGGCTATTCAGCACTTGGAGCTCCTGCCCTTGAAATATATTCGTACTATTTATTTTGTGTACTTATCAAAACCTCCATAAGCTGTTTTTAATTCTAGCAATTTGTATTTTTTTTTTAAGATAAAATTAAATTTAAAGAGCGAACTTACATTGTCTCAGCGTATTACTTGTCTTCTTTTAGTCCCTAGTTTCTCATCATCAGGGTTTTCAAATTTTTTGACAAAATTTATGTTGCCTACTTTTTGGAAGCGTTAAAAATCATACGCGGATCTTTATAAACACAAGCACTGATATTTTAAAATCGGCCTAATTGTAGGCAACACATATTTGCGTAAAAAGCACCTGCACCCAGAAAAAACATCAAGAATTCCGTACTGAAGTACAAACGATCTCAAAAGCTGTCTAAGTGCGGAATTTCCAAATCAGAAAACCAAATTCTCAATTCTAGTTCGTTTTTGATTATAAATTCGCTTTAATTTAAAATAAAATGCATTCTGTTACATTATTATTATTCTTGCTCTTATGTTTTAGGGATTTAGGATTAATTCACTAGTATTTCAAGAAATAAGAGCCTAATTATCTTTATATTTTGAGAACAAAACGGTCCTAATTCAATCAAGGACATAGAATGACATTTTTTCTGAGTGTAGATTTAAAGATCTTAAGGATGATTTTTAGAGAAGGTTTTGGTCTTAGATAGATCAAGTCTTGGCCCGACTGACACACTAACATATTAACCGCTTAACCTAAAGATTTAAGATTTTAAATATTTTACAAATTCGTTCTTGAAAAAATCCAGATAAATTTGTAGTGAGGAATTTTGTATACCCTTTGAAGAGGGTATTATAAATTTGCCCAGAAGAAAGCGTCTTCGACCATATAAATAATATATTGTATATTCTTGATCAGCGTGACGAGCTGAGTTGATATAGACAGATCCGCTTTTATTAAATTTCCTTCCCTCAGTTTTAAAGCTAACTAGATAAAACTCGGCATATGTATGAACCTTTCGAATCCAGCCGAATTCGACCACAAAATCAATGGTCTAGATAAGAGTTTGCAACCATAACGCCAAATGGACAAACATATTCTACAATTTTACACAAACGAAAGCCGAACGCATGCCAGGAGAGCAAACAAATCTGCAACGCCAATCAGTCGCTGGCCAGCGTTCGATGAAGTATATCAGAGTCGCTTTGCGTCGCATTATATTCTCAAAACCAGGGCACTCTCATTAGTCTATTAGTAAGACCAGACTAAGGGCCGTTTTCTCATGTTCCTGTTTTGGAAAACTAGTTGATTTTTGTAAAAATGCATGCTGTATACTTTTAGGCCGCCTTTTAAATATCTATGCTTGCGTCCACAACGACTCGCGTATTATTTTTAACGTGGCCTAAAAGTAGGCAACGCAATTTTGCTCAAAAAGCACCTAGGAACATGAGAAAAGGGCCTTAAAAATAAATTATTAAGAAAAGTCCGGAATTAAGTTTATCTGCTTATAAAATAAACTTTATATTCATAAAATTTCAGTAAGCGATTTTTTTGATGATTTGAAATTGAATTTAAACAAATTTGAAAAAATAACATAATCAAAATTACATTTAAAAATCTATTAGGGCATTATAACTTCGGTAGACCGAAGCTAAATTTCATCTTATAAACAATGTTTTCAAAATAATTCCGATTTCGTAAAATCCAACTTCAAGGGCGGAAAATGGTAACAGGTTTTAGAGCAAACATATTGGGCGCGTTCAGCAGAGACACTTGATCACTGATCAGCTTACTAAAACTTATTATAAAGCATACTTTTTGGGTGTCTGGTTAAATTCACATTTTAAAAAGCTCCATGCAAATATCGTATTAAATACAAGAGGAAAAGTAGGCTACATGAATTACCAAGCAAGTTCTTCATACGGCCATTGGGCGCATTCACCAGAGACACTCGATTACTGATTAGTTTTAAACATCTAGTATCTATCTAATACTATGTAGTATATTCTTAGGTGTCGTATGAAATTGACATTTTTATATGGAAAAACCTTATTTCTAATTTAATACGACACCTAAAAGTATACTATGTAAAATCAGCAATCATAAAACACAAATCGCAAATCGAAATTATTTGCTGAATGGCCCCATTGTTTGAGTGGAAAGTGATTAAGCCTTCTGAAAATCTTATAAAAACTTTTTTGTACTTAAAATTGTTACACTATTAGGTCACCTTCACCAGCTAAATAGCCATGAAAAAGCTACTCAAACTGTAAGTCCCCTTTATAAAAAAAAGCAATTTTGGCAGACAGACATTTATTTTAAATATGAATTAAGTCAAGCTCTTTGAAACAAATTAAAAGGGAAACATCCAATCCCAAAATTGATAAGAATGAAATTTGGTTTGAGAAAATCCACTTTCAAAATCGTCTAACGTGTTCAAGGCTAAGCTACTGGTCTTTCTTTAACAAAATAAATGCACCACGAAACATAATGTTCAATAAGCTACAAAATAGTTAACTTTTTCTAAGAAAACCTGAACACTTTTTTAAAAACAACTTAGTTAGTTTCTTATATAGTCCCCTCAATGGTTTCTTTTGGAAATTTTGCACATACCAATCCCACAATAAAAAAAAAACAAAACCAAAGTTAAAAGCCAAGGCCATAAATGAGGCTTCATAGAGACAAAACAGAAAACATAAATTAAAGCTTAGGCACACCCACACCTTACCTAGCCCGACTCCTAACCTAGGTTTAGTCTAACAAAAAAAAAACAACTCACTAATTTTGAATAAAAAACAGAAAATATATAAATATATGTATAACTGCTTTTTATACCTCAACCAAGAACAAAATGAAGAGAGAAACTCCTCCCCTAAAAAAATACACTAAACACTCTTGTCTCTAAGAATTTCAATTTGTATAAGTAAAAAGTGTAGTTAGATAACAATTCATTTTATGGGTGTAACTTTTTGTATATTTTTAGGTAAATTTGTTCAATTGATAAGCTTTTTTCCAAAAATAACAAAAACCAACAAAACATCTAAATGTGCAAACACTGAAAAAAATAAATATAAAAACAAACAAAAGCTCAATATTTCATACGATATGTAATGGGTATATATAATATATAATATTGGAACTTTTCACCTAGTACTACTTACTACTAACTATATGTTGGATTGATGTGTACAAAAAAAAAAACAACAACTTAGGCAAAACCAAAAAAAAAAAAAAAATAAAAAATAAAAATAAAAACCATATGTAATTCTAACCCATCCGTGTAGCTTAGATCAGGGATATTTCGGTTTTTGTTACCAAATATATATATATAGAGAGAGATTCTTATACCCCAAAAAAACAGTTTATGAAAATTCTGCGCATACCCAACGATGATAATTATTTTGGAAAAACCTATTTTGTTAAAACAAAGAAATACTTAAAAAAAAAAAAAAATAAAAAAATAAAAAAACGAAATCTGATTGTTATACTAATATGACTAACTAACAAATAATCGTAATATATATTTAGGTGTAATCAATACACAAGCCCTGAGAGATCGATCATATGTGATTTGAGTTTTGAGTCTGTAATTGGCATTGTTTCTTATGTTCAAAAAAAAAAAAAAAAAAAAAAAAAAAAAAAAAAACGGTAATTACATGGTATACATATATAAATATATATATGTATGTATGATTGTATATATATATATATAGAAAAACTGAATGCAATAACATTTACATATATCTGCATGTATGTATGTTTATGTTTTTTTTTTTTTTTTATATACACATATATACCCCAATATGTTAATGTATGACTGAGTTAAGGGTAAGCGCTTGAAGTGAGTCAAAGATATTGGATGGGACAAAAGATAACCAAAAAAGGGCCTAGAAAGAGATTTGGCATATATATGGCCTACTTTTAGGCCGCTTCTACAATATCTACAGCCTAAAAGTAGGCCACACAAATTTGCCTAATATCCACCTAGATTTTCTCACTTGCAGCGCCTTACCTTCAATCTCAGCCTTAGAGGAAGAGTAACAATAATTAATTCAATAAATGCATATCAGTGAATAACAATAATTAATAAACAAATAAATGTACATACACACAGACACTGACACTAACACCTACAATATATATTGAACACAGTTACACAGACACAGAGACACAGCTGCGCTGATTGCGCCTAACTTAGTACCGAATTATTCAATCAATTTCCAAAATGAATAACAACAACCACAACCACAAGAAGAAAAAAAAAAAACAACCACAAAAACAACCGCAACTTTATGTGTACATAAGAATAGAGTAAATAATGTAACATATATGTATTATGTATAGTAAAAACAAACAAACAAAAAAAAACAAAAAAATAATAACTTCCATATTGAGTATTTTTCATATTACCTTTAATAGAATAAAGATTATCGTATTATTCAAACAGTTGTTTTTTTTTTCGATTGTAATGGTATTTCAGCTTAACGAGGCAGCAGCAGCTCAGCAGCAATAGCTTGCTTATTAGTTTTATGATATCAATGCTAGAAAAGAAGCAGTTGAAGCATCCTAATTGCATGATTCGGAGTTGGCTCCATTGGACTGGAAAAGAGATGCTAAAGTGTATTGAGCATTTAGTAGAATATATGAAAAAAACAACAACAAAAACGTTTTCAAACACCAAACTTCGTTTTTACATTGTTAGGCCAGAATTCATGCCTTTCTCCTCATCCCTTAATCAGTTTACATGGTTAATTTTGCTGCTTTATTAATTTTATTATTAAATATGATCAAAAATTAATACAAAATATTTCTTAACTGAGCCCGAAATGTGCCACAAATATATCCAAAACGTTTACAAAAGAATCAAGAAATGTTCCCAAATTTATATAAAATTTTTAAAAAATCGACCCCAATGCGTTCCTCAATTGAGCTCAAAATGTAATTAAAACATAACCAAAACGTTAATGAACGAGATCGAACAGCGGGCTTAGGAACTGCGTTCAAGAAATGACATTATGGGAATACACTATTTTTATCAACGAATGTGCTTGATTTCAGGTCTTTTTAGGACGATTTTTTTCTGAGTGTAGAGATGAGCAGCTCCAGGAAGATTTAATGCCTACAAAGAAGAAATAAATTAATCGCAATCAATGTCAGATGAAGGTGGTCGATTGCTGATTTTCTCAAAACAAGTACGAAAGGATTGACTTAAGTAGGGATATTTAAGTTCCAGTGTTTAATTCCATAATTTGTCTTTTAAGGAATTCAGTTAACTTAGATTTAAAAGGCGTTGAGTTCCCAATAGACTTAATGTTATGTGGCAGGTCATTCCAATGGCGGGCAGATTAAATAAAAAAAGTGTTTTAAGGAACTAGCCAGCTTTACACGCTGGCAAACAATCAGGCCGATCGTTCTGAATAGGTAAGAGATCTGATTTTCAAGAAAGGATTAGAAAATTCTGCTCAATCTAATTTCTATCAAGATAAAATAGGAATGAGATTTTGGGTAAGCGACAAGTGCCTTAGCAAACCGTAAGTTTTCCCAGAAGCTCTCCAAATGTGGTTGCTCCACGTTAAGGTATTATTAAATTGGATTCACAGGTTAGTAATATCCTCGTCATATTTTATAGTCAGCTTAGGCAGTTCACTCACATTTAGGACCTTTTTGTATATTACAAGACAGTTTGACTTCTTAGGATTTAGTCCCAATCCATACGGCTTAGCCCAATCACTAATTTTCATGACTTCCCTATTAAAAATTCGAATACATTCAATAATTTCATTACATAAAGTTGGACATCATCGGCATACAAATGGACATCACAGCCTAACAGACAATCAGGAAGGTAATTTATATACAAAGAGAAGAGTAACTGAACCTTAAGGAACACCACGAGAGTGTATTTAGAAACCTGACATGCACATGATTGATTTCTGTCACACAAATAAGATTTTAATAAAACGCGTGCAGTTAAGGAGAAGTTATAAAGATTTTTTTAGCTTGGTACTTAATATATTGCGGTCGACGGTGTCAAAAGCCTTGCTATAATCTTTCAAAATCTTTAAAATCGCCGTCGAGCTGGCGCAGAACGTTTTTACCCAGATTGTAGTTGCTTTAGCAAAGAATTTGTTGATACAAATTTCTGAATCTTGTTTAAAGTATAATAAAATTCGATTCGTACTTGAAATTTTATATTAACTTAAACTAGGCAGATCTGAGGAATGACTAATGTCGGCTAAATGAAATGATTATATGAATATGAATTAGCTTTAAACCAATTGAAACGTTTAAATAAAACAAAGAAACGAGATTTACTTTTTTCTTCAAGCCAAAACCTGGGGTTCAGAGTAGGGAAGCCGGAAATATAGAATATCGATATTTCTGTCGAAAAAATCGATATAACAATATCGAATATTTTACTAAAGCGATATATCTTGTATCTAATATTTTTATCGATATTTTGTCGAAAAAATCGATATATCAATATCGAATATTTTACTAAAGCGATATATATTTTTTTGGAATATTTTCGGCGATATTTTTAAGTTCTGGATGGAAGAGAAAGACAAATTGCCAGCGGTTTTCGACTTGGCTTAGGCATGTGCTTTTTCACCAGAAAGCTCGATGCCATCGAACTATAAAAGTGTGAAGCCGAATAACCGATGAGCACATATCTCAACGCGTCTTCCTAAAATCTCTGTCTAACGATTATTGGTAAAAAGAAGTTTTTACTTTTTTTTTGGATTTAAGAGCTTATGTTTCTCTTTATGTTATCTTTTTAATTTACATGCTATCTTTTAAACTTCAGCGTTTTCTTTCACCATGAATTCCTGAATATGTTTCCAAAACGTCTTATGCTATAAATAAAATGAAATACATATCTTTATCAAACGTATAAAAATACATTTTATCTATATAAAGTTGGGTTTGGGGCTCTAATCTGTAGATTTTGATTGCAGACAGAATTTAGTTTTTAATATGCGCCAAATGACACCTGTGATGATGTATTTATTCTTAAGAAAAAGTTTTTTTTGTTAAAAATATCGAAATATCGATAATATCGATTATTTAGTCGAAAAAATTTCAATATCAAAATTATAATTTTTCAATATCGAAAAAATTACGATATAAATATTATTCAAATATCCGACAATCCTAGTTCAGAGTATCTAGGAAATGGTACGCGAACCGAACCCTGATTTGTACGAATCAATTTGAAAAGATGTGTTCTGAAGAGGACAAAAGAGCCGCATGAATATACGAATAAATATCTGTATAATTTTATAAAATATTTTGTTTTCCATTTATTTATTTTTTTATGCATTAGTTCAGATATTTAGAATTCAATTTCTGGGATCAACTCGTGAGGCATTTCCGGACTAACAGGCCTATTGGAGCTGCATAAGTTGCGTTTGCAGCAAGTCCTCTCCAAAATATTGTTTTTTCATTGAATAATGTTATATACTACTTACTTCTTTGATTGCTTTCATTTCCATTGGTTCCACCCTTCTCAAATCAATATAAAACTCAGATT